>CM065434.1:42875000-43275000 GCA_033030585.1 Hippophae rhamnoides
TGAGCATTAAAATTAGATCTGAAAGGAAGATATAATATACCATTAATTAATAAAGACTATATTAAACAAATTATCAAAAATTCCTCGAAAGGATAAAGAAAAAATTGGATACATTCGTTTAGGAGGAATCGAATATTAATAAAAGCCATTTTAGAAGGAATAGATCTGCAAATAAAAATAGCTACATTAGGCAATATAATAATAAGCAGGCAAGATGCTTTATTAGGAATGATCCATGGAAACTTAGGATACCAAAAATTAAAATTTCATATCTGAGATTTCTTGTAAATATACAAGATAAAAATTTAAACCAAGTATTAAGTCTAGCTTATGAATTTGAAAGGAGATTTAATGAAATAAAAATCATCCATTTTCAATACAATATTTAGTAGCGTATTAACTTTAACAAATAGTCGTAATAGTTGATATAGATGAGAATGAATTTATAGAAATAGATAAAAATTTTAAGAATTAGGACAAATAATAAAACCAGAAATACTAACGATTTTGAAATACCAGGAAAAGAATGGAAATTAGATATTAAAGAAAAACCCTTAATAACCAGGAAGAAAAAGTAATAGCATGCAGAGATTTACTTTTGTAGATCCACGAAGAAGAAACCTCGAATCAACAAGAAGTTAAAAAACTAGAAAATGAAGTTAAAATAATGAAAGCATTGGTTATTTGATTGCATATTAGGGAAAAATCATGTTTAAGGATAAACTAAAAAATATGAATTTAGAAATAAATGGAAGCTAGTAGGTGTGGCAAAAAATCAAGCAACCTTTATTTGAAACTATACAATTATTAACGGAGAAATGGATCTAGTCAGAATGAAACCAAAATATTTACAAGAAATAATAGATATCTGAGAACTATTAAAGGAAATAAAGGAGTATGGTTATAATAAATTACAACAAAATATGCATAAAGAATTTTGAGAATTAAGGAAAGATGTATACAATCTAAAGATAGATCATAAATATGACCCGCTAGAAGGATTAAAGAAGAACACTTGAGAAATTAGATTCTCTGATTCCCAAAAAATGAGAAAAGAAAAAATGAGAACAACTAAGAGTAAAGAGATAATTCAAATTGATGGAATATAGGAAAAAATTAGAAAAAGAATTTATGAACCGAGAACGAGAAATATAAAAACATTGGTCAAATTATTAACATTAACTTAACGATGAATAAATAGAGAAGAACATTATATTGGAAAACTTTGCACTAACAAAGAAGAAGATGATATGACAATAATCGGTGGCTGATTGATCAATCAAGACCCAGGTCGTATGAAACCAATTTCATTACCAGGTCCCATTACGAAGAAACATCGACCAGCGTAGGGAGGAAAAGTAGGCGAGATCGGAAACAACTGATACTACATATAGAAGAACAACCACCTAAAATGGAGGAAGGGTTGCATTGGGGAACTAGAGGAAATATTCCACCGAGTTCAAAGCTCAAGATAACTATAAATCGAACCTAAATTTAGATTGTATAAGAGATAGGAAAAGAGCTTTAGATGAATGGTCTAGTGGGATGGCGGTCCTTATACAAACTTATCCAACTACCCCGAACAAATCCTTCAATTTGTAGAGTTCTTATAGCACGTAAAATGACGGGAAATGTAAAAGTTTGGTTTTCAAACTTAACGGATCAACAACATTTATTAATGCAAGGAAATGCTTCCACAGGAAAAGAATACTTAGATACGGTAATAAATGAAATATACAAAGAATTTATTGGGGAAGATAAAGGAAGGAATTATCTGAATCCGGTGAAAAATGAAATCAATGAAGCTAAATGGCATCTAACAAAGATGGAAATTTGTAACATGTGTTATATAGATTCTTTTATTTGTGAATATGAAATGTATTACCATAAATTACCACACTCTATACAAGCAACCAATAAAGAAATGTTTTTCAAAAATTACTAGGAACGTTATATAAAACTTTATGAGAAAATTGGGAGCAAAGGAATAAGAAAGCTATACGGATACTGCTAGGAGGAAGAATAATAAGTCTTAGGGTGGATCGTTATAAAATGCCAAGAAAGAAAAAGAATACAAACAAATAAGAGGAAATGATAAAATTTGTTGTGATCTGAGAGATTTTAGAATGCCGGGAAAATATGGATGCAATATAAAAACCTTATAAACAAAAATATAAAAAATATAAAAGATTTAAAAAATATAAATTTAGAAAAACAAAATTTCCAAGAAAAAGGAATTATTGCCATTCAAGAAAAGAAAAAATGCGAGATGTTGGATCTGTAATGAGGAAGGACATTATGCAAATGAATGTCAATGACTTGACATAAAAAGGAATTTAAAAAGGAATTTCCACAAAAATAAAAAAATCTTAGAAGAAGCCTTCAAAATGGAATTAGAGCAGATTGAGGAATGATATAGATGATATCTTATAGTATTTATCTATTAGAAGAAAGCTGAAGAAGAAATAAGCCCGACTCGAGAATATGAATATTGATCATGAATATTCTTGAGAAAATGAATGATTTGTATAGTATTACAAATCCAAATAGTACTTACATTAAAGTAGGACTAAAATTTAAAGGTTATAACACTTATCATTTACATGCGTATATAGATCGTAATTTAGTATGTGTGTAGCCAGGTAGATATGTATTTCCAGGAAGACAATGGAAACAAGCACTAAAGATTTAATTGTAAGAATTGCTAATAATACTACAATAAAACTCAATCAAGTATTAAAAGATAATGATATAATAATAGGAGGAGAAAACTTTCACATTCTTACTATATATCAACAAGAAACCGGTGTAGACTTGTTAATAGGAAATAATTTCTTAAATTTATATCAACGCTTTCACCAACATTATCGACAAAATAAAGCCTTACAACCTTAGAAGGAGATCTGATATATGTCTACAAGTAAGAAAAACTCTAAGCTGTCTCGAACCAAACTTTTATGCAACAACGTAAAAAGCGGCGTGGTGAGATAAAAGACCGTAAAAACAAAAACCTTGTTTAGAAAATATTTCATTAGATATAGAAGAAAAGCAAAACTCTTTTCTCGATGAAATACTGAGGAAGATAAAGCCTTATGAGGCATTAGAAGATTATTAAAAGCAGGTTAGTTGAGAAAATCCTTTGGATCCAAAAAATAAATAAATCTAAAACTATAGTCAATATAAAATTAAGAGATCTAACAAAATTATAAGAGTAAAACCAATGATTTATACTCAGGAAGGCGAGGATTGAATTTGGAAAACAAATTGAAGAACTTTTGGAATTAAAAGTTATAATACCAAGTAATTCACCTTTCTAGTCCAGCATTTTTGGTTGAAAAAAGAAGGTAGAAAAGAAGAGGCAAAAAGAGAATGGTAATAAACTTGAAAGCAACTTAATAAAGAAACCATTGATGATGGATACTTCATCTCCAAAAAGGAAGAATTACTATCATTAATAAAGGAAAAGAAATACTTCTCAAGTTTCGATTGCAAAAGTGGATTTTGGCAAATAAGACTAGATGAAGAATCTCAAAATTAACGACATTCGATTGCCCCGAGGACAATTGGAATGGACGGTAATAACAGTTGGATTAAAACAAGCTCGAGGTATTTTTCAAAGATACATGGGTAATATTTTTAAGAAATTACAAGATATTTGTTGTGTTTACATAGATGATATTTTGGTTTTTGTTAATAAATTAAATAAACATTATTTGGATATTATCAATATATTACAAGAATATAGAAAAGAAAGCGTTGTACTTTCTACGAAAAAGCGATGCTTTCGACAAAAAAATCAAATACTTAGGATTGGAGATTGAAGATGGAAAACATAATCTCTGACCAGTATACTAAATAATATTCAAGGTTTTCCTAGTGAATTAAAAGATAAAAACCAATTACAAAGATTTTTAGGATGTCTAACATATGCGAGAAGCCTATATCGAAAACTTGCGAGAAATGAGAAAACCATTACAAGCAAAATTGAAAAAAGATTATGTCACGGAAATGAATGAAGAAGATACTACATATATGGATAGAGTAAAAGTAAAAATAAAAAAATTACCAACTTTATACCATCCAGGACCAGGATGATAAAATGATAATTGAAATAGATGCTTCCACCGAGAATATTAGGGAGCAATCCTTAACGAGTAGATGACAAAGATGAATATCTTTGCGGATACGTTAAGGTCTTTTGAGGGCGAAATTAAATTATCATAGTAATGAAAAGGAATACTTAGGCTGTTAAAAAGCTATTAAGAAATTTGCAATATATGTCATAAGTTCTAGATTCATTATTAGAGCAGATAACAAGAATTTTGGTTATTTTTAAGAACTAATATTGCAGGAGATTATAAGCAAGGAAGATTAATTAGATGGCAACAATGGTTAAACCATTACAATTTTGGCGTTGAACATCTTCCAGGACATAAAAATAGCTTGGTGATGCTCTTACCAGGAGAATTAGCACCTCTAACTATTTTTATGATTGCGAGAATAGAAACGACTTGATATTAAGATCAAGATAAAAGAAAAGGAGATAAAAAAATCCTACACGAACAACTCGAGTTGCTTTATACCGAGAAATCTCTTACGAGACGGGAATAAAACGGGAAGAACTTAAATGTTCAAAACAAATTCGAGAAAGTAGAACACCGAATGAGGAATCTGCATTAAAAGGAAGAACTGGAGTTCACGAAAAACTTCTAAACCCGATTAGGCGAAACCGAAAGCGAGAAAAGGAAGAAACGAGAAAAAAGTTTATGTGGTCTATAATGGCCCCGAAAACCGAGGAATTTATAACAAGCGGGCGAAAGCTAGCAAATCTATTCTAGGATTTAGTGGAGTAACTCGTAGAGCCTTGACGAGAATAGAGGTGAAGGATTATGCCAATCTGAAAACACGAAACTAATAACTCGAGAGGAGATAGTAAGAAATTATTCTATAGTCTTCTAGCAATGACAACGGCTCGGCGGCCCAGAAAAACCTTGGAAAAATAGCAAGACCTCGATCTTATTCAAAAGAAACATCTCGCAGAGACATCAAAAATAAAAAAACATTGATCTTATTAGGAAACATCTTACAGAACCCTTTCCACGATCAATGAAGATGAAAAAGACCAATAATCTTAATAAACAACAATGGTTAAGTTTACATAATTTAACAGAAAATCTACCGAAGAACATATTGAAGATATGAAATTCTATACTGCATACAAGGAATTTCTATGGGTAGTAAATTCAATATATTGGAAGGAGAAGTGATCCAATTTTTTGTGTATAAAGCATTTCATGCCAGGATTAATAGAAAATATATATCCAGGAATTAATTTAAGTGAATTAAATTATTTCCCGAGAAAATTTTAAGAGCAATTAAGAATTTTAGAAGAAAAATGAAAGCGGTGATAACACATTTTATCTTAGATTTTAGTTCATTAATGAAGCTGGATTGAGGAAGGAAGTATTAGTCCACTTACCCTTACGTCAAGATAGGAATTTCAACCTGAAACGAGGTTCTAAACCAAGGGCACTTCCCGAGAAAAGGAATTCAACGCGAGAAGAACTTTGTGTATTAAGAGGACATATCTTGCTTGATTTACTATGAACTCGAGAAAGATTGACAATTCTCTTTTTGAGATTAAAGTAAATTATTCAACCGATAAAGTTATCATCATCTCGCGTTAGCATGGATTGCATCGGAAGAAGATGGTGAAAAAATCACCAAATGTATGAAACCAATTTTAATTGCAATGACTTAGAAATTGGTCGAGAAACCAGAAAGTATTACAGCATGCGAAAAAGGCCACAAAGGCCCATAAGTGCATTTCTGCGTCAAAGATCGAGAAGATGAAGATGCGTCGTCATCGATATCATCAAAAGGAACAATTGGCGGAAAATGACAAAGGAAATTAAGAAAAGCAAGCTGTCGTGACTACAAAGAAATAAAGATGTAGACCACACGTCTTGGTCGGCGGCATATGCGAGGAAAAAGTAACGATTATCGGGGAAAAGCAGGATGAATTATTAAAAGCGAGAAGAATTATTAAAGCAAGATGAATTATTAAAGCAAGGGTAAAATAATAAATTTGGTCTTGTAAATAGGGATTCTTTATTCTATAAAAGGAACCACTTATTATCATTTCTAGACACGCGAGAAACGGATAGAAACCCAGGCTACTATAACTGAAACTCTCGAATAGGAAAAACCTTTTATATCTAGAAATCGAGAATCCAATAATGAAATACCCGATGTAACTATGAGCGGTAAGCACCCTTTCAAGGTTCTTAGTTGGCCTTAAGTTGTAATAATTATTATATTTTGAATAAAATTGAGTTATTACTCTTAACTTTAGTAAGTGACTTTTTGGACATTCATGTCGGATCTGACTTACCATTACGAAAAAGGTGTTGAGGTGTAAGCGAAGGTAGAGCATAACAGGTGTGAATAACGAAGGCAAACGAAGAAGGCGAGTGGTGGGCCGTTAAATTCGGTATGATGATTATAAATTTAAGCTAATTAAGAATCTTGAATGTTGAAATATTAAACACTACAAGGTATAATAATTTTAAAACAGGAAAATAGAATTTATTTTTAGAAAGAAAATAATATGAATATCGAATCACTAGTACATAAATTAGAACTATTAGACTTAACAAATGAAAGAGTAATTTTTAATTTTAAAAGACAATTAATAGAATCATGATTAGAATTAAGTAACCAACATAATGAAGAACATAACATACTATGCAATTGTAAGGAATACAAAAGAAAATTAGATTCATATAGTAAAATAATAAGTTTTTTAAATAAATTATTATCATCAATAAATACACAAAGACCTTCATCTATGTCAATTTTAACTCCAGATTAAGATTATATCGATTCTCGAAAAATGGTATCAGAGTCAAAGAATAGTAATTTAAATAGTAATGGATGGAGAATTAACACCATTAAAACAAAAGGGCATTTGTGACATTTTAAAAACCCCAGAGGCATAATTGAAGATATAGCAAACTTCAAGGGCAATTTAGAAAATGATCCCTCTTGTAAAGATTCAAGAGAATGCAGCTAATGTAAGACAGTGAGTATATATAAAACCCAGATCAAGACAAAGTTGTTTTCATTAAACAATTTCATTTTAAGAAGCTAGGTTTTTAAATTCTTTTGTGGGGTGTTTTTGTTTTTAGGAGTCTATTCTCCACGTGGATAACATATGAGTACTTCAAAACCTGTCTATTTCTTTGACGGTTTGTCCATTACTTGAAGCAAATTACAATTTTTTTTTTGTTTGATATCTATTCTCTTCTCAAGAATCATTGCAATTTTTTTTATTGAAATAAATATCGTTGCAATTTTTAAAACTTCTATTTTAAGATCGTTGGTAAACTATAATCTTTAACATGATATTATAATTTGAGGTGTTATGTTCAAATAGTGTATAAAGTTCATATTTATAAATATCCATAAATTTATAAAAATATTAATAGTTATATTTTAACCGTTACAAAATTTTAAAAGTGATAATTTTCTTTTTATATAAAAAAGAACTTTTCACCGTGTCCTATTTATTCATCTAGGTAGTAAACTTTGAATGTTGGATAAATCTTTCATTCTCAATTTACAATCATAGTTAAGAGTAATTACTTAATACATACAGATTATTGAAAAAATAACATTTTTTAAAATTTATAATTATAAAAACAAATTTTTTAATATTTAATTTATATATTTTTATTTAAAAAATCTTTAATTTAAAAATTTAACATTAAATATAATTGAAGATGAATCCCGACAACTTAAAATCGTTCAATATTGAATTCCAATCAATTATTAAAAAAATGTAGCTTTTGTAGCAACGTGAATGTCGTATTTCGCGATACACATAATAATAAGCAACTTATTTATTATACTTTTTGAAATCATTTTTAATATCTTATAATATATAACTTAAATAGATGGAAAATAACCATTTCACATCAATTTTTACACATTAAATATTGTTGTATATAATGAAAAAATGCTGCATTTTAAAAACTGGCATTTCTTAGTGCAGCAAAGAATGTAATTTCTCATAGAAAATTGGACCCCAGGTTTATATATATATATATATATAACTTTTAGGTATGTTATTACATGTAATTGTAAAAAATTCACTTTTTGGATTGACTTGAATTAGAGGTATCTTATGTAACAACCCAATAATAAAAAAATCATTGAAACGTTAATGAAAATTAAAATATGAAAATCAAACAAAAGGGAAAGTAGTTATCTTTTCTTTCCATTGCTCTCTCCTACATTCAATGTCTATATCTTTTTAAACTTCTTGCTTATTCTAAAAAGAAGATTGAACATCCAAATTAATGTAACAAAGAATTGAATTTATGTTGAGAATCTACTAAATATCGAACCGAAAACAAATTAAAAGAAAATTATGCAACTATAAGTTAATGAAAAAAATGCATTAATTTTAATAAAAAATGGTAACACGAGTCCGATAACTTTAATAAAAGTGTATTTTATTTTAGTATTTATTTGATAAACAATATAAGTCTTCTATCTTTATAAAAAAAGATTGTATAAATCTATTTTGTAAAAATAATGAACTTGTATTGTCCCATTTAAAAAAAAAAGTAAAAAAACACAAATTTACTCTTTTTATAAATATAATGGATTTATATTACCTTATTTAATAAATACAAATCTAAAATGAGTTTTTGTTAAAGATAATCAACTTTAACTTCCCATAAACTTAAATTATTTTTAATTTAAGTTCAATCTGTCATTGCACGGATGCTAATTCTTCTTTTTATGACCACACGTATGTTTTCTGTGAGATAGCTAAGTAAATGAGGGGATGAAAAAAGGATAATTTCTTCTTCTATTTTATATTTATCTAATTTTTTAATAGTTATTCTAACACGTTGCTCAGTATTTAAATTTTTCTTTCCTCATAGTCGAGCATGTTGGTCTACTTACCTATAATTGGCATTGGTATTAATCCAAGCCTAAGAGGTAGATATGTGAAAATAGATGTATAAATTGAGATAGAATATTATTTAAACTTATAGTTCATTCATTCAATTAATTTTATTTTATTTTACTTAATTTTGAATGATACGAGTACCTTTCACTTATAGATTGGGTGATATACGATACTAGGAAACATTTTTACATTAATACAGGATCAATCAACCGTATAATTATGGGCACTCACAATATAGCCACGATAAGTGAAAAAAATCATAGAACGGGTATGCAAAATTTGCAATGTAAGTGTAGTTACATGGGTGTGCAACCCACTTTTCGTGACTACATTGCGAATTTCACATAGTTCATATTCTATTGTTAATATTTTCACATATCGTGACTACATTAAGTGATTACCACATAATTATCATACCAGATCAAGTCTTAAACAACATTAACATGGCATCAATCAGAATGACCAGAAAACATCTGGACGCATCCCTTTCAGCATCTACTTTGCAGGTGAAACAAAACAACACTTCATCGCCAGCATCATATATTTGCTTCTCATATCAAAATCACATCTTCATGGTAGGAATTATCCACACGCATGCTACATCAGTGACAACAGAGTTCCTCAACTTAAATCAAAACGATAAACCCTTGTTAGTCTTTCAGATCATTACCGAGTATTTTACAGCTGTGCAAGAATTTTGAACAATCAGTTCTCAGACAAGCCATGGTGTCAAAATAATAAAAGACCTCGATATGTATACCTCTATTATGGATCAAATGAAAGCTTGAAACTATGTATACTTGCTCCAAGGACAACAAAGAATCAACGAGAAACATGGACGTACAGATATTACAAGGACTCTGCCATTGACTATGATTAACTGACCTAGATAAGAATTTGAAATAATGAACAATACAAAAACCCAGAAGAGAATATAAACACGGAATGCAAGAACAGCAAGACAGCAAATACAGTGTGCTATTTGGATAATGGAAACACCTTAATAGAAATTGATCCACACGCCATTTTAACCAAGTTTTTTATCTGATCCTTTTAGGTTGAGATTGAACCACCTCTTTTTAGCCGATTTGTCCTTTCCAGCAGAGCTTCCCTCTTCCCAAGGAGAATCTTCACCAGGAACTTTGCTGCTGCTGCTATTACCATTACTCAAACTACTATCACTACTTGTAGATGTCCTGCTGATGCTTAAGGCAGAGTGGATGTCATCTCTCTGTTTTAGCATCTCATCAACCTAAAAGGAATATCGGATGGAAACTTGGACAAATAAATGGTTTGAACCATGAACACATGAAAGCTTTGAAAAAGGATCTGAATACTAGCAATCCACTGATATGTGCTTTAGTAGGTGACATGCAAACACGACAAACTCAGGCCAGCATGGACTGCTAACGCAAATCATATAAACTGCAAAAACACAGCAAAAAATACTTACAGCCTGCTTTTCCTGGCTGTATCTGTTGGTCACCTCTTGGAAGAGTGCTAATGCCTTAAAAAGGACAACATGAACATTATCAACATAAATATGACCAAAATAAACCATAAAAGCACACAATTGAAACACAGGAGCAATACCTTCCTATACTCTGTCTCAAATTGGCGAAGTTCGTTTCTCTTTATTAAGATCTGAGCCTCGATATCTTTAAGCCTTTCTGTTGTATCCTCATAAGACTTTGCACAAAGTGCCTCAATTGTGTAAATAGCAGTCTTAAAAAAGTTATCACCTGAAAAATGTCAATAACTCAGCAAAAATAACTCATCAACAACGCCCTATTACAGAATTAGCTACAGAAAATAAATGGATTAGTAATCTAAATAATAGTTCAGACCATATACGGCGAATATATGAGTGCCAGCTTTTAATTCTGAGACCTCACAAGGTTGAAGACCTTCCAACCTTTTAAAAAAAGCAGCTTCAGGATCTTTAGCCATAACAAACTGCAGTTTCACATAGTTAAATCAATCTTTCTTCACATTTATCAAAAAATAATGTACAATAAAAAAGGAACAAAATCAACAAACATACTGCATTCACAGTTGGATCCATTCTGTACACTTGAAAATGTAGAAAATACATCCCTGCAGAAGTCACTTTCCCTGTTTTTTCACTGTCTTCCTGTAAAATGACAAATGATAAGAAAGCCTATACATTCAGCTACAGCATGTTTGGGCAGTACATCACCAATGAAAAACAGAACCAAATTATAATAAAACGACTTAGAAATGATGAGGATATTAACATCAAAATAAGAGAAACTAATTGAGCTTTAATTTCAAAAGTAATCTCAACTGCAAATCTGTCCGTTTTCAACACGACTTCCTAGAACAGGAAGTGTGAAAATGCAAAGTAGTGCTTGGAAGGCACAAAAATTATCCAAGTAATACTGTGATTATGTTAATAGCGACCCTAAAGGCATGAAATAATGCAACACACTGAGATGCAACTTTTACATATGAAACATTGACGACACAATATGTTATATCGTGTGATTTGACTACGCATAACCCAAAGTAGAAGCAGAACTTTCAGAAACTCCCCAGTTTTTAACATGCACAAATAGTAGAGACAAAATCGCACAATGAAACGGTAGATTGATGTATAAGATGCTACGAAAAGAAAGGAAAATAGAAAAGTAGGAAGATACAACCTTCATTTGAATATAACAAAGGATCATTCGTGAAGGGGCATAGTATCTAGTAACTGCAGGATAGTCAAATAGTAGGTGCACGTAAATGCATGTAGACTACAGTAGCTACTATATGGCCTGCATGTAGGGGTATCAAGCAGTAGCTACTGTCATGTCTGCATGTAGGTGTGTAGAGCAGGATATACATAAGTGTGGGTGGGTAGGT
Organism: Hippophae rhamnoides; assembly: GCA_033030585.1. Taxonomy (NCBI): domain Eukaryota; kingdom Viridiplantae; phylum Streptophyta; class Magnoliopsida; order Rosales; family Elaeagnaceae; genus Hippophae; species Hippophae rhamnoides. The sequence goes on from CM065434.1 coordinate 42,886,858, forward strand.
GGGAGCCTAATTCTGTGAAACGGCAGAAAACCTGCCCTTCTCTAGCAAAGAATCTCAAGATCCATTGTCCATATTTAATAGTGAAGAGAAATAGCAGCATTATTTTTAGGGGAGAAAAAAAAAAGTTTCTCAAGTCCTTTTTTTTTTTTGGGGGGGGGGGGGGGGGTGACTTATTTTCCAGAAATTTATTTTCCAGAAATTTGGAGAGAACTTGTAAAAATAACACTTGCAAAATCAGATGTTTTATTTCAAACAATAAAAATTAGAGGCTTTACTCCCCACATGGAAATCATTCCTATAATCCCTGATAATAAAAATCAGACGTTTTATTGCAATTTCCTTGGGGTAGAATGATATTTTGGTTATTTTTACTTTTATAAATTGAACACATTAATCAAATTTCTTAAAATTGGTATATTTTAATCACCTTACTATTTCATTTTTGGACACTTAAATCATTTCTTACAAATTTTGGTTTTTTTTTTTTTTGTAGAAAAACATTAGTTGGATCGAATTGAATCTTACTGGTACGAAATTGGTAGATTTTTGAAGAAAAAAATGTCTCAATTTTTTTTAAAAAAGTGAAAAATAAAGTAATTAAAATATCATAATTGACCTAAAATGATTAAAGTATCTACAAATATAACAGTAAGGTGATTAAAGTGCATCACTTTAAAGTAAAGTGACCAATGTGCCCAATTTGTGAAATTAAAGTGACACTAGATGCACTTTTTCCATTTCCTTAATCAAAGACAAGAGAAATTCATGCACAACTCATGAAGCCCATTTTAACAAATAGAATGTAAAGGCTCACCATCTCCCAAGTATTTTTAAGGGCTAGAAATATGGATATGACTGGAACGGTCAAAATGTATAAGTGGAGAAAACAATAAATTTTGCAATTTTGGATTATACAACAAATAAAGAAAATTCCTAAAAATATAAGGTGTAGATTATAGAACCAAGTCATCATACTGTCTTCTTTGAACTTGCAATTTCCTTCAAATCAAAGACAAGAAATTCATGTACCACTCATGAGGCTCATTTTAAACAATAGACTGTAAAGGCTAACCATCCCTAGTATTTTTAAGGGATAGAAACATCGATAGGACTGGGACATGTAAAAGATAACAGTTAAATGCATAAGTCGAGAAAACAAGCAACATAAATCCAAATTACAGAGCAGCAGAGCACCACTATAGTAGTATAGTGTATGCGCCATGCAGTCAAGTCATACATCAAGAATGCAAACTTCCCATAAAAAAATCACCATGCTACATAAGTGAACCACTAAGTTTTAATTTGGAAGTTGAATCCAACAATGTTTCATAGGGAAGAGAGAAAAGGAAAATAACTAGAAGTAGGATTTGGCCTCATTATACAATTTTCAGAACCTCTTATAAAAAATTGACTGATAGAACATCATAATCAAACAATGCATACAAGTCAACAACGAACTTCTTGACCCCTTGAGTATTTCCTCAATCACTATGTCCATGTCTAGGGCATAGAAATAGACGCACTTTGCACTTCGAACAGCAGGATGCAACATTAGAACTTATAACGGTGGGAGTAAATAAAATAATCCAGATTACAAAGAGAGTAATTGAAACAGAATATTAACTAGCAGGGTAAAACTACCAGAGTACATAGGTGACACAACCAAGATAGTACGGTCTACAAGGGGGCTACAGTGTCTAAATTTATAGTTCAAATTTTTCAAGCATACAATAAGAGTTTAAAAAGTACATATAGCATAAACCATAATTAATCAAACAAAAGCTAAAATGTAGAAGCATCAATGAAGAAGATATGATACCTGTAGGGCCAAACCATATCCACCATTTGCATCTTGCTCAAAATACAGTAACTGACACAAATCATGAATCCGTCAGCAAACTTTAGTGACACACATCAACATTTTGGAAAATAGAATAAAGAAAAAAACAGAGGGAGAAGAGATGCAGTATAAGGGGGAAAGAGAGATGCCTCACTCAATCTGTTTACTCAAATTGGTAAACACACCTTAAATTTGCTATGAGCAGTTGAAGTAACTCTTACTGCAATTCCAGCCTCAGCTTGCTGCTCATTGATAGTCACCCCAAAGAAGTGTGCACATTGCTTCTCCACCTGCAAGAAAACAAATAAGTAAAATACACCAAAAAGAATGTTGTTTTGTCATGATGACAAGCTAAACACACACCTTTCCACTAACTGATGTTCCGATTGGAAGAGGTCTGATAGTAACAGTCCCATTCATAGCTTCTTCCAGTACATTAGCAGAGATTGTTGTCTTGATAGGGACACCCAGCTTGCTATAGACACATATTACAAGTAAAAAAACTGAGGATGCTTGATGACAAAAAATCCAAAAGTAGATAACCAACAATATATCCACCTGAATAAAGCTGCAAACATTGTATTGACTGTTCCAAGGTTTGACAAGTCAACTTCAATGTCCATGCCTTCTGCTTCAAGAGCCTGAAAATAGTTATTATATAATATGAAATCTTAAATCACTAGAATGTGGCACATTCAAGGAGGAGAAAATCCTTTTTTAATTCAAACAAGAATACAAAACAAATGAGCTCCCTACAGCCTACACACTATTTTGAGATACGGAACTTCATATAAGATAATAATGAGCAAAACCATAGAATGCACACACATTATAAAAAAAAACACCAATCATATTCAAAAACATTAATCCAGGATTTCCACAGAATAAACAATATGAAGAGAACTTTTTCAAGCTTTCATATAATTTCAACTTCTTATCATGTATTTTCTGAACGTGTGAAACACAATACACCCATCACTCTACATCCAAGATTATTTACAAAACAGCATAAAGCTTGATATGATAAGAGGATCTCTAAATGATGTATCAGTTATTCATTTTCATGCAATCTTTATTTATTTTCTCTCAATGAGTAACGGAGCATGAAAGATGGATAAATCTCTTTTCATGCTGATATGGTAATTCATGGATATGTTATGTTCAGAGAAAGTCAACCTTTAAAGATATTAAATTATATGAATACTTCAAATCAAAGAAGCGCAATAATGAGTTTGATGGTAATGGATCTGTCTGTATGGGGTTCACATGACATCAAATCAAAATAAAACATATGTGCAAGAGGAAGCCTCATGCAAAATGGGAATATTAAAATCTTGATATTCATTTTGGTTTTCATTACAATTTTAATTTGTTATTTAATTTCCTGTTGTGTCTTTTACTTTTTAGCTCATTAGTCATTTCAAGTTTCTTTTATGCCTACTTTTTATCTAATGTATTTTTCAGATTTGGATAATTAATAGTGTTATCTGGCTTCTCCCAGGTTATTTTGTCCCTCTTGTTACCCAAATTCTGATTTCAAGTCCCTAATCCTAATTCTCTTTTGTTCTCCCCTCTCCAAGTTTCTGTTCTGCTTATGTGCTGCATCAACGGCTCATTTAGATCCTTTCTTGCTCACAAACAAAACACACATATTATAGTTATATATCTTACTCCAAGCTAGCCCATTGCCGTATCTCCTTTCCCATGACTTTAAATTTCGTATAGTAAAGCTTCTCTTGCATCTTCAAGATAGTACACCCCCTTTATCTGCCTCTGTGACCCACTCTCTGCTTTCCCCTCATCTCTCTAGATGCATAAAATTTTCTTATTTACTAAGACGCTTGCTTTGTGATCCATCATTGAATTTTTATTCCCCTAGCTGAGTTAACTAATGATAAAAAAATTAATTTGAATGCTTCAAGCAATGCTGCTGACCAAAGATGTAAGGATAAGGCCACAGTAGATTTCAATCTATAAAGGAATATTGGGATCGATGTATAACTCTCATTCAAAGCATCTAAATCAAAAAATAATAAATAATTGAATCCCCTTCAGTCACACAAGAAGAGAACAAAATCAGTTTAACTGTAAATTACTTTTCCATATAATAAACCCCATAATTGTTCAAAATTTATGCCAAACAATCCTTAGTAGAGAAATGACAATGATTCGAGAAGATCTATACAATATTAAAGTTCACCAATACTTCTTTCTTAACCCTTGCTGCATCAAGAGTTTAAAACTGGTGTTACAATGACTTTGTGTTCTTTATCTATCGGCATATAACATATCCACCAAATTAAAAAAATGCAAAAGACCAAATCCAGTAGGCATTTCAAAGAAACCAATTAGTGGCACAATATAAAATCAAATTTCATAAATTTGTTTTTATTCCCTTCTTCCAGAAATCAAACACTGCTAGGCCTACCAAATGAATAAATGAAAAAGAAAGAAAAAGAGAAGGCAGCAACAAAAGCACCTCAAATCCTGCACTGTCATATTGCCTTCTTTTCTCTGGGTCAGATAAGATGCTATATGAATATGCAACCTCCTTGAAAAGTTCTGAAGCTTCCGGATTACTTGCATTCTTGTCAGGATGATACCTGTTCATCATTTGGTTTAAACCAATATTGTAAAAGAAACATTTCAAATTGACATCACCACATTGATCATCCAATCAGTTACCCAAAAGTTGCTACCAAGATCAACAAGAAAATGATTTAAAAGAGTGACAGATACCAAATGGGTATTCTAATATGTATCAAAAAGAAAACATGGAGAATTTGGTTATCCAATCAGCATTAAATGATCCAACAGTAATTAAGAAATCATTTCAAGTTCCCATCAAAACTCATCGTTCATAATCTCGAGTGATATATATTAGCATGACAGTGGAGCCGTAGCTGAAGTACACATTTGAGCAAAAACAAGGTCTAGTCCGTGGTTGCAATAGCAGCAATTGAAGCTCCTTATAACATTGAGAACCGGTATTCTAGATGACCCACTAACACAATTACAACATATTATGCAGGGAAACAAAATGGCAAAAAGAGTTGCCTACATTAAAAGCAAGCAACATGAGCCCATAAAAAGTAAGAAAAGGTGGTGAGTGCCCATCTAAGGCAACAAGCTCGCAGCATAAAGAATATTACTAAGCTCACTCTTGACGGGTTTGTTTGTCAAAAGTTGGCCATTCTACTTTAGTTATGAACTCATACAGATGCTGGAAACACAGAGAATAAAACTTTCACAGATCGCATTAGAGGCCTTCCTTCTTGTTCTGACTTCTGATAACAAAACATCAACGGCTGAAAGTATGGAAAGTTTCTAATGTGTAGCAGAAGGATAGCTGCATAGATAAGCATTCAGGAAGACCCATCTTGTGGAGAGTTCAAGGATCCCAAGATAGTGCCTATTTAAATTGTGAGGTTCATTTCAGAAAGCTAGACATTACTACAATAGCTCCCCAGTACACGTAAATGGTAAAACAAAATAGACAGCTCAAATTCCCTGGTTGGGGCTATTTAAGCAGAAGAATAATAACTTTTCACTTGACATTTGTTAAAACAAGGTAATGAGTATCAGCCATGATGACATGAATAGTTATCCAGGAATGCATGACTCATGTAGCACAATGCAGAAACACAATAATAAACCCCATACTTTCAATGATAGATCACGTAATCATGTTAGGCTGGTAAGTAAACAACAGTAAAATCAAAAAAGCAAAAACTGTTTCATTTGATTACCCAACAGAAAAGAACTTGTCTCGCAGCTGACCATTCTAACCTTCAAATTATAAGATATGATTTCATGCCACACAAATTTTATTTCTCAACTTACATAACTAATTGAGCTAGAACCAAACTCAAAACCCAACTAAGATGCACGCATTCATCAATTAAAATGCATGAAAAATCAATGATAGTCGTATTAGAGCAAAATGAACAATTGAGAGTGCGTTATTATAAGAAGATGAGTAAGCAGAGAAAATTGAATTATGAAAAAAGTAGTAGCACTTACTTGAGAGCAAGTTTCCTGTATGCAGTTTTGATTTCTTGATCAGTTGAATCCTTGGATACACACAATATCTCGTAGGGATCTCGTCTAAGTGCCAGGGCCGAAGTTCCTTCCAATTTCGAATCTAACCCCATTTCTCTTTATCTCTCTCTATTGCTTCTTCTTCTTCTTTTCTCTCTTCTCCAAATTTACAATAACCTTTGAGTCAAACCAACTACAGCAATCATGGAAAATCCACCAATAACATATGAAACTCAAAAATCTGCAATAGTTTTCACCTAATGGCCCACAATTCAAAACCAAATTGAATCTCTCTCTTTTAACTTATAAAGAAATCAACAAAAGTAAAGCATGATGGTGATATCTAATAAGAAAATATCAGCCTTTGGAAGTCTAGCATCTATTACGTAGCCATGATTTGCACAAGGAAGTTAACCGAAGAATTAGGGTTTTGAATTTTCTGGCCAAGGAAACTGTTAGCTGAAGAAAATTGCATATACCTCATGACCGAATTCGCTTACTTCTTTTTTCCTTTTCGTTTTAAGTCAATTTTACTTTCTTTCTCCTCGTATTCCTCTGATCTTCAATATTGCAACCCAATTGATATCCACCTACCAGAATTTTAGGGGAAAAGAGTTTTACGTTGTTTAGAAATGGACGGATTCAATTCAATCAATTAAACTTTTTATAATAATTAATCTGACTTTTATATGTAACTATTCAATTCAATCAACTAAATTTTTTACAATAATTAATCTAACTTTTATATATATATCCCTAATTTCTTAACAAAAAGACTTCAAATTTAACATCATCACGTTATTATCTACAGTTTTATATTTTTATTGTTTGAATTAAACATTTATTTATACAGTTAATATATATTTAAATGGATATAAATTAATTTTTATATTCTTTGAAATTTAGAATTGATTATATGATATTTATTTATTTATTATTTAAAAAAATTAAATTTTTTTAGATATAAATTTTAATTAATAATTAAAGTATATAATTTAATTCAATAATTATTTAGTAATAAAAAAATATATTTAAAAAAAATTGTCCACTGAAAAAACTAAAAGACAATATTCAATCCATCTAATCAAATCAAAACCGATTATAAGGTTTTGATTTGTATTAATTTTATTAAATTAGATCAATTATTATTTTTTAATAATCAATATTATTACTTTAGTTCTAATTTTAGCTTAAATATGAATCATGGCATGTACACCCCTAATGATCATCTAGTAAAAATAAGTTTTCTCCTTTTATTATATATATAATATCTCTAATATTTTCAAAATTATTTTACGATATTCTTTACGTGATATTTAAAGATTATATTATAAATAAATCTTCATGTTTAAAAAAATGTCATTAGATTCTTAAATTTGCTCATCTTATCTCTTAATACAAAACCCACGAGTTTATAAGTTATTTTATTGAAAATTAAAATCCTAAATCCTTTAAACCACAAAAATCATTACAATGTAAAAACTTGTACGTGTCATCTCTACATTCTCGTTGAGAATGCAAAAAGTGATGACATTAGAACAATATGATAATATTGAGAGGAATTCGTGTATAAACCATAATATCTAACAATAACATTATCTCTAATTTATATGATCGATAAAATACTAAATTTTGATAAAAATTGTAATTTTTTATTTATGGTTTTGTTTGTGTTCGGATCCTCTGATGAAAAAACTTATCAACTAATTTATATTAAACTCTTAATTTGAACCATTTTAAATAATTAGTTTTATCTAATATAATAATATTAACCAGTTAATAAAATTATTATATAAATGTGTTTATTTTCTTTTTAATTCGTACATAATTCAATCTTATTTTTTTTGCCAGCTCTATCTGTTTCTTTGCTTTTATTTGTTCAATCTAAGAAAATGTGAAATAATCTTTAATTTCGTAATAATTAAATTATAATATTTTTGTCTTAGAATTAGAATAAATCGACCAATTAAATTTAAAGAAAATAAGTTAATAGATCTTAATTTTTAACCATACGTTAGAAATATTAATTATTTAATTAGAAATTTTTAACTTTGTATTATTGATGAAAAATATAGAAATTAAATATAGATATTAATAATTTAAAAGTATTAGTGGTAATATATAAAATATTAAAGATATATGTGATTAAGTTATAAATATTAGGATGTGTGTGATAAATGATGAAAATTCCTTGATATTTGTGATAATTTGTTAATAAAAAATTAAAAAATTAATAATAAATATTAATATTATTAATAATTTAAAGATATTGGTAACAATACGTATAACATATCAAAATATTTGTGATTAAGTTATAAATATGCTCAATATATTTGAAAAAATAAAAATTCATAAATATTTGTGATAATTTTTTACCAAGTAAAAACTTAAATTATTCCACAACTTAATCGATTTAAAATTTTAATAATTTAGTAATATTTAATTAAATCTTTTAAATAATTGAAAATTTATAATACAAATTTAATTAACTTAGAAGGAGACTATATTATTTTTAAATTTTATCAATTATAATTTAATAAACTAAAAAACGACCAAATATGCAATTGCATATAAATAATAAAGTATAAATATTAAAAATAATATATCATATTTTTAAGTGGAAATAACCTATGCCACAACTATGATGTATAATGAAAAATTATCGGTCCATCGGATCACCTAACATTTTCACTATAAAAACCAAATGTTTAAATATAAACTTGATTTTATACTATCCTTCTTAGAATACTACCCCAACGTACCTAACTTATGAGCCCCTACTTGTTTTCATGATTTTTAATATTAGCATGAGCGTTATCTAGATCAATGTTTTAATCAACTCCTCGCTAATCAGACATGTTCACGGAACAAACTGTAACCAAGGTTAATACAAAAACACAAGTGCATGTGTGTGTTCTATAACCGATTTAATAATGACTATCCTAATTAGATTATTTAAATCAAATCAATTAGCAAATCATTGAACAAACAGAGTAAGTACAAGTTCAATAAAAATAACTTTTAAATTTTAATAAAAATCAAATAATTATAATTACGCACAATTTTTTTTAATCTAAATATACAAAATCGTAATAAAAAAACTATATGAATATCAAAATATGAAACAAATAGGTTTAATTCTATACTAGTATGAGCATATGAATATATATAATAAGATGAAGTTCACTCTAATTAAAGAGGAACAAAAGAGAAAAGAAACCTTGTTGTTAAACCTTATGCTTCTTAAAAGATGCTATGTATTTATGTGTGTATAAATGAAATATGAGTGACGTATTTATAAAAAACCTAAAGAATAAAACGTCACACATTTGATGTGACACAATTAAACAAGTAATTGATTTTTAACTGGGAATAAAAACGAATTAAAGTGGATGAAATACGTCAGTTTTCAATAGCATAATTGATCTTTCTATTAGATAGATCGATCATTCATAAAAATAATTTACGTCAATATAATAGGGGATAAAAAGGAATCAAAATCAAATCGATACTTTCAAAGGGGATCGATTCCTCTATGTAAAATGGTGTGCTCAGTTTTTTCCTAAGAGAGTGGAGGATCAAAGTGTGATTAATTACAGATCGATCTATAGTGGGATCAATCCTTCTACTAAGAGGATCGATCGTTTTATCTAAAAATGCTAATATATTTATTATGTAATATTAGAATTGATTCAAACAAGAACATTTATGAAATGCACTTAAATATATATACAATTCTATGTGTTATAATTATAAAAAATATACTTGAATTATGACTACATAAAATCTATATTTTTCTATAAATTTTCTTAAAAAACTTGATATTTTGAGAAAGTTGACAATGAATTTAAAGATAAATTTTTTTTATAAAGAATTATAACAAAACTTAATTTTAATATTTTTATCTTCAATATTTTTTTTAATCTCTTTTAACTATTATCATTACAAATTTATGAAAGTTGTTGAAATAAAATTTACTACAATTTATATGATTTTTTTTAAAAATCATTAGGTTTGAGACGGACGTTCTCTTAATTTTCCATTTTTAATAATGTTATATAGATTAAATTGTTATATATATTAAGTTATATATTAATATTAAATTTAAAAATTTTAATGTTTAAATAATTGTAATATAATTTATTAAATGAATTAATTATGTTTTATAGATGTATAAATAAAATTATAATAAAAAATATTATTTTATTTTAAATTTGCAACGAGGTAAGTTTCATTTCTTAAAAACTTTAGAAGAATTTTTTTTATATACTTATATTTTATAATCTTACTTGTACTTTTATACAAGTTATTATTATTTATTGGGAATTTGATTTACTTTTAAATCTTTGTGAATAATAAATCATTAATAGCATTTGATAATCTTATATATTAAATTTTAAATTTTAATTATTTAAATTTAAAGGTGTTATGTAAGTTATCAAAATTTAAAATCTTTAATTTAATAGAATATAATCAAATTAATATTAAAATTATTAAAATTATAATACAAGATTTAAAAAAATTAATAAATAAAATCTATTAAGAAAAAGAAAAAAATTTATAAAATTATTCGATCCAATACAAATCAAACAAAAATATTTTATTCGAATTATATTGATTTTTTAAATTATTAAATTAGTTCTTATTTTATAGTAACAAACCTTATTGATTTAATTTTAATTTTTGATATAAAATAAAACCAATTTATATATACATATTCTTAATTAAATTACCAAACATGCTACCGTTCGTGTTTTTTTTATTTCTTTATTTAATTTTAGAGTAAATAAACATTTGTTCTTTGCCATCAATACTATTCAATTCATTCAAATTATAATAATAATAATCATCACATATTCCGGGGTTTACCATCAAAAATAAATAAAAGAATATAAACCAAAATGGGTTAAATATCAATAATTATATTTATTACTAAAAAAACTAGTATTTAAATTAATTAGATATATTTTTCATTAAAAAAAAGCAACGGGTAGGAATTGACAAAGTTCTATGTTTAACAATATATATTATAGCTTTTGAACCCGTACAAATATTTCAATATAATTTTATTATTAAAAACTATTTTATTAAATTAAATCAATAATTTATCGTGCAATTATTCATGGATAAAATATTAATGATAAATAAGTAGTATATATCATAATTAATAAATACATTTTTACTTATATTTTAAAAAAATTAATATTAAATTTTAATAATAACAAATAAGTATTATAACTTATTTTTAACTTATTGAATTTTAAAAGTTTAAAGAAACAAGAATGGGATGTTTGTCCGACCTTATCACATATTTAACATATAGGTTTGTCCGACCTTGTGAATTATTTTTATTGATATTGAATGCTTAATTGCATAAATATTTTAAGATTCCATAGAGGTTTTTGCTATGATAATTGGGTTGAGCTTTTTGCCTTAATCTTGTGTTTCCTTAATGATTATTGCTATAAAACTTAGCAATATTAGCCTGATATATTTGATAATGTTTATTGTCATTTTATTTCTCAATTATTATGTAAAAAGTTTTGCGAAGTGTTGATAGAAGGACTTACATCTTTCATTTTAATATTCGTCATAATTGAATCGCACCTCCGTCCCAAGCCTCCAAGAACATATAGTAATAATTCTTTCTTTCTTTTACTCGTTCAACCATTGCAGCCAAGTAACCACCAATGATTTTTGCTTTCAAAAAATACTTAGATACATTCAAATTACTTTCACACAAGTCTTGCAACTGCTTATATAGTTCCATGACTTGTGATTTAACATCAATTGAATATAGTTCTATAAAAGCCACCCATTGTTTATTTGCTATCAAAACACTATTTAAATAGTTAAGCATAAAAGGTGAAAAGTGAAATTGAACTATAGATATATCATTTGATAATAGAATTCAATCTATTCTAATTCAAAAAAAGTGGAATTTTCAATAAATTTGAGAAGATATGTCAAAGAATCATTCAAGATTCCTTCAAAATTATATGCAATCAGGTATGTCATAATCTGTTTTTATTAAATCATATAACGATGATCATCCAAACAAACACATCTATAAAACTTGGCATAGGAAAAGATGAATTAAAATTTAAATTGGGGGCACAAAACCTAGTGGTACAATAGGCAATATAACCACCCAGAAAGAGAAACATACAAATAAGAGTGGTGTGATCCATTTATAACCTCTTTATACTAAAAAAAATCAACTCTAATAACATTCTAAGAACCAAAAGTTCACTAACAAAGAATAATAAGACACTAATGAAGGCTGAAGAAAGAAAATGTATATTGCAAAAAATGGAAAGGAAAATAAAAAAGAAGAAGAAGATCAATGCACTACAATTTTTATATGTCAAGTATAACAAATGTTCACTGCACTAAAACAAGGAGCATTAATCTACATTTAAGTGCATGGAAGCTTGACTAGGTAATTGGTGCTGGAAGAAAAATAGTTTAAGAAATAAATAATATATTGTTGTGAATTTTTTTTAAAGTTTAAAATGTTCCTAAATTTATTTTGATAACTTTTGTGATTTTTTTTTTCGATATTTCTATCAACGATGATAATATCATCCATATATCTATGTAATTTAAATTTTAATAATTTTAATAATATAGATATTTTAAATCTTAGATTTTTTTAAAAATAAATTCAAATATCTCAAATCTATTTATATTTTTAGATTCCCCTTCGTACCTGAATTTCTTTTGTGTATTTCCGTCTCCAAATAGTAAGTATTATTGATGGGGTGATTTTTTTTTTTCCGTGAAAAACGATATCATCATTTGCACATTAATTAAAAGCACGTTATCCTTATATATATATATATATATATATATATATATATATGTTAAAGTCACACGTCTGAATATAAATTTAAACAGTATCTTACAGAATAAAATTATACCGTGTGAGTCAGTCTAAATTTTACTGGATTATTAAGTTAGTATGTTAGAATTTTAAATTACAAAATTATATATGTTGATATTTTTTTATTTCAAATTTATAATATTTTTATTTTTAAAATATAAAAAATAAGTTAAATATTACTTGAAATATATTTTCATAATGTAACTATTTTATAGGTGATAAAATTATATTAAATAAATTATATAATATTTTTAATATAAAATATTCTAATAAATATTTATTCTATTAATATATACAAATTATCATTAAATATTTTACGAATTAAATTTAACACAACTAATATAATTTAATTTATATAATTATATTTAACTTACCTATACACCAAATAATTTGTTATAATATAAAAAAATTATAACTTATTAACTTATCTTACATGATGCATCAAAGAAAGTCATTCTAAATAACAAATTTACAACTTGTTTATTTAAGTTTCAATTTCATCTCAAAACTTTCAAAAATTAAATTTATGTCGTATTTGAGTTACTATAATAAAATTAACTTACTAATTTTGCTCATTTATGATAAGTAGGAACGGAATTAAAGTGTGAGGAGATACATGTCGTTAAACTTTTTGATAAAAAAATTTCTTTCTTATATTTATAAATATCTCCTTATTTTATAAAAGTTTATTCTCAAATTTATTATTTGAATATTATTTTTTATTTTATTTTATTATATTAGACATTCATTTACCTTCTTCAAATATTTTTCAATTTTACTATGCTATTATACATTTTACTAACTAAATTCTAATAAGTGATAAATATTTAACATCTTCACATAAATTTTAAGAAAATTACATCAAATAACAAAAAAACTTATATATAATAACAAAAATAACACCTAAATAATATTAAATGGATTTAATTGAAATGAGTTTAATATTGAACGAGTTTAAATTGTTGTAATTCAACTTAAAATTTATCTAATTGGGTGACTTTCGATGTGAAATAGTGGGTTAAATTATTTTTAATATTAAAAATATATGAACTAGACCTAAGAGGTATTATTTTTTTGGTTATAAGTTTTAAAAATGTAATTTTATTATTTTCTTTAAATTTTACAAGTTCAGTTTTCTAGCATTTTTTAAAAAAATAACGTAATATTTTAGCTCGCATATAATTTAACAATTTCGTATTACACTACATATAATTATATAAATATTCATTGTTATTCCATGTAATATTGATCTTATATATTTTTCTTTTACGTACTTGAATTTTTTTACACATTTATTATAATTTATGCTTTTTAATTTCTATTATTTTTGTTGTTATAGATATTACACTATGTTACTTAGTTTTGGTACAACTTAATTTACATAGTTTTGAGCTTTTATTTTAACTAGATAAATTTAATATATAACATTTATGATGTAACAATCAAAAACATTAATATTTAAAAAAATTTAGAACAATCTTTTTTCATATTATTTTATAATAATTCGATTGAAAAATTCATAAATTTTATTGTAGTAATTTAAATAATGTAAAAATTATTCATTTTTATTATTAAATTTATATGCGATACCCTTAAATATTAATCCTAAATATGTTCTTGATAAGTTACCCATATAATCATGGTCAATTATGTAATTATAAAGCTAATTATATTATTTTAATTGAAGTTTGAGTCACGGTACCTCTCCACTTTAAATTGTATAGGTCGTAATTAACGATGGAAGCATATAGATTCACTTAGAAAAATAAGAAAAAGATTAACAAAGTTTAGACTAGATATACTCACTCTCTTATAAGAGATTCTCATATTTGTGTTATGAAATATATACAAAAAATATATTATTTAAGCAAACACTCTAACAAATCTAAAACAAGACGAGCTTAGTTATGTTATCTATATTTAAATTAGAACTTTAGCAACTCTAGAGTTAGACTAACTTAAAGATATTTCTCCATTCCACATATAAGAGAACTTTAACTTCCAAATAGAATAAAAAAAATTATTCCTAAAATATTAAGAATAAGGGAAAAAAGAAAGAAGATAACTTCTTTAATATTAATAAGTTGATTATTTTCTAAAATACCTTATAGACGTATAAGACCTAGTTATTTATAGTTAAAAAATCCCTAAAATAGTTTATAAAGTTTCTATGTGAGACTCTAGTAATAAAAAAAAACTCTAAATAAAAGTTTCTATATAGAACTCTAGTAGTATATAAGAAATACAACTATAACAAAATAAACTACTTTCTCTTTTCTTCCTATATCCATTTGGTATTAGTTCCTTATACTTGTTTTGAACTCATATCGAGTTTTCTTTTGGATAGAGTGGTTATATTGAGTGGTCGTCATAAATATTTCATACATTGAATGTTTCTAAGATCGCCATATCTATGTATGCATTATTATTGATTTTTTTCATTATTCAATATGACCCATATTTCTTATCCTTTAACTTGCTGTATGTGTTAATAGAAAAACATTCTATTCGCAAAAATATCATCACCATATCTCATACTTGATAAATTTTATTTTTTTGTGCTTTTTGGATGTTGCTTTATACTTGGCATTGGATTCTATAATCTTTTGTTTTACTTCTAAATGAATAGTTTGAATCTTATTTGCCATTTTTTTGCCAGTCCTGCTTCTCCCATGAATCCTTAGATGATTAACTAAATCCAATGTATGTTTTAGGGTTTTCACATATACAACCTTAAATGAGGTCTTGTTAGTTGAACTATGCATAGTACTGTTGAAGGCAAACTCATATTGTGCAAGAGTAAGGTCCCATTACTTTGGTTTATTACTATAGAGATAATGAATCATATTACCAAATGTTCGATTTATTACTTATGTTTGACCGTTAGTTTGAGGATGTATAGTGCTATTGAAATTGAGTGATATATCACATTGTACCCATAATATCTTCCAAAAATGAGTGAGAAAGAAACTTTGTGTCTCAATTTGAAGTAATTGATTGTTGAACTCCATGAAGATAAACAATCTTTTTGAAAAATATTTTTGCAATATTTGATGCATTTGTAGTTTTACGATATGAGATAAAATACATCATTTTGAAAAACCTATCAACAACAACAAAAACTGAGTCTATACTATATTGGGTTCTTCGAAGTCCTAATACAAAATCTATAGACAAGTCTTCCCATATGGTTTTAGGGACGGGTAAAGGTGTATATAATCCAATGTACATTTCCTGAGTGAGGGTGTATGATGCAATTTGTATACACATGTCACACATTGCTTAGAAAGCTAAGTGGTAATGTGTTTATAAAGGATGAACACTTTCTAAATGACGTGACGCGTTTTTGGGTTTTTCCTAAAATCAAAGCTGTGAGGTCTCGCTAAACTGTTAAGTTATTACCGTGGGCTCATTGAACTTGCAGTTATGAACCAAAGTGGATAATCTTATGTCACGTGGAGTGGATTTCGTCATCTTGTAAGCGGATGGATTAATCGTCTTATATCAATAATAATTATTTTCTTTAGAAAAAAAAACATTTTTTAGCACTCTTGTTTTTGGAAAAAGAAAAAAGAGACAAAAAGTGTATTATAATACTCATTTTTAAGAAAATAGTTTTTTTCTCCTTTATTTTAGGAAAATAGAGAACAAATATATAAGTTATATATTTATTTTAAAAGTGATTTATTTTTTTTAATTATTTTTATTATATTATTATTGAAAAATGAACACATAAGAATAATTTTTTTTAATTTTTTCAATTTAGTTATTCAAATCAAAACAACCTTTTATCCAATTCATTTAAAAAACAAAAATAAAAAATATTAACTTTGTTATTGCGTTGTATTTTTTTTTATAACAATGTAACTAAATTGTCATAAAAAATAAATAAATCATTTTTATAATAGTATTTTTCTCTTTGAAAAATGTATTTTTCACCTAGACTAAATAATCATTTTATTATTAAAAAAGTAACCAAATATCACTTTTTTAAAAAATTAGAGGAGTATAAAACATTTTTAAAAAAACCAACTAGATTATAAGAATATTTAAAAAAAAGAGTTACGAAAATCTTCTTTTCTAAATAATAAGATTAGGGATGTAAAAAAAATATCGAAACTAATCTAACTTAGTTTATTTTTGTTGATGTTAAAAGATTTGTGGTTTAGTTTGGTTTTAATATTTAAAGAACCGATAGTATAGTTTGATTCAATTTTAAATTTCAAAAACCAATCAAAATAGATATATATATATATAGTTTCATTATATTTAATTTATTTTTAAATTATTCATCTTTTTTTCAATTTAAAAATTTAAATTTAATGTAATATTAGGTATGGTAATAAATTTTACCCTAAATTTAGTATTTTATAATAGAATTGGACATACGCATCTCCAATTCTACTAACTTATTAAATTACAACTTTTAAATTTTTTGAATTAAATGAACCAAATTGTACGTTTGATGCACTTATAAGGAGATTACGCATTAAATGCTATGATCTCCATGTAGACCCGTCCCCTATACATATGTAATATAAGAAAAAAGATCTTTTAGGTCCTTTATTTAGGTACGGGGACTGTTTTGTATTTTTATTTAGAAAATAAATTTTTAGGTTCTCTTATTTAACAAAAATAATTTTACATCAATTTTTTTATTAAATATAATAAAATAATACATATGATATGATGTATGTATCTAATAAAATAATTTTTAATTGAAAAAATACTCTAAATTTTAAAATAATTCATAAAAATAAATAAATTAAATTAAATTTTTATTATCTATTGTGTTTTTTTAGATATTAAACAATAACAATTTTGTTTAATTATGAATTTTTTTTTTAATTTGAATGTGTATATATATACTCATCGAAAAACATAAACATATATTTGACATAAATGTTAATCAATTACATTTAATAAAAAAAAAAGATAAAAATTAACTTTATTCTTAACTCTCACGTTTTTAACAAATAAAAAAACTTAAACCACAAGTTTTTCTTCAAAAAAAAAAAGAAAGAAAAAGAAAGAAAGGACTTAAAAGTAATTTTTCTAAATAAAGTTACTACACAACACGTTTTAACTAAATAAATATACTTCACCCTGTAATACATACACACATGCATGCTTTAATTCTTTTATCTATTACCCACAGGCAGTATAGCACCCAACTAATTGAAGAGTTGGAAATGGGAGCTATATATTTTTCCACATTCAAAAGATTGTGTATTTAAAGGCTATATATAGAAGAAGGAAAAAAGAAGAAGATTATAAGGACTAAAAGACGATGAAGAAATTAATGCATAGATTTTGTTGTAAGATAAGTAGAGAAAAAGTCTGTTAAAAATAACAATAGTACTACTTCATTGTAATCTCCAAACAAAGCATGAAGGTACATACACACATATATATATATATATAAGAAAAGCATGTTGTCTTAAAAAGAAGATTCAAGAAACACAGTACATTGGATTGGGAACCTTGAAAGTGCGATTGCCTACATAAATTCCTTGGAGATCAGTCCACTGGTCTCCCACATTTCCCCAAATCCTGTAACCTTCTTCTTTCATTTTCTTCCTTACTTCTGATTTGTATATCACTGCACTTTTCCCTTTCTGATCTACCCTCCTGTACAATTTCGCATAATAATTATTTATACAATTAATTATTAATGTTACGTTAAACATGAATATATATTTTTTAACTTAGTAAGAAAATAAATATTTATTTTTTTATTTAGGATTAAAGTTGAAAATATGTTTAACTGAATAGTACATTTTGAATACCTCTATCTTTCAATACAATTAAGATTTTATAAAAATATTACATTTTATCTACTACTTATAAGGCGCCAAACCAAAATATGTTATTATCTACTACTTAAGGTTGATTTGACAAACAAGCTTGTGTTTAACGTTGTTTTCATTTATCAAAACTTCTATACAATTTTCAATATATCTACTTATATAAAAATATATATAGATATAATTTCCATTACTTTTGTTTTTTTTTTAATTTTACAAAATAATTTGATATTTTTATAAAATTGAAGGTTTGATATTTTTACCTAACAATATTGATGAAAGGAATATAGGGCAACATATACCAAGTTTAGTGACATTTTGTAAATTGACTTGAAACTCAATTACAAGTTTACAACTTGGGTAAAATTGAACAGGGATAAAAAAAAAGGTTTTTTAATTAGATGAATAAGTTTAGAACTCACCAAGGTTATGAAATTAATATCTACCAAACCAAGTTTTGAACAAAATTATTTATAAAGTGAAAAAAAAAACTTTATTAATTACCTTAAGACAAGGCGTTCATAACCCTCAAATCCCTGCTTGTGCAAGTTCTCAGTAGTGATTTGACCAAAATTCTCTTCATCTCTGCCTGTCACTAAGAATACCTTAAATCCCATCTCAACCAGCTTACTAAACAGTCTACGTATAGCAGGAATTGCCAAACACTCTCCTTTCTTTGCCCATGTTTTAAACGCTGGTGGATCATATGGATCAACCCTACAAACACACACATACATGAAGACAAATACAAATCATTTAAACCTAGCTAACCTTTTTATTCAATTGTATTCAATTTTCATCCTCAAAATATATTTTCGAATATGCCAAAAAATATATATTTTTACTTTTATGAAAAAAATAAAATAAAAAGTAAATATATGGTAAGCTAAAAATAAAAATTCATCTAAAATGAAATTATAGAATACAATTAAACCTTTTTTAAATAATTGTTAAAAAAATTATCAAACAAATGGTAATAAGGTAGGTATGTAAATTTGAATCTACTAGATTACCCATATCTCTTGCCCTTGTAGTATAAAACATTGGATATGCATGTGTCATCAACATCTAAAATCCAAGCATCCAAGCCATCTTCTGAGAGAGTTATGGTTTTGGCATAACTCAAGATTTGGTCAACAATGAAGTCAACATCCAGTTCGTATTGTCCACCAGTCATGTAAGTTTCAATGTAACTGAAGAACTGTTCTGGCACTCTGCTCCATCGACTCATATTGTTAGACTCCACTGCTAGTCTCCAACTCAAGAAATTATCCCACTTCAACTCAGCATTTTCTTTCATTGTAACCACAACAACTAGCTGGTTGATCTTATAAAATAATATGAATTATGAGCTGATCAAAAACAAAAGAAACGTATGTATTGAAGTGAGTTTAGATTATGTAAATTGCAGAATACAAAATTCATAGATATATGCATGCACTATCATGTTATATAAATAATTAATTAAGAAGAAATTTGGAATGTGGTTCAAGATTATTGAAACTGTTAATTAAAGGGTACAAAATCATTAAACTGAAATAGTTGATAAAAAAAACAACGAAATCTTCTATGCATTAAAATGCTATAATATTGTTTTCTGTTACCAGGGGAGAATTAATGAAAAGCTCTTTTTTTTCCCCCCCTTGAGAAGAGGTATGAGAACTATATATATAGTGGCAGGAAGACTGGTTAATCAAACCAATTTTCAAGTATTATATTCCAACTTATCATATTTAATGGAAGTTTTAATTATATGGTATAATACATCATCTTTATATATAAAATTTAAAAATATGTATTTTTTTTACAAACATATGTTTTTTAATATTGTTATTATTGTGGAAAAATAAACTTATATTTTTCTTTTAACATCATTTAATTTACTTCTAAATTAAAGTTAATAAGTTGAGGAATAATATCCCTTAATTAATATGGAATTTTGGCACATGGGTAACACAATACCTATGAAGTAAGACGTACATTTGTCACTCGTGCCACCATGCGAGTTAAAAAACATGATTGTAAATTTATATTTATTGGGAAAAATTTATTTTAAAAAATCTATTGAATCATTAAAAGCATGAACAGAAAAAAGTACCCTTTTAAAACGAATAATGTGCTATATTAAAGGGTACTATTCTAATCGGTCAATAAATATCAGTCAACACCTATAGTAAAAAATTAGGTTGATTTAAAATACCATCTAACAAAAATAATTATATAAATAAGATAATAAAAATAATATTTAATAAATTTATAAAGATAAAGATAATATTTAATAATATAAAATAAATTTTAATATTAAATAGATGGTGATTAAAAATGTTGTGATATGTGATTGACTTGGCATCATCTAGGAGATGGAGAGTCATCGATACAAATAGTGTATTCTAATACTTACTTTGGAAAAAGTATTTATTACCTCAGCTTCTTGGATGTTTCCTAAGTCTATAAGTCATGCACAAAACATCACAAAATGTCACAGAAACACAGCACCCTCATAATTTCTTTTGTTTTTTTTTGCAGACAGCATCAAGTGGTTTTATTGAAAAAGGTTTAATTATATTTAAAAAAAATAATAACGTATAAAACTCTTACATTAAATTAATAAAGATATTTAATCATTTAAAAACATAATGTGTCATTTGCTTTTTTATTTTTATAAAAAATGTGAAAGAAGAATAAAGATTATTTTATTAATATTTTAAATAAAATAATATTATTTTTTAATATTTTATTTTATTAATAAATAAAGATATAATAAATATGACTTTTTATTATGATATTTTATCATAAAAATTATTAAAATACTAAATAAATAGTAAAATTTTATCAAAAAATTATTAAAATATTAAATAAATAATAAAATTAATCATTATTTAGTACATTTTACAAAATATAAAAGATTAATTGATACATTTTATATTATAAAGAATTAATTGATACAAATCTATCAATGTAAGGGACCCCACCTCATCTTATATTTTATACCCAATTTATTTAATTTATTATAAATATATCTCTAATATTTATAAAGTTATAAATATGTTAGTAACATGTTTAAAATTTTAAAAATTATACATATATTTGATATAAATATTTAGAATTTATAAATATTATAAACATGTTTATAATATATATATATATATTAATTAGAATATGTTTATAATTTTATATATGTATTATAAATATAAAATTTTAACGTATTTATAATAAATTTAATATATTAAGAATATAAAACTTAATTAACTCAATACATAATTCACTGCAACTAAATGCAGACAGAAACTAGTAATCTCAGTGATGATGGACAGAGAGATAGAAATTAAGTTAAAAGGTAATTATAATATACACAATTTATATTTAAATTATTTATAATATATTACATATTAAAATAATTTTTTAGTAATCTCAGTGATGATGGACAGAGAGATAGAAATTAAGTTAAAAGGTAATTATAATGTACACAATTTATATTTAAATTATTTATAATATATTACATATTAAAATAATATTTTAGTAATCTCAGTGATGATGGACAGAGAGATAGAAATTAAGTTAAAAGGTAATTATAATGTACACAATTTATATTTAAATTATTTATAATATATTACATATTAAAATAATTTTTTAAATAAATGTTATTTTAAAAAAAATTTATAAGCTCATTCGTGTAAATATATAGGATGTTTTATTTTCTCTTTACATCCTTAATTCCTTAATTAAACAATTAAGAAATAAATTTTTCAATTTAATTAAAAGATAAACAAATATAGTTAAAAGGTTAACAAATATAATCACAAACATACAAAAATAAATTATCAAGAAAATAAATTATCAAGAAAATAAATAATTTAATATTTTGTTTGAAAATTTGGAAAGATAGATAACTCAAACACTTGATTTGATAGCTAATGAAAGCAAGATTAAATCATCTGTTTGAATATTGTATTTAAGTGATCAATTTTTTAATACGATGAAATTTTTTATATTTAAAAAAACATATATATATATATATATATATATATATATATATGTCAATCTAAATAATTTAGATCTAATAATGTTTCGAGTACATAAAATACTTAATATATCTTCACAAATTTCAATCTTATAGATTAAAAAAAATAGAGATAATACAAAATACAAATAGAAATCAAATACGATTAATTTCACCTATTAAATTTATCTTTTAATTAATAGATCATTTAAAATATATCAAAATTATCAAACATTTTGAAACGAAATTATTGATCTTTATTATGAAAAAAACCATAAAATTTATAAAAATAAAGAGATTAAAATTAAAATTTATTTTATTTTTATGGATCTTACTGCTAGTATTTTAAATTTTTTACTTTTTATTAAAGAAAATCAATTTGAGTTGGCCTTTTTACCTTCTCTGAACCCATCTGTATAACACTGCTGACTCAAACTCAATTAAAATAACAGTAAACACTTGGATTAGGAATTTGCAAAGCTTTTCAACAATTTCAAATAAGATAGCACCAAATAAGCTCCAAAAAAAAATCGGTGCATTAGACAGTTTACAGTTATTATAAGTTCCTAATAACCAATCAAATATTTATAAGTTTATTGGCACTTGTTATCAATTAAAAATATTATTGAATGAAAAACTTCAAATTTAACAGTTCCAAATACTATCTGCATAATATATAATTGAATTTAAAATAACATATTAGTTTTACATAATATGTATATTTATTATTTATATATATATATATATATTACATAATGTACACTCATTTAGAGAGAGATAGGAAAAAAAGTACCTGTTGGTTCTGACGTTGGACATAGAGCTCGCTGTGGGGGTTGCTGGTTGTTGGTGGAAAGAGGTATGTATAATAGTAAGTAATATAGCTGGAATTTTGGGTACTCTGGAAATTTCAGAGAAGAAGATAATATGGTTCCTCAACATTTCGTTTCAGCCAACAATGGGAAATTTCCTAATCTTGGCACAATATACACAAATAGAATCGTCAAACTCTCCGCTAGGCGTTAGCTAATTTTGTTTGTATCCATTTTATGTCACATGAGTTGGATTCTTAAAAGAATAGTGCTATGACTAGTTCAAATAAATGTTTTGACAAACTAGGTGACAATTATGTATTAGTTACTGTAACTGATTCTCTTTTAATATATTATTATGTATCATATAATTTGTTGATATATATATGTTGTTAGAAAATTTACATAAAATATTATAATCACAAATTCCTTAACAGAATATCAAATAACATAAAAATAAAAAATATACAATACAAGAATTATAATGGAAAATTGTTACAAGCACACTCTCAATAATTTTCTCACACACCTAAAAGACAAGAGTAATTATAAACCCAAGATAATTTTTCCACAAAATTCTCTTACTCAAAAACTTCTCATATAAGTTTTTCTCTATTTTTGTGATGATTAACAATGAAGAAATGAAGCCATATTTATAGTTTTCAAGTTCCCATTTCATATGCCAAACATTTCTTCATTCAACAAAATTAGGCTACCTAATTTTCCCATTCTTTATTCAAATAAGGTTAGGTACCTCCATCTTTGACTAACAAACCTAATATTATTTTTAATCAATCACAACAATCTCCACCTTGATTAAAAAATAAACATAGTTACCATTACGACACCATCTACTCTAAGAGTCATAATTATTTACATCGAGAATGATCATACTCCACCATAAAGAGTACACCCATTTAGAATTAATCACCAATTCTAAAAATTTCACATCGGCTCATGTCGGAAAAAATTTTTTGCTAAAATTTATGGTGCAACTCTCATACTTGGTTTTCCTGAGAGTTCATCAGCCATCTACATTCTTTCCACCACACACCTTGCATCTATACCAAGCCAATGCCTGTGTGTAAACTTGTGGACCCGCTACCAGTAACACACCCTCTTTCATGGTAATATTTAGAGACTATCGGCATGTCATGAGGATGTACACGCTCTTTTCAAAGAGCATCACTATAGTCTTTGAAAACAGACATATTGTTAGCATCATCGTCAATATTTGAGCTTCTTGCAGAATTAGCTCCACCCTTCAGACAATTTCTTTTGAAGTGCTTAGATTGTCCACACCCCTAACACACTATCTTCTTTTTCATGAAATTGTTTTTCTTTCGGTTGTCAGCTACCAATGTTGAGTTTTCAGGCGAAACATTATTTCTACCACTCAACATTTTTTCTTCAGAAAATAGCTTGCTAGTAACTTCTGAAAAAATTATTTTCTTTTTTCGACGAATCAAGATAGGTTTCATGTGATCATAAGAAGATGGAAGAAACCAAATGAGCCTTAAAGCTATATCTTCATAATTAAGTTTAACTCCAATGGTTTCCAGTTTAGAGACAATACCATTGAGAACACTGAGATGGTCAGACATAATAGTTCCTTCATTCATACGCAAAGTATGAAACTGCTCTTTCAGATACACCAGATTTGAAACACCTTTTGTCTGATACAATTCTTCAAGCTTTTTCCAGAGTTCTTTAGCCATAGATATTCCATGCACATTTACAAGAATATTTTTGGCCAAACAAAGCTGAATTGCACTTGTAGCTCTTAGATCAAGATCTTTCCAATCTGCATCACTTATATTGGTTTTACTAGACTCAATACCAATAACAGGGGATGGTTTCCCCCTTAACGCCTTATGTAACTCGTATTGGAGTAACAAATCTTTGACTTGTACTTGCCGCAAGCCAAAATTGATTCTCCCATCAAATTTCTCAATGTCAATCTTGACTTCTAACATTTCTCCTTCTTTCTTTGAAATTGGCTCTGATACCAATTGTTAGGGAATTTGGATCAAATGGTATAATTACAAATTCCCTCTTCCAAGATCCTCCTTAGCAGAATATCAAATAACATAGAAATAGAGAATACACAACACAAGAATTATAATGGAAACTCCAAATTGGAGAAAAACCACTTTCGTTGTCAAAAGATAACCAGAGAAAAAATTCACTATGTGAAAAATTGTTATAACCACACTCTCAATAATTTTCTCGCACACCCAAAAAACAAGAGCAATTACAAGCCCAAGAGAATTTTTCCACAAAATTATCTCACTCAAAAACTTCTCATTAGAAAAACCCAGTACAAGCAAGGATATGGGAAAATGAGAACCTTTTGTGGATAGACGTCTAAGCCCACCCCTTTTTAAACCAACGATAACATCTTGAAGAAGACTGGGGACTTAGGGTAAGGCTTTGTCACCTTTTAGAGGATCATCAATGTGTGTATCCTTTGCAGATGTCATCCAAAGAATGGAAAGAATGGGACAAGTGAGGTGGCCACAACCCATGAGATCACTACAAAGAAGCCCTAATAAATATTGTGTGTTTCATAAAGACATAAATCACTGGACCAAAGATGTGGGAGATTAAGAAACTCTTATTGGAAAGATATTTAAGAGATATAATAGAAAAAAACAGGAATAAAGCTCCCAGATAAGAAAATCATAGAGATAGTCCAAGAAGGGATGTAGTATCTCTTATCCTCAATAGAGAAAGGATTGACAAGTCCAACCACCTCAAGGAAACATTCGTATAATTCATGCCATCCATGGTGGCCCAACCATGTTGAGAAATACACACAACTCATGAAAAAGATATGCTAGAGAAGCAAGAGACACACATTATCATGTTTACACCTTGATGCATAAGGGACCGATATTTTCGATAACTTTTGAAGGAAGAGAAACCCTATCACCTTATGATGATTCTTTAGTAATAACAGTTAAAGTTGCACATTGGGAGGTGCGTATAGTATTGGTAGACAATGATAGTTTCTCAAACCTATTATAATTATCAGCACTTCTTGACATAGGGATAGACCCCAAGGAAGTCACCCAATAACAAATGCCTCTAGTTGGGTTTAATGGTGACATCACCATATTTATGGATACAATATGACTCTCTATCTCTATGGAAGAAGCTATTATACTCACCAATTTTGTTGTAATTAATACCTCTACTTCATACAATGTAATATTATGAAGACCATGGAATCATAATATGAGGGCCTTCACATCAACTTACCATCAATAAATCAAATACCCCATAGTGGATGGTGTAAAATAAATCAATGGAGATCAAGAAAGAGTGATGAGCTATTATAATGTCGCCATAATAAATGCAGAGTCCACCTCCAACTCTAAATAATAGTTGAAGAGTGCTCGCCATAGAAGACCTACCACTACACATCCATCACCAAACCAAATATTAAGTATGGGTCATAAGGACTATAAGACCGTTCTTGTAGGGATTAGAAATGATAAATTTATGAAGATCAATTCCATATTATTTGTAGATGCCAAGTAAGAATTAACCAAATTCTTGAAGAAAAATGTGGACATTTTTGCTTAGAAACCAGAGGACATGCATGGTATCAATTCAGATATAGTCTCCCATAATTTGAATATAGATCATAAAAAAACAATCTAATAACGAAAAAGGAAGTTTACAAGAAAAAAAGTAACATTATCAAGAGCAAAGTTGACTCACTCGAAAGATTTTTATGGGTTCAAGAAGTAGACTATCATACATGGATCTCAAACATTTTACTAGCCAATAAGGCTAGGGGTGACCACCACATGCGTGTGCACTTCATTGACGTTAACCTTGCTATGCCTAAAGATTGTTTACCTCTACTAAACATAGATAAATTGGTAGATGTCATGGCTAGGATTGAAGTAATAAGTTTTATGGATGCATATTTGGGCTATCATCAAATTTGCATGCATCTAAGAGACAAGGAGAAAAAAATGTTTATCACAGATAATGAGCCTTCTGTTACACAAGAATGCCCTTTGGATTAAAAAATGCATGAGAAACTTATCAGAGGTTAATAAATAAAATATTCAAACACTAGATTGGAAGAAATATGGAAATATACATAGATGACATGATGGTAAAAACTAAGTCCATAAGAGATCATGTTTCAAATCTCAAAGAAGTTTTTTCCATTATCAGGCATTATAAGATGTGTCTCAATCCTAAAAAGTGTCTTTAGAGTAACTTCAAGGAAGTTCTTGGGCTACCTAGTGTCTTGAAGCCAATCCTAAATTGTTTTCCCTTGTCAACATGAGGTCTCCATAGTGCCTCAAGGAGGTACAACAATTGAATGGATTCATGGCAGTTTTAAGCGATTTTGTATCAAAATGTACAAAGAAATGTCTATCTTTCTTTCAACTTCTAAAGAAGAATAAATATTTTTTATAGAGCAAAGAATGCGAGAGTGCTTTTCAATCCATCAAAGAGTACTTAGGGAAAGCACCATTCTTGACAAATCCCAAAGTAAGCAAAGTTTTATACTTGTATCTTGCTTTTACAAAAAAGGGCAGTGAGTACCGACCTTGTGGTAGATAGAGAGGGAAGATAACAACCAGTATACTATGTCAACAATTCTTTTACTAAAGCATAATAAAGATATTCATCTATAGACAAGCTACATTCACCATAAGAATGGCTTCTAAAAAGCTAAGATATTACTTTGGCACTCACAAAATAATTATCTTGATGTCTTATCATCTTAAGAATATTTTAGGAAAGTTAGAACAGTTATGTCATCTCTTTTAGATGGCTATCAAATTGAACGAATTTGATAGACAATATACACCACAATCATCCATTAAAGGACAAGCACTAGTTGATTTTGTCACTGAATGGATAGAGGACGAGCTCGTAGTTGATCCTAACATTCCATTTAAGGAAGCCATGTTAGTCAAAGCACCAACTCCAGACTTATGGATGGTGTATGTGGATGGGGCTTGTAATTCAAAAAGTTTGGGGGTAAGGATAACAATATTTACATCCATAAGGGAACTAATCGAACAATATATCTGGATTGCTTTCCTAGCCATTAACAATGTAGTTGAGTACGTAGCGCACTTGTTAGCATTTCGCCAACTCCATTCATTAGAATTAAAGAAAGTATTGATCTATAATGATTCACGTTTAATAGCCAATCAAGTCAACAACACCTTTGAGGCTAAGGAAAAAAAGAATGAAGGAATACTTGGAAGAAACAAAAAAAGAAATCTAAAGCTTTCAAGCATTCAAAATCAAGCAAGTACCCTATAGAGGAAACACATATGTGGATTCACTTGCTAGTCTAGCAATGGCGGTGAGCATAGAAACAAAATGAGTAATTCCAGTGTCTTGCTTACCAAGTCCAAGCATCTCTATAGAACTCATTACTTTTTCTCCTCAAGGATCAAAATAAAGACCAAGAACTACACAATTCTTCAAGGAACTCTTTATTGAAAAAAATTTCGAGGACCATAGCCTAAGTGACTTCCTATAAAGGAAGCTCAGCTCGTAATGAGTGAATTACATAAATGTCATTGTGGAGCATATTTAAGGGGAATGATGCTCACATAAAGGATCATGAGATAAGACTATTATTGACCTAATTTGCATAGAGAATGCATTGATCACGCTCAAAGATGTGATATATGCTAGAGATACGCCAATGTACCATATATACCTACACATAAAATGAAGGCTATTGTCAACCCATGGTCCTTTCAAAAGTAGGGACTAGACATAGTAGGTTCTCTTCCTATCGCTCCAACTAGAAGAAATTTCTCATTGTGGCCACTGACTAGTTCTTTAAATGGATTGAGGTAGAATCGTTGGCACAAATTCAAGAGAGTGACGTACAAAAGTTTATTTAGAGAAACATCATATGTAGGTTTGGTTTGTTGCGAGAATTAGTAGTCTATAATGAGCAACAATTTTCCTCCCAAAGTGTAGCACCATTTTGTTAAGAACTCAACATTAAACTCTCATATTCCACCTTATATAGACATTAGGAAAATGATCAAGAAAAATCCTCTAAACAAAACATTGATCAATATTTTGAGAAAACAACTTGAAGGAGCAAAGGGTAAATAGGTGGATAAAGTATATGGCATTATGTGGGCCACTAGGACCACCCAAGAGACACAATGGAGAGAGCTTTTCTCTTTGGTAAATAGAATCGAAGCTATCATCCTCTTTGAAATACAAGAACCAACATTGCACTCAAATATATCCCAAGATGATAATAATGATATCCATAGGGAAGACCTACTTATAGTAAAAGAAAAAAAGATAACGTTTTAATAAGGATAGAGGCACAAAAATGAAAAGTTCAATGCTCATACAATAAAGCGACGAGGTCCAATAGTTTCAGTATAAGAGATTGAGTCTTCTGCAAAGTTCTAAGGAATAAGGTAGAAATTACTTTTGGAAAGTTTGCGGCCACATGAGAAAGACCTTACATAATGTATGACATCTTTCCTTAATGATCATACAAGATAGAAAATGATGCAAAATGAGAAGATTTAAGCTGGAATGGAAAACTACTAAAGAAGTATTATTTCTAAATAGAACACCATATATATCGACTAATGAATAAAAAGAAATTTGCATCAAGTGAAACCTGTCTCACAAATAAAATGATGTGATAACCTAATAGTATAGAGGAGGAGGCCAAATGGATGCCCCACTAGGGATGTAGGTGTAAGAGACATAAGGCTCATCCTAAGAAAGGATCATGAGTTCACAAATGTGAACCTCCTCTTTAGGTTGAGAAAGATAAGTGACGAATTGATTTTCTTACTTATCCCTATCACCTATCTCACAAATAAAATAATGCGATATTCTCCTAGTATGGAAAAAGAGGTGAAATGGACCCCCCATTAGGGATGTGGGTGTAAGAGGCACAAGGTCCGTCCTATGAAAGGGTCGTAAGTTTACAAATGTGAACTTTCTCTTTGGGTTGAAAAGAATAAGTAACTAATTGATTTTCTTAATAATCCCTATCACCTCTCTCGTAAATAAAGTGATGTGATAACCCCTTAGTATAGAGGAAGAGGCCAAATGGACCCCATATTAGGGTTGAAAGTGTAAGAGGCATAAGGCTTATTCTAAGAAAGTATCATGAGCTCACAAATTTGAACCTCCTCTTTCGATTGAAAAAGATCAGTGATGAATTGATATCTTACTTATCCCTATCACCTATCTCATGAATAAAATAACATGATAGCCACCTAGTATAGAAGAAGAGGCCAAATAGACCCCCTATTAGGGATGCGAGTATAAGTGACACAATGCCGTAAGAGTTCTGAGTTCGTCATAATGAACATCTTTTTAAAAAATAGACTATAAGTATGAGCAAATACAAAAATGTACACTTAGGATACATAAATGATCACATTCAAAAGACAATGAGACACCAATGGAAATTAAAAGATTTATTACATGATTACAAAGATATTTCATTTCTCTCTCTTTGGACCATTTGATGGTCTCTGCATCTTAAAGTAGCTCATTTACTAATGATCCACCTCTAAACGTAATAAGTTTTGCTCCTCTCTCAACTTACCAAGTTTATGTCTCAAAGACCCCACTTCTTTTTGTAGTTCATTGCGTTCAATTTTTAAGCTTTGATTATCTTGAAGGATGGTACTACGCCCTTCGTGAATAAGGCAGACTTCATCCTACAAAGTTTGAAGCTCTTGCAAAGCTTTCATATATCTGGCATGTTGAACTTCTATATTTCTCTCCTACTTTTGCCTACTTCCTACAATTGTCGAGCAAACCTTTCGAAATCGTGAACTAAAGACGTTGCCTACCAAAACACATTTAAGATCAAGAATTTAAGGCAAGTAAATCAAAGGAAAACAAACAATGGGTATTTACCTCAAATAGACAATGCTTAACAATGTGCCAAATAGAACCTTCCTTTTTTTAGGACGAGATATAGCTAATTGATCTATCGGGGTACCAAAATGATGATATAAGTCATCTTGAGTCACAATTTTACTAAATATACCATTTTCAAACAATAACAGAAGATTCTTATCATGACACACAACACAAAGGATATCATTTATAATAGTTGAAGAGACTCGGCGTGCACCTAGTTTAGATATTTTAGGAACAACCAAAGGTGTGCTTTCACTCAAAATCCTAATAACTTTAGGTCAAAGCATATTTTAAATAGGTAAAAGTACTTGTCAATTAATATGGGGTGATTTATGTTGTCTCTAACAAAAATAGACTCTACCTTACTAAAGGAACTTACCACAATAGATATCACATCATGTTTAGAATTCACTATGTTCCCTCTTGAAGTTTGCATCCCATCTTGTGAGAATGACTTATCTCGCTTACACATGGGTTCGTAAGGTATCATATTGCTCGTGTCCATGAGAAACTACTCACTAGTTTGTCAACATTAATGTTCCTAAATTCTATGACTTAGGTTTACACGAAATGTTTAGAGTGAAAATATAAGTAAAATGACTGAAATTCTTGAATGGTCTCAAGTTTCAGCTAGATTTATCTTAAAGGAAAATAATGAGATTTGTATTCAAAAGATCCAAATGCCTACATATTTATAACTTTCCAAAGCATTCAATGAAAAAAAGCATTGATACATACAATTGGAAAGTATAAACAAAAATACAACTATCTGAGTACAATTGAAAAGTTAACAAAAATAAAAATGTCTTAGTACAATTGGAAAGTTAACAAATATATAACTATTTCCAAATCTTCATAGGGTCTTCCGATTCTCTACGGGGTGGATTACTTAGGCAGAGGTCTTCAGGAGCATGAGGTCCAATTGGTGGTGTACTTTAAGGAAGAAGGTGTCTAGCTGGTGGAATGCCTTAGAGTGTTTTGAACATTTTGTAGACCTCACACATAGCTCATGATCATGGAAATAGTTTTGGACTTCACAGCTTGGGCCCTAAAGTTGGTCATCACAAAGGATACCTCTCACGACAACCACATGCACAATCATCCTAAGTTTTTCCACCATCTTGTTCAAATAAGCATTTTGTTCCTTAGCTTGCCTTACCCATCCTTCAGCCAACCATGCATGTTCATTGGCTTCTTTGTCCATGTTTTCTTTTTCAATAGCAAAAGCTGATATAGCTTTTAATTTTTGGGTATGATCTACCAGATCGTTACTTAAATTGTTGATTTTAGCTTCTTACATCCCAAAAACCTTTTCATACTCTTCTAGTGTCTTATCTTTCTCCTCAAATGCCCCTTGAAATTGAGTGAAAAGGCCTTTAGCCTTATAGGCACAAGAACAATATGCATTATTGGCAATCTCTCCCTTCTTTAACAATGAAACGACCTACAATACATGAGGTGTTAATTAACACATGGTAATCAATATTATTTAGCATTTCACAAAGTTATACAATTTGTTACCTCCAACATATAGCTTGTAGCATCTCCCCGTAGGTTAGTCTGATTTGAGCCTATTCCCATTCATTCTCGAAGAGGTGGTATACATCTAGTAATACCTTGGGTTTTCCAAACATCCCATCTTCAAAGATAGTTACTGGAGTACTCTCAACTTGTATGTTCTTTAACTTCACATCATCGATATGATGTATGTTTGGATGTAGTAAGGATATGGCTTCATTCTCGACTTCATGAGGAGCCACACGGAAAAGTCTAGCTTTATTTTCTTATAAGGTAAAGGTTTCGTCAAAGGTTCTACTACCTTGAGTTCCTTCTCCTTTGAATTTGGCTAGATGGGGTACTTTCAGAAACGATTGAGGTATCCACCTCGTGTGAAGATTGCCTATGTTACTCAGGGGAGTCAATTTCAATTAGTTCATCTACCCAAAGGCTTGACACTAAGTCGTCAATGCCAATTGTTCCGAAGTCCATCCCTACAAAAAAAAAATAAAGATTAGTAATAAGATGTTTCATATTAAAAGTAGAGTACCCTATGTAAAACTTGAGGGTGAAGTGCGATTTCTCTTTATACCTCGAAAGCCTTGTAACGACGCTCAGTGATAATGTCCTTATAAGTCACATGGAAAGAATTCTGGAGCTCGAGATGAGGACCTTTTCTGTCACTCCATAACTAAGACATGGTAGCATCTTTTGACCCTGTAGTTGCGTTGTGTCAAAATTATGATTCCAAGTAGAATGTACTGGAACCACTTGCTCCCCGTCCCAAATATCACCCCTAACATAAAGGTATTTATCTTTCCACTTGGGTTGACCGTCGAGCAGTTTTAGAATAAGACACTAGGAGTGTGATGGTCGAGATGTATGTTCTACCTTCATCGATTCCGTTCCTTTTGACACAATACATAGCTCGTAGTTTGTTCTCTTCCAACTCAAATCCTTGCTCCCCACTAACTAGCTTGAGTAAAAATCTAAAACGATTTCATATGGACTAAACTTAAAGCATCCTCCAACCATTAGGATTTATTTTTTCCAAGGTTATATCGTAAGTATTCAAAAAATGGGCTACCACTTGAGGTATTGGAAACCTCAAACCAAAATGCAGAGCCTATTTGTGTAAAACATACCATCCTTAGGGTGGGTCATCCATTTCAAGGAGGTGTTGAAGGACTGGTACGAGGCCCACACGGGGTAGAATAAAGTACACTCTTCTCAAATGATACATATTGTTTGTAGTCAACCTTGAAGGCAATTTTTGAATTTCTTCCCAAAAACTTTTTCCACGGGCTCTCCAATTGGCTCGTGTCATGGTTTCTTTTTTACTATACACCTTTTGAGGAACGATGAGTTGAATGGAAGTTACAGACCCTTATGTTATGGCACCCACCGAATCTGGAACCATGTTGCTACTAAATACAAGAGCTTGAGACACATTTGGGGTGCTCGATTCAGGAGCTGAGGTAACACTTGTTTTAGTTTGGCTCTAGGTGAAGTTGCGGGATCTTTGACCTAGTCTAGAGGTAACAAAGTGCTTTATTTTAAACTGTGTGGTTTTTCACACACATGCCTCGTTGGTTGGATCCGATGTAGAATCGAGGATACTAAAACCCTATTTTGTGTTACTAGTTTCTTTATCTGTATTTCTCTGCCCTATGAATTATACCTATGGATTATTGAGGGCAGAAGGTCTTCGATTCCTGAGGTACACCTATAAGGGACATTACTTGGGTGGAAATTGGGTTGCTCGTCCATAGATTAAAGAAAAATTTAAAGTATAGAGTTAATGGAAACACCTGAAGGTAGCAAGCTGGTATTCTCACGATTAGAAAAACTAGAAGCACAGTTGAGATTCCCACTAGCACGGTTTGGCATGGATGAAATTCTTCTCATAGCCTAGAATTATCTAAAGGAAATTTTGAATGTTTGAAGTAGAATGAAAGGAATAAGAGGTTAGGGTTCATAATATAATGGGTAAGGAAGCTATATCTTCTAGTGAAAATAGAATGGTCGAGAATTTGAAAGGTTTATTTCAAAAACTTTAATAAGGTTTAAATATATGGAAGGTGAAAAGATTGTATCTCCAAGAAATAGAAAATTACTTAAGGAGATCAATTCTTTCATCTTACTTCAAGATAAAATAACGATGGACTTAATTTTTGGGTACTGATGTGCGAGAGAATAAGATCATACAGGGTGTTCGAGGTGCATGTGAGAGTATAAGATCACAGAAGGTGTTTTGGATACACAAGATATACAATGTGTGCAAGGTACATCTCACACAGGTTGATCATGACACACGAGATGACCAAGGTATATAACTCCAACGGGATGTCCGAGGTGTAAGATCTAATAAGGAGGTATGAAGACATGAATTATAGAAGACACAGATGTGACCTCATCATGTGATAATGATTTGATTACAAGTTAGATATAGTCGTTCTAGTAGGGTGCTAATACCTAGGAGTGAAGATGTTTATATATATGGACCTATGTGACCCATTATATGGGATCTAATTCTCTTTAAACTCTTCAACACTTGGTAATTTTCTCCAAAAAAAATATTTATTGACTTTATTGCAAACAAATACAAGCACTTCTTGATGCCAAAAGATTACAAACACTTTGAATACTTTTCTTAGATATCATCTCAATTAGAATTTTTTTTGGTAATACATCCACACATGTACTAAATTTGGCATCCCTAAAGCCGGGCTTCTTCTTCTGAAAATTAGTGTAAATTTATGCACACCCTGACTCAAAAAGGCCAATGATTTTGAACCATTGAGCTCCCTCCTTCAACTAGATAGATCCTGTAAAAAAGGAAAATGCTATGCACCATAATTTTTATAATAATCTACATGACACTACTCTATCATACCCATTGATTTCATTATTTAATTTGTTTTTAACTTCACCTCTCATAATTTTAATAGAATAATGATGCAAAATATGACTCTAAAATCATGCTCCCTAACATTACCATGTGAAAAGAGTACTTGAAGCCTAAGTTATAAATAAGGTAAGGCAGACCGGTACAACCTTTCACCGCTTTATCTTTTGGTCATCATCGAGTGACAAGTTTGGTTTTTATATTACTTCATGCAGAACGCACAACAATTTTTACTCGCAAATATTTACTTAAAAGTAACAAAGACTTGTAAAGTACTAGTGTTTAACAGCTTGCAAAGAAAAAAAGGTTTTCCCAAAAGTATAAGACCACGTCTGAAACTTGTAACATAATCAAGATGCCTATACTCTGTTCAAGTTCATTGATAAGAAAAATTAGCCATGGCCAACGGAATCTGTCATCTACTAATGAGATGGAGACAGGTTCAATCATGTAACTTTGAGCCATTCAGGGCATAAACATGTTTATCAAAAGTTTAACAAGTTGATTATGTTTTAAAATATTTCTTTTTAACATCTATGATATGAAAATGATTTTTATTTAGTACTCATGTTTTTTAAAAAGTCTCAATTTAATCATTTTTGAACAATAACGTACAAAAAGACTCAATTTGGGCTTTTTGAACAAGAATAAAATAGAAATTATCCAACTTTCATGCCTATATCTCCCGACCATTTTAGCACCATTCCGACTTCTATTAAAATCATTCCCCCTCTTACCAAATGTCTCCACATTCCCCTTTGATCCATTTTGTTTTAAGTTATGTCCCTCCATCACAACATTACTACAAAATGGACATATAGGCGAAGAATGAATATTCGATTGTCTCCTTAATAGCAATGGAGGCTGCTAGATTTTGTGATATAGGTCATTGAATCTTATTCTTGAAATCACAAGATGGTTGTTGTAAACTTTTTAGTCAAAAGAACTGTAATATCCCATCACTCTTTCTCCATTAAAAGAACTGCAATAACCTTATCACTCTTTTTCCTGAAAATCATATTTCCAACACCTATAAACACCCAAAAATGCACTAATAGAAGCTAGAATGATGCTAAAATAACCAGGAATGAAAGACATAGACATAAAGGTTGGGTAATTTTCATTTTATCCCTGTCCAAAAAGCCCCAACTGAGTTTTTAGTCCGTTACCATTCAAAAATGACTAAATTGAAACTTTTTGAAAAATAAGAATACTAGATAGAAACCTTTTTCATATCATGTGTATTAAAAGGAAATTCTTTTAAAACATGATCAATTTGTAAAACTTTTGATGAAAGATAGATACTATAAAAGTACCAAGCACTAATATTCAACTAAACTAAACATAGTAAATGTGACTTTTCAAGTTCGACCATGAATTATGTACACACAAACAGAAGATGGGATTAGCTCCATATTTCCATTATTTCTAAACTACGCGAGATGAGACGTATATCGGATGGAACATTAACATAAGACTCGCTCAAATAATTGCACGTCCTACACAAATACAGTAGAAAGAATGAAAAAGAAGAGTTAAACCACTTTAACTCCACTCGGACGTTTTCCCTCCATGGCATCTTTCTTATCACGGCAATCAACACAAAGGAACGGCCCTTGCCAAGGCTTTGAACTGGTGGAGAATATAGAACCAGCGTGAACTGAGATACCTTCACTTGGTGCAAGGTCAACTTGGCATACAGCACACATAAATAGGCCAGATGTTGATTGAATATCATCACTTCCTAGTCTGCAATACAATCATATAATGATAATGGACTAAGAAACAAAAGAAATCAATGAAAACTAAACTTCCATGAATTGAAAGAA
The DNA here is from genome assembly GCA_033030585.1 of Hippophae rhamnoides. Lineage (NCBI taxonomy): Eukaryota > Viridiplantae > Streptophyta > Magnoliopsida > Rosales > Elaeagnaceae > Hippophae > Hippophae rhamnoides. The sequence goes on from CM065434.1 coordinate 42,924,395, forward strand.
GGAAAAAAAGTAAAGAAAGACAAGCTAACCTTTCAGCAAGCATGGCTGATCCTTCCTCAAATAATTCTTCCACAATTCCAATGGCTGAGAGCTTCTTCGATAGCTTAGCAGAATCACAGGACTTTCTCCTATAAAAGAAAGCTTTTAGCTTACCCTGCTTTTTCGGAGGAGTTGGAAGCTCAATTGTGTTATCAGGGGGAATTATATCAACAACTATACAAGTAGTATCATCCTTTAGCCCCCTTGTCCTTAAAGCTTCCTGTAAAACCATCCATCTAATGAAATCAGATAAGAGTTCTTAACTTTTCTATAGTTTTCTTCGGAAAACACAAAAAATAGTTAGATAGAGTTGTTAACTTTTCTATAGTTTGCTTCAGAAAAAACATAAAATTTCAATACACAGATAAACTAAACAAAATCACCTTCACAACTTGTTTTGCAGCGAGTTCAGCAGGCAACCCATGGCAAGATTTTGCTGCCATTTCTGAGGATAGAGAATCCCAGATCCCATCAGAAGCAATTATTAGTCTTCCACCAGCACTTGACAGCTTTTTAAACAATTAAGCAAGTTAGATTTTATACAAAGTGTTGTCTACTTCATATGCTTGAATTTCACTAATGCAGTAAAGTAAATTATTTTCTTATAAGTAACAGAAGATGAAAGAAAAAATACCTTTACTTGTTTAACATGTGGTACTGGAACTATAAATTCTCCAACATCCATGTCTCCAATTGATCTAGAAAGACATAAACCCCCTGGCCAACATCGAAGTGGACCAATCTGCAAAGTTAAATGATAGTCCATTGAAGTTCTGTTGTATGATATAATGGGAACAAAGTGGTAAGAGAGATTTTATTGTAGATTACCTCTGCTCCGCCATAAACATTGAGCCTCCCAACCTCACCACCACTCGCAGTAACACGTTTTCTCCTACAAGTGCAGGAAAAAGAATCAACATAGTTATCAACGCCAAAAAGTCAAATAAGTAGCGCACAATGATAGACACGCACTCTTCTACATTCTCTTCGAGTCTATGATCAACAGTCAAGGTGTTAACAGAACCACCCTGAGCATCTAAAATGCAGCGGGAGTCTCCAACGGATGCAACAGTAACTGTCCATCCATCAACTATTACAAATGTGGCTGTTGTTCCAGAAGTTTCTCCTGCAGATAAATATAAGAGGGTAAAAATTTAGTTTGTGTATACAACAAAAGTGTTTGAAACAGTAGTAAAAAGAAATTACATGCCTCTGCTCTGGAATTCTTTGTCAGTCTTAACAAACCCAGCAACCATCGCCCGAGGTAAAGCCTGAAGCCACTCCTCCCGTCCCAGTCCACGGGGAAGTGCACCCAAAACATGGTTCAACAGATTCTCTCTTGTAAAAACTGCTGCAGCATTTCCGTTATGCCCATCAAAGACCTACATTGATAGAAAATCTGCATTAGATAGAGCTTGATGTCGCAAGGTGCAAATAAGAAATAAGGTCAGCTAGTGAAGACATTTCTAATTGGAATGACAAAACTTGAATAATTGAAGCAAATGGAATATTGAAATATAAAAATGATAAAGTCAACAAATAAAAAAACAATTTCACATGCAAATCAGAGATCTTGAAAAGGCAAAAACAGATGAAAGAGATGCTCCATATTTAGGGTCCTTTTCATACAAGGCCGGGAAAAGCGATTATGAATCTAACATACCATTAGCGCCTTGTGCTTTCTGGACTCGTAAATCGCACCTAACAGAAGCACAAGTAAAGTGTCTTTTCCTGAAAGTACTTTCCTATGAAACTACTTTTGATTGAAAACACATTTAACAAAAGCAATAACTTAATCACAAATCATAGGTGGTACTTAAAAGAACATCTCAAAAGCAATCAGACCATCCAAGATGATCAACAGAAGGAAGGAAAGGCGGCTAAGATTACCGCAAAAACAGAAAAAGCTGATGATGAATTCCCAGAAACTCTTTGGCCATCTGTCTTAATCAGGAAATAATCTTCGCCTTTCCTAGACTGAGCTGCATGGCCATACGTCACAGTTGGTTTCTCCATCTTCTCACTCTTCATCTCTCTGCTGATTAATGCAGCAAGAGGAACAAGACTATGACGTTGACGCCTCCTTTCTGTAGATGCCATTAATACCCCAATAAAGTTCTCTGCCTGAAGAAATATTCAAACTTGTACTTCTCTCCTCTCTCGAAAGGTTGCTACTTTTGATCATTCAGTCTTTCAGGAACCATATAAAGACCAACTAATCCAAATGAATATACCCAATAGTCAACTACCTTCCTAAAAATCACCAGCCTACTAAACAAAATCAAACACTTGATCTGCACTAAACAAAAGACCAAAAATATATGTTACCCTCAGATCTTAATACATTGAGCGAACATAACAAAGATAAACTGATTTCATAAGAAATGCAAATGAAACGACTTGATGACCCAAATATGACGCAAAGCAAAACTGGACCTCAAATTTCACACATTAAAAAAAAAATCTCAAATTTCACTACGTCAACGTCTGGTACAAAAATTAGGAGAAAAACCCAAGAGAATAATCCGACGTAAGATCCAAAGTTCTTACAACCAAAAAGAGAGTAAGATACCATTCTTTAGCCAGTCACCCAAGTTAACCAGACAGAATAAGTAAATTTATAACATTTCTTCAATATTTTCGCGGAAAACAAACAGAAAACATAGATTCCTAAAAACAAGGAAAAGACAATGTAATTTACCAGTGAGAATGTCTGATTGTGTTTCCACGCAAAGAAAAATAGGAGATCTGACTCCCCCGGTAAGAAACAATACGAAGGAAAACAAAAGAAGCAAAATAAGGCTAGAAGAAAATCAACACGGACACTAAAAGCGTGTTGATGACAAGGTATGAACTGTAAATCCCATTAATCAAAGAGGACAAACCCAAATCCTAATTTTATTTTTTTTTTTAGAAAAAAATGGTTTTTTTTAAGTCAGCTTCAGAACATTTTCCTCCACTGAATACCCACAAATAAAAAAGCCAATAGAAATAAAATTCGGTGACAAAAAGAAAACTTTATGGTAAAAAGAAGATAAAGTGCGTTAGGCAGAATATAAAGCAATTTAGGTTATTCTGCCATAATCCCACATTATGCTTCTGGTAAAAGTCAGTATCTGCATATAAATTTTTACCTGAAAAGCTACAACTTTTTCTTCTTACTTCTGGGGGAGAAGTTCACTGCTTGAGAGAATATGGAAGTCTCTGTACAGTGAAAATTGTTTGTTCCTTCATTTTTCTCTAATAGTGTTATTGTTAGATTTACATATGATTTTTATTCGGATTTGTGATGCTTATGCTTTGTGGAGTGAACTTGATTCTTTTACCTAACAAATCTTTCAATACATTAGATATTGGATTTGGTTCGTAATTAGTTGACATTGCAGACTACTTCTATTAGTCTCTACTGAATTTTGGGGTAATTTTTAGTGAGCTGTCAAATAATGTTCTTTTGCTTGCTTTAATTAAACAGTAACTTTTCTTAACCTGAAAACAATTCTCGAAATAAAAATCTCTTTTAGTTTAGAAGCGTTTTTACTATTTAAAAAAAAAAGGATTTTAAAAATAGAAGAAACCAGCTGGTGGATTCATATTAAAAAGGATTTGAATAGATATGTTTTTATACATAAAATTTTAAAGGTTGTTATAAAAATATTATTAATTTTTAATAATATTTTTAAAATTTAATAATAAGAAAGTAAAAAAATTAGGTATATAAAAATCTAAGTTACTCAAAACATTTATCTAATTACAAAGGCACGTACAATTTACACCAATGAAACATGCATTCACCTACTGAATTGCCAAAAATAAAATACCTCGTTGTTTGATACAAGGTAATTAGCGATCTTAATTACTAACTTTCTTATTTTTAATTTCAAATATAATTATGTTTAAAATAATAATATTGGACATCTTTTAAAAGAGTTCTCTTTCCAACAAAGCAATCTGACATTTTATGGTTATTATCTTATCTTCATAAGTTTCCACTTCTTTTAAAAAAAATAAAAATAAATAAAGATAAGAATGTCATTTAATAATTAAAGATTAAAATGTTTGGTATCAAGATTGGTAATATTGCTTAAGAAATTTAAACAATGTGAAAAATAGGCTAAAAGAAATTTAAACAATGTGAAAAAGTAATAAATTTTCATCTGCAATGAAATTTAGCCCAATTGCATAATGAATGGGCTAGGCATTGGACCTACGAGGGCAGACGAAAACAATTTCTTGTGGTAAAGTTTAGATCGTGGTGAATATCCTTAGCCATCACACCCAACGTAAGATTCGTGGAAAGTATTAATAAAGATAAAAATAAAATCTAAAAATTAAGATAAATATATAAATAATATAATGATTACAAAACCATTTTTTACCACTAATATGGATAGTAAATTAACGAAAACATATTTTAATATATTAACTTAGAAAAATAGACAAACTTAAAAATCTTTACATCTTCTTAATCAAAATTGTTTTTAATAGAAAACCTAAAATAAATTCTTTAAATTTAATTTATTAAAAAGTTTAATTTTTAAAGAAGTAAATTATATCAATGTTAAACACTCAAGTTTGACTTAATTATCTTAAATATTAATTCTAATTATAATCAATTTATCACTAATTATTTAAATTTATCAAGTGATTACGTACTCAATTAACTAAATTGATTAATGATAAATAAATTTAATTATTAAATTGTACATTTAAATAATTAAATAAATTTATACAAAAATTAAAATTAAGAATTAATACATAATAAAAAAAATAGTTGAATAAAATATTATAAATCTTATCAAATATTATAATTCAAGTCTAAGACTTTAAAATTACATACAATCCATTATAAAATTAACTATTTAAAAAAACAATAAATTAAGAATATTATTTAAAAAAATAAAAAAAAGGAAAAAAATGTTAAGATTGATGCATTTAATGATCATCATGTTACCTTTGATTGAATATTGAATCTTATTCTTTATTCTTGTCTTCAATTTTTATTATTCTAATTATGTATTATAATATTCTCCTTTATTTTATTTGTTTGGTATTTATAAGAGATATAAATGAAATCATAATATAATTAAGATTGTTAGTATTCTAATGCAAATGTAGATAAAATTAACGTATAAAAATTATTAAATAGGTTGTTAGAGTTAAATTAATAGGATAAGTTAATATAAGAACAAGTTGAGAAATATATAAATTTTTTAAATTAGTCTATTTATTAAATAAAAATTATAAAAAATTTAAAATTTTAAAAAAATCGAATAAATAAATATTCTATCTAAAATAAATAATTTTTTGTTTCATATAATAATAATAATATATATAAATGAATTTATATGTGAATATATATATAAAATTACAATTATCACTTCACAGGTCCTTTTAACTTCCTTTTAACGCAATAGCACCATAAGCAAAGGTTACTCTACATTATCCAACTAGATAGCTCTTACTGACACCACTGTACTAGGGTTGTTTGAACACCATAATACACCACTGTACTAGGGTTGTTTGAACACCAGAATTTCGAGGCTCGAGGCTCTTGAATATTCTTCCCAACTAATATCACAATTAACTTTTAAAATCCCCACATGAGTGATTTGGCATATAGGGGACCAATCTAGTTTGAAACTCTTTTCATATTACTATAAGTGCGAATTTTCACGTCCCGCCCAAACTGTCCCTAAAAATCCAAATAAATAGTGGTTGCCTAAAGGATTTAGGCTTTTCTATATGGAAAGTTCTAGAGTTGTCTAGAGAAGTCTAGAAAGGGCTAGAGTTGGACGGACTCAACTCAAGCTTGAAGACCCTAGATTGTTCCAGAGCACATTGGAGGGTGCTAGAATGGGCTGGAACGTTCTTGAATGCGCCGGATGGTTCGGGAAGGATGTGGAAGCTGCTGGAAGCTTACGGAATATCCCGGAAGGTGCATGAAGGAGCTAGACAAACCTAGAAGACTCTAGAGTTGGCTAGAAGATCCTAGAGCCTTGTGACACATTGTAGATAAATCTAGAATACCCTTGTACATTCTAGACTAGGAAGACTCTAGAAAGTGGTGGCATGCTCTTAAGCTTAGAGCCACACTATAAATAGACCAATTGGTCTTCATTTGTATTCATCCTTGGAAATCCTTGGGAATTCTTAGCAATTGTATCATAAACTCTCTCTAGAGCAATACAAAGCATTCTTTGCAAACTCTCTTTTTATTCTCTTTGGAGTTACATTTCGGATTGAAAGGCAGGCTTAGTACGACGGACCGAGCTAAGTGCCGCACGATCGCTACTTGAGAAATTAAGGTCGTGACAGTTGGTATCAGAGCAGGTTAAAGTATCTCTATCTTCGGAAAAAATGAAAAATACCGCCCCAGCTACACCAAGCATGGACGTTCCACCAATGGAAAGTGGCCGTGAGGAAGTGCAGAAAGCCCCAAAGGAATCTCGAGCCAAGTCGAAAGACCTTCTTTCTAGCTTGGAAGCACGAGTGGGAAGTGCGTAGGACAGCTTAGGGGAGCTGTTTGATCGGGTTGACAACTTAGAGGAGCGTTGCAATGACTTGGAGGCCGAGGATGTGGAAATCCATGCAGCGGTTAAGATGTCACTCAACGAGCTAGACGGTGGATTGAGGCAAGAGATTGATGGGTTAAAGGCGGAACTTGCCAAGGTAAGGGATCTTGTCCAAAGAGAACTTGCTAATGTATTGCATAGAATGGAGGATATGGGTGGTGATCTAGCTCTATGTAAGTGGGCTATGGCCGCGGGAACTAGTGCAACCACCGTCAATGAGGCTAAGAGGGTGGACGTTCCCAAGCCCAAGACCTTTAATGGCGTTAGGAACGCCAGGGAAGTGGACAACTTCCTATGGGGGTTAGAACAATACTTTGAGGCTACTGGCATAACGGACCATGCCAGCAAGATCCGAACTGCAGCCATGTATTTATCCGACACTGCGATGTTGTGGTGGAGACGGAGACATGGAGATGTGCAACGAGGGGTTTGCACGATTGATACCTTTGATGACTTCAAAAGAGAATTCAAGATGCAGTTCTTCCCCATAAATGCTGAAGAGGAGGCAAGGGGCCGACTGCGACGGTTAAAGCAAACGGGTAGCATAAGGGATTATGTGAAGGAGTTCACAACCTTGATGCTTGAAGTCCCCGACACAACTGATAAGGATGCCCTATTCTTGTTCATGGACGGTCTCCAATCGTGGGCTAACCTTGAGCTCAAGCGACGTGGTGTCCAAGACTTATCTTCGGCCATTGCGACCGTAGAAAGCTTTATTGACTACTCCACAAACAAGGAGGGCTCCAAATCCACAGAAAAGAAGTTTGGTGGAGAGAAGAGTAATGGAGGCCATGCCAAAAGTCAGGGTTCCAAAAGTCATAAAGGCAGCTCCTCATTCAAGCCACGGGACAAAGGGAAGGAGAAGAAGGATCGGAATGCCTCAAAGCCCCGTGTAACGTGCTTCATTTGCGATGGACCGCATTGGGCACATGAATGTCCGAAGAGGAAGGCCTTGAGTGCCTTAGTTGCTTCCACTCATGACCAGGATGGAGGCGAATCGGACGCAGGTGCGAAGATGGGTTCTTTGCGCCTACTTGGTGCAATGCAGAGTGCCCCAAAGACCCCTAAAGGCTTAATGTACGTGGATGCCACCATCAACGGGAAGGTCGCCAAAGCATTGGTCGACACAGGAGCATCTCACAACTTTGTTTCGGTGGAAGAAGCAAAGAGACTTGGCCTAAAGGTTGTCAATGGAGGGGGTTCTCTCAAAGCAGTTAACTCAGCAGCACTGCCATTACATGGAGTTGCTCGCGGAGTTAAGGCCAGTCTTGGTGCTTGGACTGGCCAAGTGGACTTATTAGTGGCGCCTATAGATGACTACTCGATGGTATTCGGCATGGAGTTCTTGGACCAGGTAAGAGCTTTCTTGGTGCCATACTCAAACTCCATGTGCATCATGGATGGTTCGAAGGCTTGTGTGGTACCGACGGACAGGACCACCAAACGCACAATCCAAGCTCTCTCGGCACTTCAAATCAAAAGGGGATTGAAGAGGGACGAAGAGAGTTACCTGACCATCTCAAAAGAGTACAACGTGGAGAAGTCGCCAAAGCCAAGCTTGCCAACGGACGTGCAAGTTGTCCCAGATAAGTCCCACAAGGTGATGTTTGAGGCGTCACCAAAGTCAAGCTTGCCAACGGAAGTGCAAGCTACCCCAAAAACTTGTTGCGTGTTTTTCAACACACGAACTCGTGCAAGTATACACGGTCGCAAGTAATAACATTTATAAGTAAAGATCGATCCCACTGAGATTTGTTACTATAGTTTGTTGAGTACTAAAATTATTTCTCTCTGATTTAATCCAAAATAATCGTTGATTTAAGAAAAAGGTAATAAGAAAATAAAAGAACTCTAGGATTGCAATTTTTCACCAAACTAATCCACTACAATCATATTATTTTCTTTGGATTTATATTTTTTAGTACATTTAATTTGTCAACCGAAAACTTCTTTTTTTTTATTCATACATCTCTTCCGAGCTCCGTACAAACACACCTCGTTAAATTAATTCATTATATCTCTATGAGAATTAAATTCACCAAGATTCATTAAGTTATAAGTTTTCAAATGGCCACACATACACTTAGGGTATATTCCTATCTTTCATCATACATGTCATTCTATTTACGAGCAATATACACAAAAATGCCTTTCTCAAGTTTATTTTTATGCCACAAATCGTTTTGATAAAATTCGTAAATAATCAAAAAGCATTAAGCACAAAATAGAACGAACAAATCGAACGTCTTATAAATCTATAAACAAAAATAATTAAAATTAAAGCTTCATAAATTTAGATCAAATGCAACCCTAGAAAAATTAAATTACTTCATAAAATTAAAATTAAAATTACAACAGATTCATAAAAATAAGATGAAGAATAAGGAAAATTAAAACATCAAGAAAAGAAAATATTTGGCACACGCAGAACACAACAAAAGCCAAAAAATGGCTTCTGCGTGTTCTGCAGTCCAAAACCGAACACTACAAAATTTCTAAACTCCAAAAAAAAACTCTTCTCCAACCAAAAAAAACTCTTTTACAACTAAAAACTATCTCCTATTTATAGCTAAAAAATACATCTAAAATATTACATTTTTATTTTATTTTTTTATCGAAAACGCGTAATAATTTTTATCGAAAAACAAAAATCATGCGTATCGATTTTTGTATCGAAAAATATAAACTATTATCACGCGTAGACAGGCGTCGTTTCTGCTTTTTTTTATTTTCTCCCACGCTGCCACGTGTCGCTTTCTGATTCGCTGAAAGATTCCCTATGGCCACGTGGCAGCACATCATTGGGTGCACAAACCGGTTGCACGTAGGAACGGCGCACAGGATTGGGGCGCCGAAAACTGAGGCAACGGCTGGAAACGGGGCGTGATCCAGCGCGGTCGCGCGCATTGTAAATAGCCACGTGTCGGACTTTGATTAGCTTAAATATTCGTGGGACACGTGGCAGATTCTTATTCTGTAAAAACTGAAGATGCACGCCGCTTGTATGGACCGCGTCACACAGGATTGTTACACGAGCGGCTCGGTGCGCGACAGCTTGGATGGACGCGCTTCAATCTGGACCGTTGATCTGATCCAACGGTCAGCGATCGCCTCGGGGGAATCTGCGCAGCCGACATGTGGGTCCCACTCTGACGCCGGCCTGCGCGACACGTGGGACCCACTAGCACGCCAGCCTGCGCGAAGACAGTCCGCGCGATTTTTCCTCGTCTGATTGCACGCGCGAAATCTGTACCGTTGAATCTTTGATCGGACGGTGGGTGATGAATTTCGTGATTTGTGCGAGTGCGATTCTTTTCTGTAAAATTCAAACTTTTATTAATTATATTTTGACCCACAAATTTAATCCAAATTACATTTTTGTACTTTCTTAAATTACACTTTAGCCCTTTTCTAATTTTAAATTAAATTTTTAACTTTTAATAATTATAATTAAGCCCAAATTTAATTTAAATTATATTTTCGATTTATATAAATTGTAATTAAGAAACTATATTATCATAAATTATATTTGTGGACAAAAATATGAAATTAAGTACATTTTTGATACAAATTATTTAATTTTATTAAAAATGTATTTTTAGCAAATAAAAGAAAAATATTAATTTATTTAACAAAAATTAATAACTATTAAACGAACATAGCAATTATCATTACTAAAATTGATGCAAATAACTGTATAAAATACAGTTATCAGGCCTCATCCAAACGATTACCTCCAAGGAGGGAGGTGAACCATGAAGTCGAGTTGGAGCTCGACACAAGACCACCAATAATGAGCCCTGGCCAGGTGGAAAAATCAGAGTTGCGCAGCGGAAGCATGGTGACTGATGCGCTGAGTCGAAAGGGGAAGACAAAGCAACATACACCCAGAGGCCTGCTAGAGCCGCTGCCCATTCCAGAGAGACCATGGGAGAGTGTCTCTATGGATTTCATCACTTGCCTGCCAAAATCAGAGGGCTTTGGCAGCATTATTGTGGTGATCAACCGCTTTAGCAAATATGCAACATTCATACCTGCCTCAACGGACTGCATGGTAGATGAGACGTCACGCTTGTTCCTTAAACATGTTGTGAAGCATTGGGGGATTCCATCCAATATAGTAAGTGATCGAGACCCACGATTCACAGGGAAATTTTGGACGGAATTGTTCAAGCTGTTGGGATCAGACTTGAACTTCTCTACAAGCTTTCATCCTCAAAGTGATGGACAGACGGAGCGTGCCAATGCATTGCTGGAATTGTATCTCAGGCACTTTGTGAGTGCTAATCAACGAGATTGGGCAAAGCTGTTGGATGTAGCCCAATTTTCGTATAATCTGCAAAGAAGCGAGTCCACTGCAAAGAGTCCCTTCGAAATTGTCATGGGGCAGCAACCCATGACCCCTCATGCCTTGGCCACGAGCTATGAAGGAAAGAGCCCAGCTTCTTTCAAGTTTGCCAAGGCCTGGCATGAACAAGCAGAGTTGGCCCGAGCCTATTTGCATAAGGCGTCTAAGAAGATGAAGAAATGGGCTGACAAGAAGAGGAGGATGGTAGAATTTCAGGAAGGTGATTTGGTCCTTGTGAAACTATTGCCCCAACAATTCAAGACCTTGCGGAAGGTTCATAAGGGGTTAGTGCGGAAGTACGAAGGACCATTTCCCGTCCTCAAGAAAGTTAGTAAGGTGTCGTCTGTTCTGACTCCTCCAAAGCTTAAAATCTATCCGGTCTTTCATGTAAGTATGCTGAAAACCTTTCATGGAGACAAGGGAGACAGGAGCAGGGGAGAATCCAAAAGGGCGCCTACCGCAGTGGTAACCTCCTTTGATAGGGAAGTGGACTGGATTTTGGCAGACCGCTTGATCTGTCGAAGAGGCGTACCAAGTTATAGGGAATACTTGGTCAAATGGAAGAACGCCTCGGATGAAGAAACGAGCTGGGAACCTGAGGAATCTTTGTGGCAGTTAAAAGACGACCTCGAGAGGTTCAAGCTTGAAGGCACGACGAGGGCGTCGCGAACTTAAGTGGGGAAGGGTGTCACGTCCCGCCCAAACTGTCCCTAAAAATCCAAATAAATAGTGGTTGCCTAAAGGATCTAGGCTTTTCTACATGGAAAGTTCTAGAGTTTCCTAGAGAAGTCTAGAAAGGGCTAGAGTTGGACGGACTCAACTCAAGCTTGAAGACCCTAGATTGTTCCAGAGCACACTGGAGGGTGCTAGAATGGGTTGGAACGTTCTAGAATGCGCCGGATGGTTCGGGAAGGATGTGGAAGCTGCTGGAAGCTTACGGAATATCCCGAAAGGTGCATGAAGGAGCTAGACAAACCTAGAAGACTCTAGAGTTGGCTAGAAGATCCTAGAGCCTTGTGGCACATTGTAGATAAATCTAGAATACCCTTGTATATTCTAGACTAGGAAGACTCTAGAAAGTGGTGGCATGCTCTTAAGCTTAGAGCCACACTATAAATAGACCACTTGGTCTTCATTTGCATTCATCCTTGGAAATCCTTGGGAATTCTTAGCAATTGTATCATAAACTCTCTCTAGAGCAATACAAAGCATTCTTTGCAAACTCTCTTTCTATTCTCTTTGGAGTTACATTTCGAATTGAAAGGTAGGCTTAGTGCGACGGACCGAGCTAAGTGCCGCACGATCGCTACTTGAGAAATTAAGGTCGTGACAGAATGGTATCTTTTGCAAAATCCACTAAGTGGTGGCCATGGAGAACTTTTGGGCCCTTAAGCCTGACTATTTCTAACCTTCCATAAAGTCCACAAAAGACAAAAGAATAATGGTACATAAATTTTATCAAATAGTATCATCCGATGAAGGATCCATTTTGTAATATTGTGAATAGCCTTCGAAGCAAAAAGTTTAACAAGATTAGAAATTTGAAGCTGCCACAGCTGTGGCCATGGAAAAGAAAAATATGAATGAAAATTTGCCACCAAGTGTGAGGAACTTGCACCTATAATCAGTTTAGATTGAGTCATAAAATTGTAAGAGCTTTTAACAGTAAAATTATGAGAATATGAGATTAGGTAGAGGTTTGTCTCTACCTATGAAGGTTGACAATGTTGGGCACAGCGGGTAAAGATAAAATGAATTCAACAGAGTAGAATAATGACACCGGAAATTTAACGTGGTTCACCCTTTAATTTGGGCTAAGTCCATGAGACAAAATCCGAAATTATTTCTTCCACTAATAAGATTAATGGGTACAAAGTGAGAGGTAATACAACAAATTGAGATAAACCCAAAATAGTGTCACACAAGTGTTTCCCAAACTCACTATTTTTTCACTCCCCTTTTAGAAAAATATCCCAATATTTTTCTAAGATATTCTCTCCCACTTTCTCACACAACATTATTTTTCTTCAAAGGAAATTGTTCCTTTGGCTTTGCTTAGCTTCTCTTCTTGTTTGTTGTATTGATGTTTCTCTAAGGCAAAGACATTGCCTATTTATAGGCAAAATTGCATATCAATGTTAGATACACCTACCATTGTGGTTGTACCTACCATTTGTGGTTGCACCTACCATTTGTGGTTGCACCTACCATTGGTGGTTGCACCTACCATTTGTGTTTTCTTCCTCTTAAATGTAGGAGGGAATTACAAATCTCCCCCTCCCGACTACATAGAGGGCTCCACCAATCCAGCAGCTAAACGATAGTATTTAAAATTTTGTCTCGGGATAATTTTTGTTAACATGTCTGATCCATTTTCTTCTGTATGGATCTTCTCAAGTTGTAATAGCTTCTTCTCCATTACATCCCTAATTCAGTGATATCTCACATCAATATTCTTTGATCTCGAATGAAAGGAGGCATTCTTTCCAAGATGGATAGCACTCTGACTATCACAAAATAACTGATAACTGTCTTGTTGCAACCCAAGTTCTTTCAAGAAATTTTTCATCCATATCAACTCTTTACATGCTTCCGTTGCTGCTATAAACTCTGCTTCGGTAGTGGACAATGCAACATATTTTTGTAACTTTGATTTCCATGACACAGCTCCCCCTGTAAATGTAATTAGGTAACCTGAAGTGGATTTTCTGGAATCCACATCACCAGCCATATCTGCATCTGTGTATCCAACTAACACAGGTTTATCATTTCCAAAACATAGGCATATTTTGGAAGAACCTCGAAGGTACCTGAAAATCCATTTCACTACAGCCCAATGTTCCTTTCCAAGATTTGAAAGGAATCTACTCACAATTCCAACTGCATGAGTGATATCTGGCCGTGTACAAACCATGGCATACATTAGACTTCCAACTGCTGAAGCATATGGAACCTCTTCCATCTCTTCCTTCTCTTTATCTATAGAAGGGTTCTGCTTAGAAGTTATCTCAAAGTGATTAGCAAAAGGAGAACTAATCGCTTTAGCCTTATTCATATGAAATCTTTGAAGTACTTTCTCAATGTACTTCTCCTGTGACAACCATAATTTCTTGGGGCCTCTATCTCTAATAATAGTCATGCCAAGAATCTGTTTGCTGGTCCTAAGTCTTTCATGGAAAAAGACTTACTCAACTATGTTTTCAAGTTGTTAATTTTGGAAATATTTCGACCAACAATCAACATATCATCCACATAGAGCAAAAGAATAATAAAATCATCATTAGACAATTTCTGCACAAAAACACAATGGTATGAAGTATTCTTTTTGTAGCCTTGCTCCCCCACAACAGACTCAAACTTCTTGTACCATTGTCTTGGTGCCTGTTTTAAGCCGTAGAGACTTTTCTTCAATTTGCAGACATAATCTTCTTTTCCCTTTTGCTGAAAACCCTCTGGTTGCTCCATGTATATCTCTTCTTCCAAGTCACCATGTATATCTCTTCTTCCAAGTCACCATGTAAGAAGGCAGTTTTGACATCCATTTGCTCAACCTCCAAGTCAAGACTTGCTGCTAACCCTAGCATAACACGGATGGATGTCATTTTTACAACTGGAGAGAAAATCTCGTCAAAGTTAATACCTTTTCTTTGGCTGAATCCTTTGACAACCAATCTGGCTTTGTATCGCAGACTAGAAATGTGTCCTTCATGCTTCACCCTGAACACCCATTTATTTTTCAAGGCCTTCTTCCCTTTGGGCAACTTCATCAACTCAAAGGTTTTGTTCTCATGCAAGGACTTCATCTCATCTTGCATGGCTTCAATCCATTTTTGTTTGGATTCGTCATCCATGGCCTTTTCATAACTCTCAGGTTCTCCCCCATCAGTGAAAGTTACATACTCATCTGGAGGATATGAGATAGAGGGTCGTCTCACTCTATCACTTTTTCTTGGTGGAACAGGAGAAGCCACATGTGTTGGTACTGGATAATGAATATCATCATTTCTCTCATCTTCAGAACCAACTTCTATGGGGGCATCATCTTCATCAGGTGGATAAACCTGGTCTTCATCTCCAACTTGTCTTGGCACTGATGTTGGAGGAATTAATTCCAAATATGATGAGTCACCATTGGAATTAGGAACATCTTTCTTCATTTTGATAATATCTTCAATGGTCTCATCTTCAACAAATACAGCATCACGGCTCCTGACAAGTCTCTTTGCAACTGGATCGTAAAATCTATAGCCAAATTGATCTTGACCATAGCCAATAAAAATACACTGTCTTGTTTTGGCATCAAGTTTGGATCTCTCATCCATGGGGATATGAACAAATGCTTTGCAGCCAAACACTCGCAGGTGATCATAGGAAACATCCTTTCCTGACCACACTTTATTTGGAACATCCATCTTGAGAGGAGTACATGGTGAAAGATTCAACATATGTGCAACTGTGAGTATGGTTTCACCCCAAAAAGTTTTAGGCAACTTTGCATGTGAGAGTAGACATCTAACTCTCTCCATCAAAGTTCTATTCATCCTCTCAGCTAAGCCATTCAACTGCGGTGTCTTTGGAAGTGTCATCTGATGCCGAATACCATGCTTTATGCAATAAGCATGGAAAGGTCCCGTGTATTCTCCACCATTGTCTGTCCGGATGCACTTCAGCTTCTTTCCAGTCTATCTCTCAACTGAGGCATGAAATTCTTTGAAGACATCTAGCACCTGATCCTTTGTCTTTAGAAGATATACCCACATCTTCCTTGAATGATCATCAATGAAAGTCACAAAGTATTTAGCACCACCAAGTGACTTTGACATTGGTCCACACAAATCTGAATGAATCAGATCTAAAATATTATTCATTCTGGAAGGAGGGAAGCTCTTGAAAGCAACCCTATTTTGCTTTCTTGCTAGACAATGAACACATTTATCTAAATGTACTTCATCCATTGCAGGCAATATCTTCTTTTTGGCTAGACTTGTCAAACCTTTTTCACCAATGTGACTGAGTCTCTTATGCCATAACTCAGCTGCACTATCTTTCTCTATGGCATTTACTGTGTCAGTGGAGAGCTTTGCTTGCATTATATACAGAGTTGTATGCTTCTCACCTCTAGCCACTACTAAGGAGCCTTTTGTAAGTTTCCATTTATCATAAATGAAGAAGCTACAATATCCTTCATTTGCAAGTTTGCGCACAGAGATCAAATTCAGGCGCATATCTGGAATATGCCTGACATCCTTCAGAAATAATCTGGTTCCGTTCTCTGTTTCCAAGAAAACATCTCCTCTGCCTACTACCTTTGACAGGCCTTCTTCCCATTCTAACAACACCAAAACTTCCAGGTGTGTATGATGAGAAAAATTCTCTACGCGATGTAGCGTGAACTGTAGCACCACTATCAATCACCCAACTGGTCTCGTGTGATGCAAGATTGACAAAATCTTCATCATAAACGATATTGAACTCGTCTATGGTATTTGTTTGCTCATCATCACTACTGTCGTCCTTCTTCGTTACTTTGCCTTTGTTCGTTTCTTGTTCCTTTTTGAACACCCGAAAAAATTTCTTAATGTGGCCCTTCCTCTTACAGTGATGGCATTCAACATTGGCAAATTTGTTTGATTTGCCTCTGCTCTTACTTCTGGGTTTTTGTTCTTTGTACGCCTCCTTCCTCTGACTGTGATAAGGGCTTGTGCTTCTGAATCTCTTTCCTTGTTTTGTTTCTCATATGAGAACAAGGCTTCTACAACAACTTCAAACTCCATCTTGTCTTTTGCATAAGTCAGAGTTGTTGTGATATGATTATATGATGAGGGTAGTGATGCCAACAATATCACAACTTTCTCTTCATCACCAAAACTCACATTAAATCTTGCTAAGTGAGAAAGCTTGCTGTTGAAATTGCTAACATGCTGCATCATGCTCACATTATCTTCCTTCCTCATCTCATATAGCTCCTTCCATAAATAAAATTTATTGGCAAGGTTCTTTGACATGTACACGTTTTCTATAGTCTCCCATGTTTCTTTAGAAGTCTTGCAATTTTTTGATTCAATATTTTGCAAGACATTGTCTGAGAGATTTAGACGGATTGTACTAGTTGCAATCTCATCTATTTCCTCCCATTGTTCCTCGGTGACAGTTGCTACCTTCTTTTCTTTTCCTAGCAACGCCTTATGGACATTCTGTTGAATGAGAATATCTTTCATCCTCCTTTGCCATAAAGAGAAATTATTATTGCCATTAAATTTCTCAATATCTACCTTTTGGCTTGACATTTTTTTGTTCTCGCTGTGTTTCTTTTTCTGTAAATCAATACACCCTGGACCTAATAATATATTTTCTGATGTGGAAGATCAGTCTATGCTGCAACCACAGAGTATATTAAGAATTTTACTAGACTAGCTCTGATACCAGTTGTTGGGCACAATGGGTAAAGATAAAATGAATTCAACAGAGTAGAATAATGACACCGGAAATTTAACGTGGTTCACCCTTTAATTTGGGCTAAGTCCACGGGACAAACTCCAAAATTATTTCTTCCACTAATAAGATTAATGGGTACAAAGTGAGAGGCAATACAACAAATTGAGATAAACCCAAAATAGTGTCACACAAGTGTTTCCCAAACTCACTATTTTGTCATTCCCCTTTTAGAAAAATATCCCAATATTTTTCTAAGATATTCTCTCCCACTTTCTCACACAACACTATTTTTCTTCAAAGGAAATTGTTCCTTTGGCTTTGCTTAGCTTCTCTTCTTGTTTGTTGTGTTGATGTTTCTCTAAGGCAAAGACATTGCCTATTTATAGGCAAAATTGCATATCAATGTTAGATGCACCTACCATTGTGGTTGTACCTACCATTTGTGGTTGCACCTACCATTTATGGTTGCACCTACCATTGGTGGTTGCACCTACCATTTGTGTTTTCTTCCTCTTAAATGTAGGAGGGACTTACAGGCAAGCCTAAGTACTTCAACGAGATGGAGAGTACATGATGCATATTGGTAGCAGAAGCTTTAACGAACAACAAATTGTCATCTGCAATGAAAATATGTGAGATAACGGGACCTTGGGGTGATCTTGGGAGTCACTTAATTAGTCATTATCATGTTTCTTCGTAATTAAAGCAGATATGCCTTCTGAACACAAGAGGAAGAAAAAATCACCTTGACGATTACCTTATAAGGTTTAAATTATTCTAAAGAAGACACATTAATCATAACAACATAAGATATCGAAATAACGCACATCATTACTTTATAAATTCAAATTGTGTCAAAATCCAGCTTGATCATGATATTATGTAGAACATGACATTCAATTTTATAGTAAGTTTTAATCATATTAATCATATTAAGTTTCTTTCGATTTCACGTCGGTTACGAGTTCAAAAACATTATTACTTATAAGATTGAACAATCATTAACTCAACGAGATCTTATTGAGTTAAGTTAATCTTGAGTTTCTAACATTGTATCAAAACTAGATCTAGCTTGATTGATAACTTAGATTTTGTCCTTAACAGTCTCATCGTGACTTTGCAAGACCACCTCTGTTCGTGTGAAAGAAACTATCCGCATCGACCAGGAATTCAACAATAATATTGTTTATAAGTTTGGACAATCATTAACTCAATAAAATCTTATCGATTTGAGTTATAGCTGTGTTTCTAACAAATCATGTCATGTGTTAGTGCAAAAGAGCCTCATTCTTCTTCTTCTCTTCTGTACTCCAAATGTAAAAATTCATGAGCAAGCAATTAACAAATTATCAATGATAAGAGTACGTATAAAAGCACTCTAACTTTCACGAGTAACATTGCCAATAACACTTCTTAGTCTATTACTATGCATTTGGAAATAATTTTATAAAAGACATTAGATAAATTAATAGGGCTAAATTGTTCAAAACTAGTGGGTTACCCACCTTATAGATTAGAGTAATATAAGTGAAATTTACATCAGGTATCATCGATCACATTATTATTTAAACAGTCTAACACAAACACACATCAGTATCAATAACATGTCAATAATTTTGAAAAAAATATAGAAGATATACTATCAGGCTTGGTGAGTTAATGGGATGCATTTGGAATGGAGTTCTCTTTACCTCATCATACTCGAATGATCGGAGTAATTCACCATGTTCTTCAATCCTGGCAGACTGATAGAGACCAGATAAGTTCTTCCTCCTCCTTTGAAAGGTTTTGGACGGAGTTACGTTTCTTTCACTCTTTTTTAGTATACTTGTTCGTTCATAATTATATATATATATTATAAGTATGTTCGTATGGATAAAGAGGATTTTTATAAATATATAAAACTATAATTTATAAATAATATTTTAAACCTGTTATCCTTTTAAACTATTAAACAAAATATTGTAATTTTGGTGGTTTAAAAAAACCCAAAATTTACTGTTCACTATAGTCGCTTATATTTATAATTGATATTGTTATATTTTATCAACTCTAGTAAAGGGATAACTTGTCATTTTTTGTTGAAACAGTCTACAATCATACAATACAACTTTACAATTATAACTAATTTTTTTTTAAATTTCTCTATTTAAATAATAATTAACATGTAATTTTATAATTAATCTTAGATAATATCTAAAAAAATGTTTCAAAATTTAATTATATAATATAATTTTTTATAAATTAATTTTAATTATTATAAATATGATAAACATATATTATTTTTTATATAAAGTAAAAAATAAATTTATTTTCAAAAATACATTATAGATATATTTTTTATATAATGCATAAAACATATATTAAAAAAATATCATTTTATGTGTTTCGGATAACACATTACAAATGGGTTGTTCGATGATAATATCCCGTGAATCATTTAAATTTTCATATATTTTCTTGGTCTACTGTAATAAATGCATGAAATAAATTGTATTAGTAAATAAAATTTTTATTTTTAATTAAATTTTTATGAATTAAGTATATACTTTTATAATATATAATTATATGTTAAATGTATTTTTTTAAAATGCATCAAAAATACATATATAAAACACGATGAACAAAAGTTTTTTTTTTAGCTAAAATACAAAATAGGTTGAATAAATGAGTAATATATAAAGATAAAAATATCTTCAATTTTTTAATTATTATAAAAATAATACTTATATCATGTATTTATTTTATGATAATTTATTTTTATTGTTATTAAAAAGTGATTGTAAAAAGATCAAATTAATTTTTTTATTTTACTTTTATTTTTATTTTTTTTAATTACATTAAATAAAAAATGTTATAACTTTAATAAATTGTAACTAAAATAATTAATGATCATTTATTTATGTAACATCATTTTCTATGGATAAAATTTTAATTTTAAAAAAATAATATAAAACTTTTAGGAATACCCTCGCGTATATATAAAAGAGTATATTTTTAATGAGCATCAAAAACTCTATTGTAATAAAGATCTGGTATTTAGAAAAAAATAACCTGTTGTATTTAAAATAATCACAACTTCTTCTTCCTGATTTAAAATATGGGTCTAATAATACTTATATCTGTTACCTATAAATAACATATAAATTAACACACCACTAACATAAATTATTATTTTTGTACCCATTACTTGAAAAAAAAAATTAATAATACATTAAAAGCATCTAATTTAAAAAAAGAAAGATATAATCTTCTCTTTCTTTCTAATTTAAAAATATATATATTCTTCTTCTTTCTTATTTAAAATATGGGTATAAAAAACACATATTTGTTAACTATAAATAATATATAAATTAACACATCATTATTATAAATTATTATTTTTGTACCCATTATTTAAAAAATTAATAATACCTTAAAAGTATCAAATTTTCAAAAAGATATAGTTTCTTTTCTTCTTACTGATTTAAAATATGGGTCTAAAAATACATATATTGGTTAACTACATGCATCTTCACCAATTCTCCGAAGAACATCATCTGCAGCACTAAACAGCTGGTGCAAGCTCAAGTTATTAAATTTTATTCAGTTGATTTTACCAGTTAGAAGAAAATAAGAACCCCATAAAAGCACTTCAAAAGTACTATATATCACAATCGTCTCATTGAATTACCTGTTTATTATACGACAGATCATCATTTGAAATGATAGTTTGGAAAACATTTTCTGTATCACCTATCGCCAGATGAACATATATGTACATAATCTGCATGCTTAAATGGTCTGCTGGATACGCTAGGATTATCACACCAGAAACAAAAAGCATGACAGAGACATAGCACATGTTTCTAGGATGAAATAAGTTAAAAACTAATATTTGAATTATAGTCTCTCTCAATCAAACAGTTATACCACATTGAAGCAAATGGGTGAAATCGAATTTCTTGGAGCTTGAGTGTAAATATCTGATATAGAATTGAGGATTTAATAATTAGAGAGAAAGATTGGGCTCCCATTTTCTCTTAATATTTTAATAAAATTGATATATTTGTAATAAATAAAATTATTTAATGGTATTTTTTTTATAAAAATTTTAATTGAGTGATATATTTACAATACTACATGTAATTAAGTAAGTGGTAAAAAATTTATTTAACTTATATATTAAGTAAATATTCTTTTAAATTAAACCTAATTATTATCTTATTAAATGTTAATTAGACGGAGAATATGAATAATTTTATATAATATTAGTAGGTATTAGAATCACGATATATTTATGATTTTTTATTAGGTTTTATTAAATTTTTTAAAAATATTAAAATTTAATATATAAATAATATTGAGTGATATAATAATTTCATAAATATAATAGTATGTTAAATTATTTTTCTATAAAATATGAAAGAACATGTGAAGTCAAAATTGCAATAGATAAAGAAATTATTTATTGTTTCTATATTATAAGATGATGTTGTATTGTAAGTTAATAAAATTCAAAATTATTATATTTTTTATTTAAAAAATTAAATATATAAATAAGAGATGAAAGTAAAAAATAATATAATTAGAGATGAATATATTCTAAGAATAATAAATAATATCTTGTAGATATATCGTACTATAAAAATAGATCTATTAAGAGTCGAGGTGTCAAAAAATCTCACTCAATTCTTAATAAATTAATTTTTAAGTATAATATTTATAAAATTTTAAATAAATTATATTTTATTTTTTTCGTTTGAATTTTAAATTTTAAATAACATTCAATATCTTAAAAAAATAATAATTTAAATATTTTTTTGTTACATATAATATTTATTTTAATTAAAAATAATTAATAACTAAAAAATAACTATTTTTTTATATTATATAATCCTAAATCCGCGCTGCCGTCTGGGAAGAATGTGTTATTAGTTATTTTTACTAGTCTCTAAAATTTCATCACGTATCACTGAAATTTATGAGTTAGGACGACGGACAATTTCTGTTACCGGGCTTCCGAGAAGCTTTGCAACTTCTTTTATACTTATACATTCACTTTTCCACGAATTTACCAGTTTTCTTGAGTGTCAAAGACGTCTTAGGTCCAAATTCACCGCCTTAATCCTTCAAAGAAGATAGAAATTGAATACCCCCAATCGCACTTTATCTGAATTCAGATTCTTGTCAATGAAACCTAAATTTGTATTTATATTCGCCCATGCGAATGTACTTTGATTTCATCGAAGCCTAGACAGCTTTTTAGTTTTAATATGGGCACCTCTGGCGGATCCTCTGAAGGTAAAAGCACCAGAGGTTTCATCTACAACGGCGGTGCTGGTGCTGCAGCGGGTTAGTTTTAAAAAAAAAAAATACTCGCCTTCAATTTTTCAGCTAGATCTCTCTGAGAATTTCGTTTTCTTTTCCCATTTTTGCTTCATTTTCTGGTAAATTTCCAGCACGCATTTCCAAAATTTTCTCTTTTTTGGTTGTATCAGATTCGTCTATTGTATGTGAATTGTATTTGTTGCAATGTTAGAAGGGTTAGCTGGAGTATTACAACTTGAATTCTACTTGTTTTCCATTTATTATGCCTTAATTTTTTTGTTTAAATTCTAATATCACAAATTTGTCATAACTCAAATGGGACAGAGTTGGGCATACAGAGTTGATATTTAGTAGAGTTCTATATTATAGATAAAAACACTATTTTTTTTAAGGAGTTTGTGTGCTTTGCAGGTGCTATTGCAGCTACATTTGTGTGCCCTTTGGATGTGATCAAGACACGACTGCAGGTCCATGGCCTCCCTTCTGGTCACGCAGGTAATACTAAATTCTCATTTAGCATTTTTCAGCAATTTATGAATTTTGGGCTAATTAATTAGGAAAACGTTTTCATCCATATCTGTATGTTTCTTCTTGTATTTAGATGAACTTGATATGCATGACATAATTTGGTTGGTGGCATTTTCGAATGTGGATGTGTACCATGACATCGATGTAGTAATTGCATTTATTGTAATTAAGTAAATTATTTAATTTTGCTCCAACAGGCAGTATCATTATCTCAAGTCTGAAGGACATAATAAGGACTGAAGGCTTCAAAGGGATGTACCGTGGTCTTTCACCGACAATACTAGCCCTAATACCAAACTGGGCTGTGAGTATTTTTTTTTCTTGATTTGTTTCTAAAGCAAAGTGATTGGGGAACCATACTGTTATTAGCTATCTGCAAATCCTTTCTGCTAGCTATTCTCTTTAGGACAATGACTCTAATATGACTAGAGGTGTCAATTGGAATAGGATGTCCCATTAGCCTATGTAACCTATGAATTTTGTGAGCCCATGGTTTATTTATTTTTTGGTGGAATGAGTTGGTAATAGGATCTTATATAATGGGATATTCTATTTATCCTAAATGGACTTAAATGAGACTAGTAAAATTACATAAACATTGGGAAAAGGAAACATGATTATCCATAATAACCATTATTATTTATAATAACCATGAGCCTATTAGAGACAACTTTAAATGGAATGGCATAACTTTAACCCATGAACCTATTAGGAACATTAAATGAAACATGAAATGGGATGAGACAATCCATTTTACATATCTAAAAATGACTATGAATGGATCCTTATATTTAAGGTTATCCTAACTAGAATTTAATGTATGTTTTTTACGTTTGTGGTGTAGGTGTACTTCACAGTTTATGAACGACTAAAAGATGTACTCCGTTCACATGGTTGGTTTAAATAGTGCTCTTCTCTTAAGAAGCTGTATTTGGGTTATTTTTGAATTCAAATAATCTTTTGTTTTGTCTATGGGACAAGAACATAGTGGCTATTTTCTTTATTTGTTTTAATCTTCAACATTGTAATATTGCAGTGGATGGGGACCATCAGCTCTCAATCGGTGCAAATATGATTGCTGCTGCTGGTGCTGGAGCTGCCACATGCATTTCAACAAATCCATTGTGGGTTGTCAAGACCAGACTTCAAGTGAGTTTACTGTTCTTGGATTTTCACTACACTAAAGTAGGAATCCGTTATTTATCTTATAATTTGCTCAAGTGAATTTGATGTGCTTTTGTTTACGTTTCAGTTTTGCTGGTAATTGTGTGTGATTCACAGTTGTGTAGCTTTCGTTCATTATAGTTTCTATATATCTGTGGCAACATAATATTCTCCTATATCTTACAGTAAAACACGGTGATATAAATAAGGACTTATAACCAGAAAGCATGATGAAATTATGGAGGGTCAGTGTTCTTGTCAAATATCAACGCTAGGAAATTAAATTACGTAATTTCAGCATGCTTTCTAGTTATGTCATGTTAGATCTGAGTACCGTTATGATCTAATTTCTGCTCATATTTGGCTTATGTTTATGAAATAAATTTCTTATGCCTCCTCCTACCTGCATCATCAGTTTGTTGAAATCGAGGCAGTCAAAGGAATTTTGTAGCAAAAATGATCTTTATAACTGTTTAGTTTCTAGTATTCAAATTGGAACCTGGTTCAAATTTCAGCATGCGTTCTTGTTGAACAATGTGTCCTATTATGGTTTTTGGCGTGGCTGATAATTTCTAGGGTTTCCTGATATGATATTGCTGATTGTTATTACATCAGATATGGTACTGTGGTAGGATAATTTCTAGGGTTTTTTCATATAATATTCTGTACGTTTTAATATCAAGTATGGTATTGTGGTAGGAGATTTATTTCTATCTACTGTATTGCAGACGCAGGGAATGAGGTCAGATATAGTTCCTTACAAAAGCGTGGTCTCTGGTTTGAGGAGGATTGCACATGAAGAAGGCCTGCGGGGATTATATAGGTTAGTTTTTATTTTCTTAATTTTTTAGAACAAAACAAATTAGCTTTTTATTTTTGTTGTAATGTGCATGGTTGCAAATTTGAATTCAATTAAGGCAAACTTTTAACAAAAACCTTGATTATTTTATAATAATGTTTGCTTCCTAGTTCATTTATTTATAAGTTAGTCTTACTGATCTTTCTACCCCAATTCCTTGGAAGCTATTAAAGGGCATGATAATATCTGTACCTTACAATGTTCAGAAGCAGTTGAAATCTTGGATTCTATGAAGTGGAACTTAAAATATGACTTACGCCTATATTTCTATTTCGTTAAGAAGAAAAATATTATTTTTCTTTTTTATGAAGTATTTAATATTTATTTGAAACAGTGGTATCGTGCCTTCATTGGCCGGGATAAGTCATGTGGCAATCCAATTTCCAGCTTATGAAAATATAAAGTCTTACATGGCTAAAAGAGGTAATTTGACGCCTTTTGGGGTCATGAACAAGAGTTTCTATATTTCTTGGTGCTAAAAGTTGCTGATTATATTTGATAAACCTCTCAGATAATACAAGTGTAGATAAGCTAAGCCCTGGCAGCCTTGCTGTTGCCTCGTCAATATCCAAAGTTGTTGCATCTGTGTTGACTTATCCTCATGAAGTATGTCTCTAAACTGCACTGGATTTCCTTTTTTCTGGACAACCTGGCTAAGCAATTATTTTTTACACTGGCATACACAATTTTGTATGCATAACGACCAGGATTTCTCGGAACTTCACTGAATTCTCAACAATTTCTAATATTGTGTTTGAGTTCATATTGTCTTACGCATCCATTTCTTTTTGTCCATATTACAACCAGGTTTTGCGCTCCAGATTGCAAGAACAGGGGCAAGCTAAACATGTTAAAGTCCAATATGCAGGGGTTATTGATTGTATGAAGAAGGTCTTTCAAAATGAAGGGCTTCCTGGTTTCTACAGGGGATGTGCAACTAATCTCATGAGAACAACACCGTCTGCAGTAATTACATTTACCAGTTATGAGATGATACATAGGTTCTTGCAGCAGGCTATTCCTCCTGCCAAGAATCACTCTCAACCCAATCCCAAACCTCAACAAGGAAATAGAGGCACTCAGATGAAAGAGAGCAATTCTGATGTTCATCAAGGACAAACCCAATCAAATAAAATAACTACTTCGGTTCCTCTTGGAGCATAAGAGCAGCTAATAGGACACTGATTGACTGGCATTTTGTTCTGATCAATTCCCCAATTAGGGAATTTTCTATAGGAATGAAATTGAATAGATTGAAAGGTGAATAATGTAATTGTATTTTTTCCTATTTAATTTGGGTTTCATATAGCTATCTATCTTTTCAAGTATATTTTAAAAATTCAAGCCCTTTAATTAACCTGTACCAAGGCTTCAATATCCTCCACTTCAGAGCATAAACTTTGTGCAAAAAAGATATAGTTATATGCATAAACTTTAATAAATTATTCTTCATCTCTCTTGTTCTGGATGGGTCAGGAAAGAATTTAAACGTGTTTGGCTGCAAAGGATATAATAACTTTTTTTCATCATTCTCACTTTCTGAGAATCATTGCATGGTATGGCCTACTGCTAATGTTTTCATTCTGGAAATGTCCATCCTGATTAAAATGAGTAAAAGCAAAGTTCAATTCCAAAGTAATGCCATCCAAAGGGGTGTACTATTTTTACTAGGTCTCTCACTCCTCCCACCTTCTTTCCTGATATTTGTGATCTCAAAAATGCCACCCAACGGTTTAATAAAATAAATAAAGACACTAAGCAGAAGCTAAGGGAATTTTTTTATTTATTTTTAAATAGCAATGAAAAAAACTTCTTCAGGTGCAGTGCAGAATTCCTCTATTAATTTTGATAAGTAGTATGCTTAAATTCATTAATTTTTAAGTAATATTCTAAAATTTCAATATGTTTGTAAAATAAAACATTATAAGTTCTGATTTACATACAACATCATATTTTTTAAACAAACTTGGTAACATAAATAGATAGTACAACAAAATTCCTTTAAATATAAAAATAAAACATTAGATGTCTATGAGGTTTAAAAAATAGGATACTGGACATTTTTATATTTTTATAGACTCCTAATGCCCTAGACATTTTTATCTAATCTACTGATCTTTTAGTTTGAACATTTTTGAAGTTAATTTGTGCACACCCACAATCAATTTAGTACAAAACCCCTCTCTGACCTCTATCGATTCAAATCGCATGAAGATACAAACAATTTCTTCATATGCATCAAAATTCTATCGGTATCGTTACCGCTCGTATTCCCCTTCTTCGAAAAAAATTCAATTTGCAAGGCCACTGTCGAGAGTTACTCTGGCTGAGAAGCATCCGCATAGCAGACTTCCGAAGGCGAAGGATCGCAATTGGTGAAGTTCTTGGACTTTTGTTGGGCTCTAAACCTACATACCTTTAATTCACAAAACAAAAAATGACCCCAAACCTGTCTTATATGTCAACTCTCTCTAATTATGTCATTTTTTACAAAAGGAAATTAAATTTTGAATAGGAATGCTAGCAACACTTATCTATATATACTCTTTTAATTAATAGACTCACATGTTTCACTAAAAATAATGAAATAATTTTTTTTAAAATGACACATGACATATGTAACACTTTACTCTTGTATTGGAATGAACTTTTATAAAAAATGGAAAATTTTGGGTAAAAAAATAAGATAAAATTAAATTTTAAGACATATTATTTTCTTGATTTGTTGAATTATTTTGAAATAACAATCACATATATTGAATTGTTTTTATAAATATATTTAAAGTAATGATCTTTATAATCATTAAAAAACTGTTAATTGTTATCTCATTTCAAAATAAGATTTCCAATTGAATCATGCAACGTATTTTTATTTTAAGCTACCATTGCTTCATTAGTCACCTTTGATATTCTAAAAAATTCAAAATTTGGTTTTTTTTCCTCTTTATTTTGTCCCTTTTCCCTTTTACCTACCAGTTAAACTATTCTATTTGTTTTCACGTCCAAACAATAACATTAAACATTAACAATAATAGAAATGATAATTAGAATAATTCAAGATATTTTTTTATTTGATTTGAATGTTAATAATGAATAGAATGTAAAACATTTTTATACTAATAGAACTTATTTCTCTCACATCTTTCAAGAATATGTTATAATATTATATTTTTCTTATATATTTGTAAAATTATTTAATATTATTTTATCATTCCATCTCATTAAAAAAAATTATTTTTAATTTAATTTAGTTTTTAATTTTATGAATTTTACTTTTAATATTATCATTATTTTGATTACATTGTTCAATTATAATAATAGTAATATTGTTTCTAATAAAATCAATTTTTATTATCATTTTAAGAATCAAATACTACCTAATTTTTTCAATTAAAAAAACAATTTAGCTACATTTTTAGATACGTGCACTGCTATATATAATTAATTTGTGATAATCACAATTAACATAAGAAATTATCATTAGATATAATACATATATACCTAACTTGATTTCCCCAATACAGTGCTATGTCATTTGTGTATCATAAAAAAATTGTAACGAATATACTTTTCGTTTACAGATTACACCAACATAAATCTGTAAGAAATTGAATATTATAGTGCGAGCAAATAAGAAAACCGACTAGAATAGCTCCTTTAATATGTAAAAACCTCGCAGATGTTCCACAAGTGATCTATACCTGCTGTGGTTTAGCTTCCGACAAGCATTATTAAGCATTAAAATCATAACCGATTCGTGTGTATACGTTTCCTGAATAATAATATCATATAAAAAAAACAACTAGGTACTAACATTCTCTGTTGTAGAACTACCACTTGACCATTTGTGTCACAGAAATTGGTGAAGTTTGTGGCTTCTTGCTATTCAATAAACCAACAACATCATCATTATTTGGAGAGGACTGTGCCTGTACACAACTACTTTACATTACTCCATCAAATGCTCCTTCTCCATTTTCAATATGATCATCAGGTTCATTCTTTCCGTGAATTCTTTTTAATTCCTCCAATACCGCGTTCATCGAAGGTCGCATTTCCTTATCCTGCTGCAAACATAGAAAAGCCAACTCTGCAACTGCAATAATCTTCCTTCTAACTTCATTATCTATCTCAGCTCCTATACTTGGATCGACCAATTCATTGATTGCACATTTTTGGATCTTATTCATCGCCAAGTTAGCAAGATTTATCTCATCAGCATGTCTTGTGATATCAACTGCAGGCTTTGAAGAAATTAGCTCAACAAGGACAACACCGAAGCTATAAACATCACTCTTACTTGTTAGCTGATAGCATTGATAATATGAAGGATCAACATATCCAGGGGTCCCCTGTGGAGCAGTTGAAATGTGTGTAACATTGTTAGGGAACAACCGGGCAAGCCCAAAATCTGCAACTTTGATACAAAAATTGTTATCAAGAAGAATGTTGTTAGTCTTCACATCCCGGTGTATGATATCAGAAGCATGGAGATAAGTCAATGCAGTTGCAGTTTCTATGGCAATGCTCATTCGAATAGGCCATGTAAGATGACCATTTTTTGCTCTATCTCCATGGAGATGATCAGCAACAGTTCCATTGGGAATATATTCATACACCAGAAGAAGTTCACGACTGTGTCGTGAAGTGCAGCCATAGAGGGAGACAAGATATTTGTGGCGCAGACGTGCAAGAATCACAATTTCATTGATGAAATGTTGTAGGCGTTTTCAGTTGTGTTCATATAAGCGCTTGACTGCAACTTCCCTCCCATCTTTAAGTATCCCTAGTTTGAAAAAAAAAAACAAGATCATTTAGCAAAGTTTGGAAAAATAAGATATTTAGTTACTACTAACTAATCATCCTAAAAACTTAAGTTGTTAACATGTTAGAAGGTGATTTAGGTCTTAACTCTTAGAATACTCTTAATGTTATATGTGAATGGTAAGTTTCTAGACAACGAGAATACTTATATCTCTTAATATTTGTTTTGTAACCAATTAAGTTTTCAAGCTCCATTTTCACAAACTAAGTTTTCAAAATGAGTTTTGTTTGATAATTTATTACATTTTTAAATTCAAAATCAAGTTGGAATAAATATTCATTTTTATACATTATTTAAATTTTAATTTCTTTTTATTAATTGACTTTACTATTTATTTGTAGTAACCTAAGATGGAATAAAAGAAGAAAACAAAACTTTTTATCAAACAAGTTTTCATTTTTTCCTAAATGAATATGAAAACATAAAACTAATTTCAAATATAAGAAAACTCACTTATAAAACAAGCCCTTAGTCTTACCATGATATACAGTTCCAAAGCCTCCATCTCCAAGTTCTCTATTGCTATCAAAGTTGTTAGTAGCTTCTTCAAGATCAATGTAGGAGAAGACTGTGATCCCCAAGCAGATACTTCCACCTTCTAGATTCGAGTTTGAGAAGTGTTCAAAAGAGTTCCTTGAGATAGTACTTGCAGAAGTATGCTTTCTTTTGTAGCGTCGCCAAAGCAGGAAGATTACTAGGCATAAAGTTAAAGCTGGACATCCAATACCTGAATATGAGAGATATAGTTCATGGATGAAATGTTAATAATCATTAATGCTCAATAAAGTGGTAATTTTAAGAGACCTTTTTATGTAGAGTCTGTCCTTTAGGTGAGAAGCTTAACACATTTAATTTTTTAATTTGTTATCCAAATTGCTTTATGTTGTGAAAATCGGGTATATTTTCCCTATTCTAAGTAGTTACTATTCACTTATGATTTAAATGAATAGAACTCAAACTAACCCGACAAAATAATGCTATTGGAAATATAATGCTAAAATAAACTAAAACAGATATTGAAACAGAAATATTACAGTTATAAAAATAATAACACCGTAAATTTAACGAGGTTCTAGATAAATGTTACCTAGGTCCTCGGGCGTCGTTGACCACTTCCACTATCTTCAAATGAATGAACTTCAAAATTACAACTAATTGGGCAAAATTGAGCTAATCAATTACCCTTACAAAAGAGAGGAAGATTTACAAATTTTGGGATGTTTACAAATGGTGAAGGAGGGCTTTATTTATAGCCCCAAATCCAACATCCATCTTCATTCCTAACCAATGTGGGACTTTTCTAATTTTCTCACTAAGGAGCAATATATAACAAATCTCCACCTTAGCGACTTAGTGGTTTTAAATGATTTCTTCAATTGCTAGATCAACGACGCCAACGCCAATTCAGATTTGTAGGATGTTAATCAAGTCCAGACAATGTTTGAACTTGATTGCTGTTACCACCTTGGTCATCATATCTATGGGATTCTCTGTCATACTAATCTTCTAAACTAGTGCTCCCCCTTCTTCAGTAATCTCTCGCACGAAATGATAACGAACGTCAGTGTGCTTTGTACGTGCGTGGTAGACTTGGTTCTTTGCTAAATGAATAGCACTCTGACTATCACAAAACACCTTGATATGTTTTTGACCAACTCCCAAGTCTTCAAGCAAACCTCGTAACCAAATAGCTTCCTTCACGTCTCAGAATCGCCATATACTCTGCCTCCGTAGTAGACAAAGCAACCGTGGACCGCAAGGTAGACTTCCAACCGACCGGTGCTCTAGCAAGAGTAAACACATAACCTGTAGTTGACCGACGCTTATCTAAATCTCCCGCATAGTCGAATCACAATATCCGACCGCACATCGACCAATGGTATTATCCTCGCCGAAATACTAAACCAACATTTACGTATTTATAATATACCGTAGAATCCATTTCACAACCAACCAATGTCCTTTACCAGGATCACGTACGTACCGCTACAACACCAACCGCATGTGAAATGTCAGTCTCAGACACACCATTGCATACATCAAGCTACCAACTCGCATTTGCATATGGTACTTTTGCCATATATTCTCGTTTCCGCATCATTTCGAGGAGATAATCGAGCACTAAGCTTAAATTGAGGAACTAATGAGTACTTACAGTTTTGTCTGTTCATTCATACCAAAACGTTGTAGTATCCGCTTCAAATATTGACTCCGGGTCAAACTAAGCTTCCCTTCTTCCCGTCTCTCGCTTATCTCCATACCGAGAATCTTCTCGCTTCTCCCAAATCTTTCATCTCGAACTCGACTTAGTTGAGCCTTCAACTTTTCAATTTCTTGGCTCTTCGATGCAATCAACATATCATCGACGTACAATAGGAGATAGACGAAAGACTCATTTTCAGAAGCCATAAAATACACACAATGATCGTGTGTGCTTCTGGTATACTTTTGTTGCAACATAAACTGATCAAATCGTTTGTACCACTGCCTTGGAGATTGCTTCAATCCATACAATGATTTGTTCAGCTTACAAACCCAATTCTCTTTACCAGCAACAATAAACCCTTCTGGCTCATTATAATCGATTCCCTCCTTCTGAGCGTAGCCCTTAGCCACCAACCTTGCCTTGTAGCGAATACCATCTTTGTTAGGAAATCCATCTTTCTTTGCATACACCCATTTGCATCCAATTGCCTTCTTGCCTTTAGGTAGTTGTGTCAACTTCCATGTTTTATTCTTCTGAAGGGACAAAAGTTCTTCATCCATGGCTTCCTTCCATCTTTCAACTTCAGGGCTTCTAATTGCTTCTTTATATATGGAAGGAACATCATCATGCACAACCGAAAGTGCACAGTGCCACCGTATTCTTAAACCGAGTGCGTAGGTCTTCAAAATCCTTGTATCGGCAGTACCTTGACATTTTGTCGTCGTGGCCTATCAACTGAGCTTTCTTCTTGTTCGTGGAGGTTCTTGGGTTAAAACCTCTTCATCCGATTCATCTTCTCACAACGAGGATCAACTTCGCCTTATCTTCACTAACCGGATTAACAATTTTGCTTTCAAACTCCACTTGTTTCGGAGTTTGCTCCACCCGCTCTAAAGTTGCCATCAATCTTCTTAGTTACCTTTCTCAACAATGCAGATTCATCAAAGGTAACATCTCTCGCTAAAGATTATCTTTTTCGTTTCAAGGCACCATAGTCGATATCCCTTAGAACTGTAAGGGATCCCCAAAAAATGGCTTTCTTGGCTCTTGGGTCCAACTTTGATTCTCGTTATACGGTAGTATGCAATTGAACCAAACACATGTAAGAAATCGTAATCTCTAGCAGGTTTTCCAGACCATACCTCCATAGGCGTTTTGCCTTCAAGAGCGACGATGGTAGACGGTTGACGAGATGACATGATGTCACGCCTCAAATTTCACCAATACCGTCATTGCCTAAACCAAAGATTTGACAACATACACCGAACCTTTTCCAAAGAAAGTCCGGTTCATACGTTCTGCAACTCCGTTTTGTTGTGGTGTTTTTCGAATAGTGAAGTGTCGCACTATCCCTTCTTCTTCACAAACTTTCATAAATGGATCATTTGTGTACTCGGTGCCATTATCGACCTCGTACGCTTGATCTTTTTACCACCGAGTCTCGATCATCTTCTTCCACTCGAGAAAAATACCTAACACTTCATCCTTTTTCTTCATGAGATACACCCAAACTCTTCCTCGAGAAGTCATCAACGAAAGTGACATAATAATGTTTGCCACTCATGGATGGAGTTCTTGTTGGCCCCCATACATCAAGCATGGATGTAATCCAAAATACCCTTTGTATTATGAAGAGCAAGGCCAAAGCTTACTCTTTTCTCGCTTCCCCAATACACAATGCTCACAGAATTCTAACTCACGGTTCTCGCACCTTTTAATGTGCCTCGCTTTACTAGAATCAGAAGCTTTTTCACCAAAGATGTCCCAAACGCATATGCCACAACTTGGTAGTTTCTAAATCTCTTTCTTCATCCGAAACCGTCATTGCTGATGCCGTCCCAATAACCGTACTACCAAGGTAGTAGTACAAGTTATTCTTCCGAACACCTTTCATCGCCACAAAGTGCTCCGTAAGTAACCTTCAATGCCCCATTTTGTATGGTCACAAATGAAGCCTTTTGATTCTAAGACTCCCACATCAATGAGATTCTTCTTCATATCTGGAACATAATGAACATCTGTCAAGATCCTGGTTGAACCATCTTGATTCTTCAAACGAATTGTACCGATTCCCAAAACTTTGCATGGATAATCATTACCCATGAAAACAACTCCACCGTCTAGTTCTTCAAAGTTAAAGAACCACTCCTTGTTAGGAGACATATGGAAAGTACATGCTGAATCAAAAATCCAATCACCAAGATGAGATGATGTTGACGAACCAACCAATGCAAAATCTGAATCTGAATTGCTTTCAGCTACACATGCATCGATTGCATGCCTTTTCCTTTCTTTTGCAACTTCGGACAATTTTTCTTCCAATGGCCTTTCTCATGACAAAAGGCACATTCATCTTTACCAAGTCTTCCTTTTGATGTAGATCTACCTCTCCTTCCTTTATGTTGTGTTCATGGACGTCCTCTTACGCACAATGCCTCTCGCTTCATTCCTCGCTTTCTTTTATCTTTCTTTCTAATTTCATAACTATACAAAGCAAGACAAACTTCCTCAAAAGACACTTTATCCTTCCCAACGAGTAAGCTCGTAATAAGATGATCAAACTCATCGTAATGAGGCTAACAACATCAAGGCTAAATCTTCATCTTTAAAAGTTTCATCCATATTTAACAAATCACTACTAATTGATTAAAAGCAAGAATGTGGTCGTTTATTGTAGTACCTGGAAGGTATTCAAACCGAAACAACTTCTTCTTCAACAGAGCCGATTTTGTCCACTCTTTTTCATGAACTTGTTCTCCAACGCCTTCCACAACTTACTTGCGGATGTCTCCTTCACGAACGTGTACTTTTGTTCTCGAGAGACACGAACGGATTGTACCACATGCCAATCGGTTGATATTTTTCCACTCTACTTCATCCGCTCCATCTGGTTTCTCTTCTTCAATGGCGATGTCTAGACCTTGTTGAAACAAAGCATCTAGAACTTCGCTTTGCCACATGCCGAAATGACCTGCCCATCAAACTTCTCCACCCCGAACCTTGCGTTCATCACCATAGTTCTACTTGACGTGGATGATTGGCCTTTGTTTGAAAGAAATTTTTCTTCCGCCATTTCTTCAAATTACAGCAACTAGCAACTATATTCCAATAGCAAACAAACAAAATACAAACAAATGCCTAGGTAGAAAACCTTCGGCTCTGATACCAATTGTTGGGAAAATCAGGTATATTTTCCCTATTCTAAGTAGCTACTATTCACTTATGATTTAAATGAATATAACTAAAACTAACCCGAAAAAATAATGCTATTGGAAATATAATGATAAAATAAACTAAAACAGATATTGAAACAGAAATATTAAAGCGTAAAAATAATAACACCGTAAATTTAACGAGGTTCGGTATAAATGTTACCTGTGTCCCCAAGGCCGTCGACCACATTCACTATCTTCAAATGAATGAACTTCAAAATTACAACTAATTGGGCAAAATTGAGCTAATCAATTACCCTTACAAAAGAGAGGAAGATTTACAAATTTTGGGATGTTTACAAATGGTGAAGGAGGGCTTTATTTATAGCCCCAAATCCAACATCCATCTTCATTCCTAACCAATGTGGGACTTTTCTAATTTTCTCACTAAGGAGCAATATATAACACTTTATAATAGAGAGGATTCTTACCAAGTCCTAACTTCAATCCCAGTTTATCGTGTTCTGCAACACGAGGAAAAATTAAGTAACTTGCAACAATAATATAAGCAAAGTGCGAATGCGTTTCACACAAAAAAAAAGTTAGGAGAGAAAACTGGGTATATAGTTCGATGGATTACTATTTTTAATAATTAATCTTTTGGATCGAAACTCTAATTCCCAAATATAATCTCGTAATGAAGATGAGGAACAATAATAAACCAAAGTTCAATATGACTAAATGGATAAGAAAATTGATTGACCAAATTAGAAGTAGATATGTAAATCAAGAAAACAAGCAGACTCACAAGTATTACACAGAAAATAAGTCACTGTTATGCAAAAAGTCAAGAGTGTATACTCCAATGTTTGAACCAACGAGAACAGAGTTCCTCTGTATCTCAATCACTGTTCCACAGAGAAAAGATAAACAAAGGACGTAAAGGAATAAAGTGGTTCTCGATGGAGAAACAAGTTTCATAACAAATATGATTAATACCGAATTGACGCCCCCAAAATTGTAGGTTTTTGGGTTAAAGTAAAAAATTTATGAAAACAAGGGCTCATCTAGATTCGGTAGGTTGAAAGCAATTTCAAATAGCTTAAATTACTTTTAAAATGTTTTAAAAAAAATTTGTGTATTTTTTTCAAAAGTAAGTTATCTTACTTTATAAGAGAACTCAAAATTAATTACTTAATTATCATTTTAAAACCAAATGTACAACTTTTTATTATAATTATTTATGTAATGTATAATTTTATGATGTAAAAATAAATCTTTTATAATTTTTCTGTTTGTATAATTGTTTCGCATGTTGTGATTTTTGCTTGTTTATACATATTGTTAGTCTAGATAGGAGTCACATAGTCCCTAATATGTTTATCATAATTTATTCTTTCTTATTGTTAGTTGTTTTTGTTATGTGTTGAAGTGAGCATGTTGTCTTGTACTTTTGATGTGTTATTTACTTAATTCATATTTGTGAGGTTTACTTGGTCGAATTGTCATAAAGTTCACGAAAAGATTTCTTAAATTGGCTTTTTATTTATTATTTAGGTCCCGGTTACCTATTTAAGTCAAAAAAACAATTGACTTTCGTGCAATTGTTCCTACATATAAAATTCTCATATATGTAATTACTTGATCAATTTAAATAACTAGTAATAAATTGCTTGCAATGAGAATGAAATACTCAATATAATCAAATCGAGTTTGTATATTTAACCTTGATCTAATTTGTTTCTTGAAATTGAATATTTTTGATAGATTAAATTTAGAAAGCTTATTTTAGATTTTCTATTAGAAAGAGATTGAATTAATAGCTTATTTAATTCAACTACTAGGTAAAAAGATGTCGATACTTTCAAACTTATGAATTTTTCTAAATTTGTACAATCAAAGAATACGATATCATGATATGTTTTTGTTGATTTACAATACATGCTTACATGATAGTGGTGTATAATAATCTTACCATTGTTATTTTATTTATATTTTTATCGTAATTTTTATATTTATTTTAATCTTTATTAATCCATAATTGATAGATTTAATTATCAGTTTATAAAATCAAAAATTTATTTTATTAATTTATTAATAAATTAATAATTATGAATTATTACCGATTTTCATAATTATAACCTTTTTTCTTAAACTTATCAGTAATATGTACATACTCACATATGTATTTTTTAATTATGTTAAGTTTAATATTGATTCTATAAAAAGAATAAAGGAAACAGAATGTATATATGGAGTTTTTTTTTTAATTTAGACTTAACTGATGATTTATTTAAATTACAGTATTCATAATTTTTAAAGTTTAGACGACGATTTCAACATAATAATTTTAAAATAATTATATTTATAATTAATTCTTTATTATTTTATTGCCACAATCTTCCTTCACTATGTATACATATCTTCTCTTCTTTAAAAATATATTATCCACGTAGAGAAAAAGAGAGATCATTAAGGAGAGAAAATTAAAAAAATTCTATTAAATATTTGTATCTTTTCTTTATTATAGGTAAAATATTTTCTCCTATCCTAAAAAATATATTAAAAATTATGCTCTCTTTATTTAAAAAAAAAATTATCTTAATCTTTTTGTTATAATAAAATCCTTCTACAATTCACTAATCATTTTATGTCAGTTTATTTAGAGAATTTTTTAACATAAAATAATCATTTTTATAATTTCTATTTCAATTGTAATTGAAAGTCTTGTAACACAACGTACTAATAGTGGTATCAGAGCGTTGAATTTATAGTCATTTTTTGTGTTGCAATCAATCTAATTAGTGAAAAAGAGTCATAATTTCTTATGGTAGAAAACGAAAATAAAAACAGTTTTGAGAAAGGATAATTGTTTGGCGACAATTAGAGATAGGCCATTAAAGATACTTGATGTTAACAAGTGGAACGATATGGATATCGATGCTATTGCTAATATATACCTAACACTAGCTAATGGAGTATTGTTAAATATGGTGGAAAAAAAGACAAGAAAAGAGATATGGGATATGTTGACAAAATTATACGAGTCCAAATTACTAGAGAACAAAATCTTCTTGAAGAAAAGGCTTTATACTCTTCGGATGATGGAATCAACTTCGATGACCAACCACCTCAACACCCATAACACTTTATTTTCATAGCTCACAAAAATGAGATATAACATAGAGACGGGTGGACGTGTTGAATTTTTACTTCAAAGTTTACTTAATTCGTATGATCAACTCATCATCGACACCTTAGAAATATTAGTATTTGATAATATTGTACCTACGATTCTTTAATAAGAAAGTCGATGCAAGAACAAATAAGAATGATAGGGAGGCTCACAACAGGTTAAAGCTTTGACGATGATGAGAGAGAGATTAATGGAATATGGTTCCAATGGGAGTCAAAATCAGAATAGATCAAAATTCAAAAGTAAGAAGAATGTCAAATCTTATCACTATGGTAAGAAAGTGAAATATAAAATGTTCGACTTTTAGGTCATAACATTGGTCAAGGGTTAATTACCCTAATAGATCGATCAATTATTTTTGCTAGAAAATTTCCTGTTGAAATTAGGGATAAAAAACAATTACAAAGGTTTTCAAACAATTTTAATTATTTATCATATTTTTATAAAAATCTTTCACAAAATGCCAAACCCTTTATAAGTGATTGAAGAAAAATTCACCTGAGTGGAGCCCAGCCTGCACTTAAGTAGTGCAAATCATAAAGGTGAGAGCTAAAGAGCTTTCATGCTTATCCTTACCTCACCCCTGACACATTCAAAATAGTAGAGACAAATGCATCAAAACTAGGGTTTGAAGGAATCCTTAAGCAACGAACGGCTATAAAAGAGTCTATTTCGTTTCATTTCAAGCACTTGGAAACCTACTCATAAGAACTATTCCACCATCAAAAAAATAAATTTTAGCCATAGTTCTTAGCATTTCTAGGTTCTATGAAGACTTTATAAACCCAAAGTTCTTATTAAGAATTGATTGTAAATCAACCAAAGACGTTATTGAAAAAGACATTAAAAACCTAGCCTCTAAACAGATATTTGCGATGTGGCAAGCCTTGCTCTCCATTTTTGGCTTTGATATAGAATTTATAAAAGGAGAAGAAAACTCACTACCAAATTTCTTTACACTGGAATACTTGCAAGGCCATGAAGAAGACAATCATCCAACCATCCCACTAAGGCAACAAAAAGCTCTAAAAGAGTAAGAAAACTCCTTAAAAAGGATAAGTTTGTCGAAGTAACAACTCGAAGGTATTAAACCATCGAGAACGACGACATCAACAAGACACATAAACATGTAGCCTCCATATATCTTAAAGATAATTTAAATTTCTTTACTTTCTCTAAAATAAAGAGATTTTTATGAATTAATTCTAAAAGAAACTAATTCTGTTGACATAACTCATAATATGAGAAATTGTCGACAAATTGCTTTATCAACTCTAAAAATTAACAAGGTTTTGACTAAGATAGACTAGACCTCTAACTTATATGCCGTAAACGATTTGAATATCGTTATATGCAACCTACCACATATGATTGGTTTGATTACATACAAGCCTGGGATCATACATTTTGTTATCAAAATTAACTAAAATCTCATACGTATACGGTTTAAAACTGGAGATCATTATGTTTTTCATGATTTTCCTATCTTGTTTGGGAATTGGTTCGCATCATTTGGACTAACGTATGAGACCCTTCATATAAAGGTCTTAAAGGCCTATAATAGACTTGAAAAAAATAATTTTACACATATCCATGACAATGATCATGGTTTGGTGTTTTCATGTCTTTATACAAACTTCCTTGGATAATGAAATGAGATTACTTGATAACATTCAATAATTCATTCCCTACCTAGTGAGGCATAGTTACTCTTGTTAGTGGGATAAAACTCCCTTTAAATAATTCAATAATATTCATATTATTGAATTTTTTCAAATATTAAAAACTATTCCTACAACAGGAAAAGGTAAAACCTATTTAGATTACATTATTGTCAAATTCAAAAACTAAAGGAATGTTGAGGCCTAAATCTCTAAAATCTTAAAGAAATTTATTGAATTTATCTCTAATAACGAGAAACAACTTGTTTAGAGTCATCTCTTAGATATATACAAATGATCGAATTAGAATGAAGTTGTTAAAACTAAAAATAAAAACAGAGAAACACATCTTTTAGAATAATCGATTCCACTTTCTTCAAAGGAATCATGAGGGACATTTCATCCAACATATAGGTCCACCATCATAGTAAAAATATTTTTATTTAATAAATAAAAGAATTTTACTTTATTAAAATTATAATTATTAAAATATGTTTTTATTTATTACTTTATGTATTATTACAATTTATTTTGTAACGAAACTCTTAGAGATTGCTCATTTGTTTATCGTCTTTTAAATTTGTATCTTTGAATTTAGTGTTTTCTTATAGTCTTCTTGTAAAATAATTTCTTACTTATAAAATATCTTTAAGTTTTGTTATACATATTTTTTATTATTATTTTTTTTAAGCTTATTTATCATATATATATATATATATTATTTATATATATTTTTAATTATATATGTGAAGTTTTTGAAAATATTGAGAGAGATATATGGAGTTTTTTTAAATTTAGACTTAATTGATGTTTTATTTAAATTATAGGATTAATAATTTTTAAGTTTAGACGACGATTTCAACCCAAAACCGTTGCTCTGCTCTGCTCTAGCCCTTCTTTTTATTTATTAAATTTAGGAAATTTCTCTGTTTGACACGTACGTTGACTTGTAGAAGACTTATAGAAAATGGGATATAGAAGACTTGAAGAAATTGTGTTTCTTCTCTAACTTTCCCAATTCCATTTGGCTCGTATAATCAAAAAAGACCCCACTAATCTTGACATTTCAAAGAATAGTTAAAGTTTGATAGTGATGGTCAGAAGACCAACTTGTAAGTTGTAACATATCCTTGCTTTATAAAATTTTATTAATAAATTAGAATAGCACAAATATCTGAGTACAGGGGTAATAATGCTAATAAAGTCTGGTTTCACTCAATGTTGTTGTAAAGTCACTCTTGTAACTTGTGCTTGGTTTGTGTCAAGTTCGAGATAATTAAGAAAACTTGTTACTTTATTGTGAAGAGATTATACAAATAACAATTAATATACGTATAAATATAATAACTTTAAAATAATTATATTTATGGCTATTTTTTTGTTATTTTACCTGTATAACTTAATAACTTCCATTATATATATACATATATTCTCTCTTTTTTTAAAATATATTATCCATAGAGAGTATTAGAGATAAAAAATTAAAAAAATTCTCTCAAATATTTATATATTTTCTTTATTAAAAATAATATATTTTCTCGTGTCGAGAAAAAAAAGTATTAAAAACTATGCTCTCTTTGTTTTAAAAAGAAGTTATTGTAACCCTTTTGTTATAATAAAATACTTATATAATTTATCTATTATTTTGTGTCTAGTTTATTTAGTAAATTTTTTTAACACAAAATAAATCATTTTTATAATTTATACTTCAATTATAATTGAGAGCCTTATATCACATCGTACTAAGAGTGGTATTAGAACGTTGGGTTTGTAGTTAGTTTTTTGTACTACATTTGATCTAATTAGTAAAAACGAGGCATAATTTCTCATTATGGTACGAAATACAAAATAAAAAAATTTAATGAGAATGATTTCTCATTGTAAAAAATAAAAATAAAATAAATTTTAAGAAAAGATAAATATTTGCCGGCAATTGGAGATAGGCCAATGGAGATACTTGATGTTAACAAGTGGAATGAGATGGATAGTGATGTTATTGGTAATATACACCTAACACTAGCTAATAGAGTATTATCAAATATGGTAGAGAAAAAGACAACAAAAGAGATATGGGATACATTGAAAAAAATATATGAGTCCAAATCACTAAAGAACAAAATCTTCTTAAAGAGAAGGCTTTACACTCTTCGAATAATGGAATCAACTTTGATGACCGACCACCTCAACACCCTTAACACTTTATTTTCATAGCTCACAAAAATGAGATATAACATAGAGACAGGTGGACGTGCTGAAATTTTACTTCAAAGTCTACCTTATTCGTATGATCAACTCATCATAGACATCTTAGAAATACTAGTCTTTGATAATATTGTAGCTACGATTCTTGAAGAATAAAGTCGATGCAAGAACAAATAAGAAAGACAGAGAGGCTCACATCAGGCTAAAGCTTTGACGATGATAAGAGGGAGATCAATGGAATGTGGCCTTAGTGGGAGTCAAAATCAGAGTAGATCAAAATTCAAAAGTAAGAAGA
The DNA here is from genome assembly GCA_033030585.1 of Hippophae rhamnoides. Classification (NCBI taxonomy): domain Eukaryota; kingdom Viridiplantae; phylum Streptophyta; class Magnoliopsida; order Rosales; family Elaeagnaceae; genus Hippophae; species Hippophae rhamnoides. The sequence goes on from CM065434.1 coordinate 42,967,187, forward strand.
ATGTCAAGTGTTATCATTGTGGAAAGAAAGTGTAATATAAAAAGAAGTATTAGCATCTTAAGAAGAACGAATAAGCTAAAGGAAAAGATCCAGAGTCATCAAAAGCTCAAGGTTGTGTAGCAAGTACCTTAGATGATGGTGAAATTTATACATCAAGGCAATAACAGCTGCGTAAGGTAGAAAAAGATTTACCGATGTCTGGTTTATGGGCTTATGAGCTATATGGCATATGACTCAATGGAAAGAATTGTTCCACCAATATGAACCTATCTCAAGAGGATCTGTGTTTATGGAAAACGATCATGCCTTAGAAATTGTTGGTATTGTTACCATTAAATTGAAAATATATGATGGTACAATTTGCACTATTTAAGAGATACGACACGTGAAAGGCTAAAAAAATCTATTGTTCTTATGACAATTAGATAGTAATAGGTGCAAAACCCATGTTCAAGATGGAATCATGAAGATAGTCAAAGATGCGCTTGTAGTGATGAAAGTAGAAAAGATAGCTTCAAATTTGTACATGCTCAAAAGAGAAACACAACAAGAAAGAGAAGTGTTTATTATGTTAGTAAGTTCGGTAAAAAATTAATGATGATGTGTCAATGTAAGCTTAGTCATATGTTAAAACGAAGTTTAAAGATTTGGGGAGAACAAAATCTTCTTCCAGGGCTCAAAAAGGTTTCATTACCCTTTTGTGAGCATTATATTACTAGTAAGCAACACAGATTAAAGTTCACCAGTTCTAATGATAGAAGCAAAGCTATCTTAGAATTAATTCATTCCAATATTTGGCAAGCACCAGTTATGTTTCTAGGAGGTGCAAGATATTTTGTGTCTTTTATAGATGAATATTTTAGGATATGTTGGGTGTATCCAATCAAGATAAAGGTAGACATATTTTCAGTTTTCAAAATATTCAAAACACAAGTGAAACTAGAATTTGAAAAGAAGATCAAGTGCTCGAGGACAAATAATGTAGGATTATTTACCAGTGATGAATTTAATAACTTCTGTCAACAAGAATGTATCAAGAGGAAACTCACGATGGGATACACTTAAAAAAAATGGAGTAATAGAGCAAATGAATTGAACCTTCTTAGAACTAACAAAAGCGATGTTGAGAATTACAGGAATGAACAAATCATTTTAGGAAGAAGTAGTCAAGACCACCTGTTATGTGATCAATTGGTCACCATCAACAAAAATTTATCTAAAGACGTTGATGGAAATGTGGACTGGTAAGCCAGTTGGTTATTTTTGTTTACATGCATTTGGAAGTTTTATTTATGTTATGTACAATGTTCAAGAATCATTAAAAGCTTAATCTAAAATCTAGAAAATGCATTTTCTTAAGGAATGTTGATAGATGTATGTAATATTACATATATCGCCTGTTAGATCAGATTGTCCACAAGGTGATAATCAGTATGGATGTAATATTTATAGAATATAAGGTACAAGGAAAAGAAAATGATATCACTTCAAAAAAGAAACCAGAGACTACTACAATTCAAGTTGAAGATATAAAAGAACAAGAAGTTCTAGATGTTTCTAAAGCTATACCAGAGCATGAAGAACAAGAGCAAGCTGAGTTTGCAACTCTATAAGTTTGATAGTCATCTCGAGAAAGAAGAGAACTAGCTTGGCACTCAAATTACATTATGGAGGGAGAAAATGTTGCATACTGTCTATTAACAAATGATGGAAAGCCATCAAATTTACATGAGGCTACAAAGAGCTAAGAAGCTTCTATGTGAATGGAAGCAATGCAAGAAGAAATTGAAGCTCTCCATAAAAAACAAGACATGGAATCTTGTTCCACTACCACAAAGAAGGAAGGACATAAAAAACAAATGGGCCTCAAAGATCAAATTAGATGGCAATGACAAGTGGAGTAGTATTATACTAAATTGATACTGAATGGATTCGCTTAGAAAAAAGGCATAGACTTCAACAAAATATTTTCTCATGTTGTTCAACTCACAACGGTTTTAGTAATCCTGGAAATATGTGCTACATTTGACTTGTACTTAGAGTAGTTGGATGTGAAAACTACATTTCTTTGTGGAAAACTTGAAGAATAAATCTACATGCTCTAATCAAGAGGTTTTGAAGAAAAAAGAAAAGATAACTTGGTTCACAGGTTGAACAAATCTCTATACGATCTCAAACAGGTGTCGAGATGTTGGTATTAAAGATTTGATTCCTTCATCATAAGCCTTGGATACAAGACTCAATTAATATCCTTTTACTTATTACAAGAGTTTTGGTAATGGTGGTTTCATGATTATGTTATTGTATGTTGATGACATATTAGTAGCACTCCCCAACAAAGATGACATCTAAAACTTAAAGGCATAATTGGTTAAGGAGTTTGAAATGAAGGATTTGGAACCAAAAAATAACATTCTAGGGATGTAAATTTGTTGAAACAAAAAAAATAGAAAGATTTGGCTTTTGCAAAAGAACATTTAAAAAAAATATTGTGTCGCTTCAACATGCAAGATTGTAAGCCAATTTATACCACTCTTCCTATTAACTTCAAGTTATCCTCAATTATAAGTCCTAGCAATGAAGTAGAAAGAATGAAAATTTCTTGAGTACCATATGCATCAACAATGGGTAACTTAATGTTCATTATGGTTTACACATGATTAGACATTGCACAAGCAGTGGAAGCGGTTAGTCGATACATGATGAATCATGGTAAAGAACATTGAAGTTTTGTAAAGAGGATCCTGAGATATGTCAAAGGTATCTCAAATGCCACATTATGTTACATAGAATCATACTTTACTATTAAAAGCTATATTGATTCAGATTATGCAGGTGATCTTAACAAGAGCAAATCCATCACAAATTATGTGTTTACTCTTGCCATAAGAGCTATAAGTTGGGTTTCAAAACTACAGTCTATCGTGTCTACTTCAATAATTGAGGTAGAATATGTTACAGCTACACAAGCTAGCAAAGAGGTCATACAGTTGCAAATGCTATTGTAGGAGCTCGGACACAAAACAAGAGAAGATTGTTCTATTTTCTAATAATTAGAGCACTTTGCACTTGATAAAGAATTATCATTTCACTCAAAGACAAAGCACATATGAGTTTAATATTACTTTGTTCGTGAGAAGGTAGAAGAAGGAAGCGTAGATATATAAAAAATCCATACAAAGGACAAACTAGCAAATGTCCTGACAAAGCCGATCAGCAATGACAAGTTCATATGTTTTAACTCTCTATTAGCCTAAAAGAAACATAAGCGACATGAAAATGACAAATAAAAAGGATAAAAGGATTGTAAAAGTGATTTTAAATGGAAGAATAGTGTAGTAAAGTCACTTTTGTGACTTAGGTTGAGTTTGGGCCATGGTCAAAGATATAGGTGACAATCTTATTAATTAAGGAAGCTTATTGCTTCATTATTAAGGCTTTGAAAAGTCTTTAAGAGATAAGAATGAAAACTAATATACATTCAAATATAGTGGTTTATTGGGGTCAAATATAGAGGTTTTGAAATAGATGTTTTTACAACTAATTATTTGTTGTTCTACCATCACAACTCACTACCTTCTTCTATTATATATGCATGCCTCCTCTTTATTAGAAATATATTATCTATATACATGGAAAGAGAAAAGGAGATAGCAATAGAACTAGAAAATTAAAAGGTTTCTCCTAAATATTTTATCTTTCCTCTGTTAGAGATAATGTGTTTTCTTTTATTAAGAGAGAGAAAATATTACAAATTTTGCTCTTCTTATTGTGTTTTACCCTCTTATTATAATAAAATCCTTTTATAATTTGCCTATCATTTTGTGTCTAGTTTATTTTAGGAATTGTTTAACATAAAATTTGATTTTTATAATTTTGATTTTAATTATAATTGGGAGCCTCATATCATATAATAATTACATCTAAGAATAAAATATTTAGTACATAATTTTTTGCAAAAAGCTTTGATGTGAATTATTGGAAAGTAATGGAAATAGATACTAATAATTATCTATAAAAAAAAATTAATACATAGTGAACAAGGATAAAAATGTCTTTAATATTATCGACAAAATTTCAAAAACATGTATTTTAAAGATTTTAATATTGATATATACTATTTAATATTGATATATACTATCTGCGATAATGTTGATATTATGAAAATTTTGATAGAATATCAATTAATAATATAAATATTGTTATAACCTTATCAATAAAATGTAAAATAATATCTATAAAATGTTGTTTAAAGTGAACTTTATTTATTTTTAAAAATAATTTACAATGAAATATCTTTATTTAATTTTTTAGATAATTTTTTTAAAATTAAAATAATTTCTTATCGTATTTAATTTTAGAGATTTTTTTTTCTTTTTGTCAATAAAATTTATTATATTATAAATATTTACACAATCATATTTTTTAATTATTAGTTTAAATAATTATTTAAAACATTTTGATTATATATTTTATGAAATTTTCTTATTAATCAAAATAAATATTACATGTATTTATATTTATATGTACTAAATAAAAAATTTTAATTAATTATTTTAATATTTTAAAAATTTATTAAAATTTTCATAATTTTTAATTTTTTTCAAAGTTTTGATTAACAAAAATATCTTTCATATATCTATAAAATTTAAGTGTACATAACTTGAATGATATCTAAATTTGAAAGCTTGGTGAAATATATGATAATGATATATGAGAGATAGATACTCACGTAAGGAAAAGGTTAGACAAACACTTTCTTGGTGGTATATGTGAAAGAGTTTGAAGGAAACTTTAATAGTTTTTGTCGTGAGAGATGAAATTATCCATCACTATTCCTAATTAACAAAATTTTCTTATGCTTCATATCCTTTGTACATACATACGATAACAAGTAGGTTGGGTCATACTTGATTAGAACTAATACAACCCATATGTCTATTTGAACTAAACCATTTCATAACAAATGTGTTCGGTTTAGTTCGGATAATATTTATAAATGTTAAAAAAAATCTATATCTTAATTTTTTCAAATAAAAATGAAATAATAATTTTTTAAATAATTGAATTTTTTTTTTCAAAAATTAAAAATATTACTTAAAATTAAAGAGAGATGAGTTCTATAATTAAATTATTACGTAAATGATATGTAATTAAAAATATTAATTGTATAATTATTTATAAAGTTATTACTTAAAAAAGAACAAAAAGAAAAAGTAAGGAAAAAAAAAATTGAAGACTCATTTCCTTGAAATAAGGGTGTTATTGTTTTCCTGTTAATCAGGCAAATGGGTTTGGCAAAGTGAGGAAATTCTTCTTTCTAAGAATTTTTATTATTATTTTCCTCTTTTTGTGGAAATACTTGTTCCCATTGAGATATCACCCTGTTTAGTATTTCCTTAGATTTAATTTGGGCTTAAATAGATGTGCTTTTAGAGATTTGGTAAAATTTGCCCTAAAATGGCATACATGATGTATGCAATCATCAACAGCCTCTACACAAGTAACTCTGAAACAATTTTTACTCGGTCCAAAAAATCCTGCCATTTTGGCGGCTCATTTCCTAAGACTCAGATCAACTTGTTGAATCTACAAACATACCAGCACAATGCATTGTAATTATTGAATCACAGAGAGAAGTTGTGGTTATATATTAGATGGTTAGTACAAATTTAAAAATGATAGTAAAAATTTATTATATTTATAAAATAAATTTTTATAATTTTTTCAAAAAGTTAATAAAATTATATTATCCCATCTAATAATAAGTAGAAATGTAAAATAATAAATTTAAGCGAAAATTAATTACATAAAACTTGTTCCCATTAAAGGAGGACTTGTGTCTTAAATGAATTTACCTTTTCCTGCAGTGGAGCATAGGACTGTGTCTTTTCCATCAGGGCTACATTGACCTCCTTCACGGATACAATTGAAACAATGACGATTTGCCTGAATATCAAGATGATCTCTGGGAAGCTGAAGGGTTGAACACTGAGGAGAACTTGGATTAAAAGTATTGTTATAATAGAGTTCATAGTCTTCACATGTTCGATATAAAGAAGAATTGATGCCTAGAGAGCCTTTACTGCAATTGAACATGGTCGTTGTATGTAGTATATTAGAGACAAGAGATGGGCTTGGAAGAGTTAAACTTTCGAAAGATTTACAACTATGAGAATCAAAAGGTTTGTGGAGCTCTTCGATATTGATGAAAATAGAATTGGCTGGAGAGATGTTGTAGATTTGAAACCAATGTCCTCCCTTTTTCAGCTGAATCTTCTGAATTGGTTCTTTACAATCAACTGTGTATAATCCACATTCAGGATTTGTTTTATTGTTAAAGGGAAAGTCAATATGTCCTAGTTTTCCACAGTGGAATGAAGAACAAGGCTGGTTTTCATGGTTTTCCTCGGCCGACAGAAAAAACATAAGATGAGGAAGAAGAAAGAAAATATACAAAGTGAACTTAGCCATCTTAGGAAAATCTTCAAGAACCAAACATTGAAAGACTAAGTAAGAGTATAGGCATCTTAGTTTTGTGATGAAAAACAATTAAGGTGTAAATAAGGCTCTGCTTGACGTAGAAAAGTTGCATTTGCAAGACTTTGAAAAGACGCATACAAAATTATTTAGAAATAATAAGAATACTTGACTTGCAAAGTCTATTGAAATTGTATGTGATAGTGATGGCTAAGACTTTAAAGATAATGTCGAGTGTACAAACCAATTCCATATTGAAGACATATAAAGAGAAAAATGAATATATAATTAAGATTGGATTATTCTTTTTAATATATTCCACATTTTGGGTTGAAACTCAGAACCAAAATATACTTTTAAGTCACATATGGATGGCATTAAGGTAGAAAAGATGAGGAATATCTTGTAAAACATGTCTTAACGAGGGGTATAAATCTTGTGAAACATTTATTTGGGGTTTTCTTTTTTTTGTTTTCCTATAAGATAAGAGGTCTCTAAAAGTGCCTGCAACTAACATTCTTTGTTACAAAGGTGAAAACTCATAATTATTCAAAGTCAACGTAAAAATAAGCCAGAGATGAAATAAAAAAGAGAAAAAATAAAATTAGGATTTCTTACTATATTTAGGAATGTAAAAGTGATTAATACAAAATACAAGTTAAGCAAGGAAAAAAAAAGATTAAAATAACTTTATAAGAAAATATCAATTACTTTAATAATCTCCCTGAACTCAAAGAGTTTGCCAACTAAAAAACAAAAGTATGAAATATGATGTGATTTAGTAAAAAAGTGAGTATTCGGTAAAGAAGAAGGAACAAAGGGAAAAATAATGGTGCCTTGATTGAGGTGGTGACATGTAAAATAATAATCTATTTCGATTTGTTTGTTGCGTCCATGAAAAACTGAGTTTTGAACAATCTGGATAGCATTCTAGTTTTTATAATATATAAGGGTGAGATGAGAAAGAAACACGCATATCTTCAAGTAACCAACATAACCAAATAATCCTTTTGGTAGTAGATGTCATAACATAATACTTTACTTTAGTAGAAGATAGAAAAACAACAATTTATTTCTTACTCTTCTTATAAATAAGAGAATTATCCAAAAAGGTATAGAAACTCGTGATGGATTTGCGATATGTGGGATCATTATCATGATTAATATAAGAATATGCATGTAGCTCTAAGAAAGTGTTAGATGGATATAAAAGACTTAGAAAGATAGTACCTATAAGATATCGCAAAATATGAAGAGCATATACCAAATGAACGATAATATGAGAAGCAATAAACTAACTAACAATATCAACAACATAAGCAATGCCTAGATGAATAATAGTGAGGTATAACAAATTGCTAAAAATAGTTCGATATAAGGTAGGACTTTACAAATAGCACTATCAAAATAAAAGTACTAAACATTGAGCTCACAAAAGGTATCAATAATTCTAGTATCAGTAAGACAAGCATGCTCAAAGATTTCAGTAGTGTACTTAAACTGAGAAAAAATATAATTTTTTGGAAAGAAGGAAACATTAAATACCCAAAAAGCAACGTAGAGAACCCATATCTTTCAATTTAAATTAACAAGTTAATTCAGACTTTAACACTACAATCCCGTCAATATCGTCAATGGTAATATTCATATCATCAACATATAAAGAAAGAAAAATACAACTTGTAGTGGTACACTTGACAAAAAGAGTCAAGTCATGATCACCGAAGAAAAACCCAAGAAAGCCAAAAAAGTAGAGAACTTTTTAAACCATGCTTGAGGTGCCCATTTCAAACTATTTAATGCTTTTTTAAGTTTGCAAACTTATCCATGACTATAAGGGACACCATGTAGAAGAACTATGTAAAATTATTCATGTAAATTACCACTCAAGAAAGCATTCTTAACATCAATTTGAGATAAACATTACCCACGAGCAAATGTAATTACAATAAGTATGCAAACTATAGTCATTTTTACAACATGGAAAAAAGTATCTTTATAATCAATACTACTCTTTTGAGAGTATTCCTTTGCAATTACTTGGAACTTGTACCTTTCAATAGATCCATCAAAATGAATTTTGATTTTTTAGACCCAATGAGAACCATTAGCTCATTTTTCTGGTAACAAAGATACCAAGACCCAAGTATTTGATTGATGCAAAATAATAAATTCCTTAGTAATAAATTGCTTCCAAAGGGGACTAAGAACTACCTCTTTATAAGATAATGACATAAAGATACAATGAATAGATGTTAAAAAGGAAGAGAAAGAAGTGGAATAAGAATAGTAAACAAAATATGATAGTTGATACACTTACGAGCGTGCTGAAGATAATCATGTAGATCCACAATCTTAGGAATGTATATGTATATATATATTTGCTATGACTCAGGATCTCCAAAATCAACATTATGAACCCTACGAGAGTAATAAAGATGAAAATGGACTATAATAGCATAATCTATAGTGACAAGAACTTGTAGAAAAGAACTATATATATGGTTAAAGAAATTATCAATATGAACAAGATTTGATTTGGTCAATTTTTTAATAGTTCTAAGAATATAAAAAGAAAGATAACATGACGAGATAAATATAGTTTTTGCAAAGTTGTATTAAAACAACGATATCCTTTTTACCCTACATCATAATCAAGAAACATACAAATGACAGAATGAGACAATAATTTCATACATTCTACATAAGGATGAAGGGAAAAACATGTAGAACTAATGACACTCAGGGAAGAATACTAAAGATTATGCCTATATAGCTTTTCAAGAAGTGATAAACTCGAACTGATAGATAATGGAATCTTATTGATTAAGTTGATTGTAATAAGAAATGATTCTCTCTAAAACTCACTAAGAACTAAAAATGGCAACAAAAAAGAATGAGCAGTTTCAAAAATGTGTCCATTTTTTCTTTCAACATCATTTTGCTCAATAATATTTGTACAATAAGTCTCGTTAATAGTTCCATCTAAAGCAAGCAAATCACATACTTTACTGGAGATATATTCACCATCTAGATTACATCTACAATACTTAATAACATCGTAATGTTGAGTTCTTACTAGAGCTCGAAAGTTATAATAAATATCAAAGAAATAATAACAAAATTTCATAAGATAAACCCAACAAAAATTAGTGTGATCGTTAATAAAAAAACATAATATTAAGACCATCATTTTTGAAACAATAGAAGAAGGCTCCTCAATATAAATATGAACTCAATCAAAAGATGTAACATAACAAGAATTACTTTTATTAAAAGGCAAAGCATAACATTTTGCAAGTTTACAACCACTATAATCAAAAATATCACGAGCTTGCAAATTTTCTAAGGTTCCCGTAAAAGTTAAGAATAAAAAATGAGAAGCTAAAATATGATCAAGACAAGAATGTTATAAATAAAAACTAGAAGATGAAGGACAAAAACAAAATGAAGGAAGTTCAACACTAGAAGCTATAAATACTGGTAATCTCAGCTCGTCCAAAATATATATTCTCAATCAATTTTTGAGATTGCAAATCCTACATAAGATAAGAGGTAGAAAAACAAGACACTAAGCAGCCAAAATCACGTAATTGACCAACATATGCAAGGTTTAGTGAAATCTTAAGAATGTAGTAAACATTAGAAAGATATAAATGAGAATTGACAATAGAACCAACACATGTTAGGCATAGAAGTACCATCAAGAGTTATGACAAGCACCAATGATATAGGCCACAAAGAAACAAAAGATTTTGAATATGAAGACATACAGTGTAAAGCTCCAGAATCTAAAACTCATGTTGAGGAAGGCATGCCTTAAGAACTAGAGAGAGACTAACTTATGAAAGAAGAAGAAATATGGCATGCAACTACATAGTAATAAACTTTTGAAGATGTTCAGAGAAGGCAACAAGTCCAAAATTAGAAGATAAGGCTTCAAATTCAGTGGATTTCAATGGAGGTACAATTACTATAGTGTTAAATTGGGATAATATTATGGTCATGGTTGCAATTGATTTCCAAACTGTGGAGGCCTGAATTGATGCTTTTGTTGATATTACTGTGGTGCTCGATTCAATAGCTTAGGACACTACACCTTCTAGTGATCCTTTTGCTTACAAAAGCTGCATTCATCAATCCAAACCTTTGTATAAGTTTTGTTCTCATATTCAACAGGAAATCAATAAGGAATTGCCAAAATAAAAGGATTGGATGCCAAGAGAATTCTTTTTCCTACTTGAGACTTAAGATGTATTTCTTTGATTAAAAGTTCACTGACCACCAAATCAATTGAAGAAAGTGGGCTACAATGTAGAATGAAACCACGAAATCCCTTAAAATTATCACGAAATTTCATTTAAAATTGAAACAAGCATTGTTCTTCTCTACGAGCAATATAAGGTGCACAAACTCGTAGCTCTGTTGATTTTGTAAGCGTTTATTTATCCCAAAGATTTGTTATTGAATATCTTATTCTAATTGATATTTCTTTGTAAAATTAGATTGTGTATATTATTTTTCCAAATGTTCCCAAATTTCTTTCGTTGTGTACTATATTGAAATTTATACATTTTTGGATATATTCAATATACTATATTGAATAGATTTAAATATAATTATATTGGATCGAATTATATTAAATTATATCGCATATAGTATTTAGTGATAGGTTGTATTAAATTATATTGTATTTAGTCTATACAATATTTAATGACAAGTTGTATAAAATAAAATAATTTATATTTAATATATTTTTTATTATAAATTTTACTTAAATCAATATTTAATTTTACTTTATATTTTTATTATATTTTAAAATAAAATATTATTTTTAATTTGGGATAAAAGAAAAAATTAAAATATATAATTTTATAATTCAAAATTCAAAAAAATTAAATTAAGCATCTATTACAGTTTAAATCCTGTGATGATACTAAATTTTTATATAATTATATTATTTTTATAATATATAATATAATTTGATTTTATAATTAAATATATGATTGTATAAAATTATATAATTAAGATATTTAATATATCGTACAAGTTTTATTTGTCGAGTTGATAAGTGATAACTACACGTTTCTTTTTTTTTCAATAAATATAACTACATGTTTGGGCAACCATCTATTTGATGGGTTACAAAAGAAATACTACACACTTAAGGATACATGTGTTTCAACCTAAGTTGATAGTTTATTATTTGTCTCACTATTCCTTATCACAAGGTGGCTTGGTAATGACTTTAAAAACTCACAAATTATATAGCTTTCTTGGTTAAATTATTACAATATACATTCTTTGTAAATAAAGAGAGAGAAAATGGATTTGTAAACTTGTAATAGAGAGGAAATTCTTAATAACTCTTACTTTAAATTATATCAAATATCATTGTTTATTTTTAAAAAGAGAGAACTTTAGCAAATCTATCATCTTAGGTAACTGGACTGGTTTTCTCCTGTGAGGCTCAAGGATAACCTTGATTGTTAACAGTATTTCTATAACAATAATTATAAGAACTAAAATCTAAAAAAGATTATAAGAATTAAGGTCTAAACAACAGAAACTATACTTTTATTTTTTTAATCAAAGTCATAGACACACATAAAGATAAAGGTCTCAATTTTTATAAAAATGAAATCATAGGATATATATAAGATCTTAAAAAAATGAAATCATATATAATCTCAATCTAAAAAAATCGAGATAATAGGAGATGTAGATAACTATAACTATAAATTTAAATAAAAATATAATTATTAATTACAATAAATTTATTAATTATAATATTAAAAATCATATTATATTAAAATTAAAAATGTAATTACATTTGTTAATTTATACACTAAAATATAATAAAACATTACTTGCTAATTCTAATATTTACCATACCATACTTACATTTGTTGGAAACTTGCATAAAATACCATATTTTTTCTGCAATACATACAACTTATGCAGAAAACCTATCTTTGTCGTGAGGAGACGAATAATCGATATTTGGTCCTTGAGGTACTATCACAAATGGGTTTATAGAAGGATGGCTTCCATAGTAACGTTGCTTTATGTACTCCATATTGACTGTGCTACTCATTCCAGGAACTTGGAAGATGTTGGTGTAGTTAAATAGATATGGATAATCGCGTAATAGTTTCTTGTTGCACTTGAAATTAACCGCATAAACCTGGAATTGTATAGAACTCATGCTAAGCTAATTTGTAACAATGATTTTAAAAGACATTAATGCTCAAAAACCAACTTATAATCAACAATGCAGGAAAAGCAGATCTTGCTTATTCCTACAACTTTGATGTCCAAAGTGGGGTTGAATTTTTGGAGATTTCAGCACAAAACTGTGAAAAATAAAAATGGAATTATACTGTAGCCCTAAGATTATGAGAATGGCATACCTTCAAATCTTTATATTTGCCCTCATCCCATTTTTGCATCCCATTAAAAGAATTAAATGATCAAAAAGAATCTATTACTTGTGTTTTACAAGTTGCAGTTAAGTCAGTGCAACATAAAATCAAAGGGACAAAGTTTGCAGCACTATTGAGCCATTTTTTTTTTTTTTTGAGAAAAAAAACATCCAGGGTCTTTACTTATTGCCACCATGTCCAACCCCTTAGATAGCAGCCTGACTTGAGGCTTAACATGTTTGCTTGGCCTAACTGTTAAGGCCCTAAATGATAAGCACTAGAACATTATGATGTAATTATTAAGGTAGAAGAAAAAGATTACACATGAAGCTTCGCAAAATTAGTACCTGGACACAAAGAACAGTAGCTTTATGACCCTTAAGCTTATGAATAGGTGCCCCAACTCCATTGGAAGTGAGATTTCTTTGATCAAACAAGCAGATGGAATTATCTGCTAACCTGTAGAAAAAGCATAAAGACAACACACATGACATGGTTTGTTAACTCCAATATTAGCAAATGGTACGAAGCAAAAGTAAAAACCCCAAATTAAGGAGCTAATAGAAATATGACAGTAGACATACCCGGGATCAGAATAAGATTATTATCATGGGGATTCCAACCAACACAGTGGAGATTGGCATCATGTGCCTTTTCAATCTGCACATCATAAAATGGAAATAACCAATTACAAGTCAATGATTAATACACAAGAAGCAAGCATGTCTTTGTTAGAGATTATTGTTATAAAGCTCCTTAATTTAAGGAGCAAATTAAGGAGCAAAACATGGAGCAAAACATGGAACAAAACAAGGAGTAAAACATGGAGCTTAATTCTAGGAACCATTAATTTAAGGAGTAATTCAAGGAGTGAATTTTCCTATAAATAGATGTGTAATTGTAATGAATTAATCATCCAAAGTGTTCATTCCAATTGAGAGAAAAGCTTTTGTGGGAGAAAATTGAGAGTAATTTTCTTGGGTGTAATCATTGAGTTGAGCGTGTTGTAAACACCTTGTGTAATTTCTCCCCTTTCAAGAAAAAAGATCGCAGCAGTCCCAGACATACAAGATTGGTCGAACTCAGATTATCAAATTTGTGTGTTATTTTTCTATTTTTGTTTTCTCTTAAATCGCTTATCTAGAATTTGCGCGTTATTTCCCAACAACTAGTATCGAGCTATTGGTAGTGATTTACTGTCAATTTTTCAAAAATAAGTAAACGATAAGTGAAGTCGATTTAAATGTGGAGCGGCCATAGATGAAGTGAAGGATGAAACTCGAGAAATTCGATGGCACATGATTTCGAGTTTTGGAAAACGCAGATGAGGATTATCTCAGATCAAAGAAATCTATATCAACCTCTCTTGCGAAGAAAGGATACATGGAAGGAAGAAGATTGGAATCTTCGTACGCACAAGCCCCTGAGTTATTCGATTGACGTTATCCCGTAATGTTGCTTTCAACATAGCAGCCGAAAAGACCACGGAGGGTCTTACAGCTCTCTCTCCAATATGTATGAGAAGCCATCACTCAAACAAAGTGCACTTGATGAGGCGCTTGTTCACCCATGGATGACGAAGCGCGATCGCAGCCAACATCTCAACGAACTCAACACGCTTACAACCCATTGAGTTCAAGGGAAATTGAATTCGAAGAAGTACTAGCATTGATACTTTGTCTTTCTACCGTAGAAAGTCGAATGCTACCGCCACTACCGCGTGTACTACTGAAGCAATAAGTTGAAATTTGACGATGTTCGTGGATTCGTTCCCAAAGAGATCATCCGACGTAGAGATGGCGGTGAATCATCAACCACTTCAGCAGTTTGCATACAGAGTCAAGAGGAAGAAATTCAACCAAAGGAAATGGACGTGGTAGAACCGACTACCGAGGTAGATCAAAGACAGGAGGTCCAAATCTAGGAATCCTAATAATTCTACATAGCTGAAGACTATCGAGTGTTGGAATTGTGGAAGAACCGCACTACAAAAAGCTGCAGAATGCACCGGGCGACAAACAAGCGAAGGCAGAGTAAGAATGTTACTTCCACCTCGTGAGAGATGATAATTGATACTTTCTTTCGAGAGCAAGGAAGAATCTGGGTGTTAGACGGAAGCATCGTCTCCACGCTACTTCACAAAAGAATTCTTCGAGAAATATGTTCCCGAAACCTTGGAAAGGTATATCTTGGATGATCAACCACGTATTATTGGCAAAGGTGTAGTGAAGATTAAGTTGAACGGATCTGTTTAGGAAGCCGAAGGATGTCGTGCATATTCCCGATCTTAGGAACTTAATCTCAACAAGTGCTGGGTATTGCTACACTACAATCTTCCACAGTGATGATTGGAAGATTTCAAAGCGGTGTAATGACAGCTTTGCTCGAGGCAGAAAAGTGGCACTCTTTACATGACAACAGAGGCACGTTGTTCAATTACGGTGCAGTAATGAAACACCAAATCTGTGGCACTGCAGAAGCTACATGAAATGAGAAGGGGATGAAGATTACGCACTCAAAGTGGAAAACTTCCAGTGTCTACGATGCGGAGATAGACATGCTGCGAAGATTTCATACTTAGAAAGCAAAAGAGAGTCACCTTTTAGACAAGTTGTAGAATCCCAGAAGGAAAGACTAGTAGCTTATTCACTCGATGTTTGGGGACCAACGACCGTCTCATCTATCGCGGGAAACACTACTTGCGACTTTCATTGATGATCACTCTCGGAAGGTATGGGTTTTACTTTCTAAAGCATAAGTCTCAAGTATTTTGAGAGGCTTTCGTAAGATGGAAAGCTATGGTGGAAAATGAGACGGATTTAAAGATCAAAAGCTCAGAACCGATAACTGGTGAATACAAGACACCGGATTCAAAAATTTACTGCCATGAGCACGGATCGAATGGAAAGAACTGCCGTGCACGCCTCAACACAACGTGTAGCCGAGCGTATGAACCAAACATTGACAGAAAGAGTCAAGCATCCGTATACAAATGTCTACCAAGCAATTTTTGGGCGAACACAACACGGCAGCTTACTTGATCAACCGAGGCCCATCTGTTTCCATTGGAGCATAGAATACTAGAGTGAGGTATGGAGCGGAAAAAGAGGTGAAACTATCACATCTAAAAGTTTTCGGTTGTGTAGCATTTGTGCATATTGATCAAGGCAGGGAATAAGCTTGATCCCAATCCAAGAAATGCAATATCAAGCAGTGAGGATGAGTTTTATTGCCACGTTTGGGATGACGAAAAGAAGAAAGTTATCCGTAGCAGTAGATGTGATTTTCAACGAAAGGGTGATGTATAAGAACATGCATAAAATAGACACCAATGCCTCGGAGCGTAACGAGTCGGTATTTGGCGGAATGACGCATGATGTCCCGTATACTTCCACAACAGAATCCAATTGTAATAAGTCCTCACCGAGGAGGAACTTGTTGGACAAAGCAAGACACGTTCGACACACCACAACCTCTGTGACTCCTGTATATGAATGTCTTCGACCTCACGTGCCTAACAAGAGATACATGAACTATATGTTGGTCGATCACATGAGCCCGAATGCTATTACGGCTTGTCGGACTCGAGATTCCAACAAACGGAGCCTTCATATGAAAGAAGAAATGAAATCTCTCATCTCCAACCGACATAGGAACTAGCCGAGTTACCATGAAATAAGGCACTTCACAACAAATGGGTGTCGGTGAAAGAGAGCATGATGGTTCCAAGAGATACAAAGCCCGCCTAGTTGTCAAAGTGGTTTCAGACAGGAAGGAGTTGACTACACCGACATTTTTGCTCGTCAGTGAAGCTTAATACCGATCAAGATTGAGTATCAGAGCCATCGAAGATCTTCATCTTGAACGCTTGACGGAGACCGTATTCCTTCATGTAGATTTAGATGAAGAGATATACATGTACCACCTAAGGTTTCTCGAAAGAGGGGAAGAACACAATAAGTGTGACTTAAGAATAGTTTCAGTATGGCCCGAAAACAAGCCCCGAGACAATGGTACGTAAAGTTTGATAACCTTCACGCACAAGGAAGGTTTCAGAAGTGCAATGGTGACCATTGTTCTACTTCAAGAGATATAGGTCCAGTTATATCATTTTACTACTTTATGTGATGATATGTTAAGTAGGTTCAGATATTGATGATATCGAAGATTGAAGCATCAATTGTCAAAGCGAGTTTCGACATGAAAGACTTGGGTCCAAAGAAAAAGATTCTTGGAATGCAAATCACAAGAAATAAGAAGAAAGGATCCTTGGTTATCTCGTGCGGTACATCAATCGTGTTTTGCATAGATTCAACATGTACGCGATGCCGCTTAGCACACCCTTGGCTGGTCATTTTCTCCCTATCCAAGGATCATACAGAGGAAGAGAGAGAATTCATGGCTAAGGTTCCTTATGCCTTAGCCATTGGAAGTTTGATGTACGCAATGGTTCCAGACAAGACCAGACATCGGGGCCACGCATGTGGGAGTTGTTAGCGGATGTCAAATCCAGTGGAAAACTCGTTGTGGGAAGCGGTAAGTGGATTTTGAGGTATCAGAACTGCGAAAAAGTGTTTGTACTTTAGTAAAGGAGAGTTAAAAGTACAAGGATACGTAGATGCGACTTTGGAGGTGAAGTTGATCACCGGCTAAGCCACCGGTTATATATTTACCGCCGGAACTACGTATGTTAGTCGGATGTCACAAATACGTAAAATTGTCACTCTATCCACTACTGCAGGAAGTCGAGTACGTGAATCAAGCTAGTAAAGAGATGATACGCTTCAAGGTTTGTTAACCGAGTCGATTCAAACAAGCATAAGAATGTTCTCGCATAGTGATAAGTCAAAGGTCTGATACATTTCGCGAAGAATTCAAGATTTCCCTAGAACCAAACATATTGGACTTCGTTATCACTTCATCGATCTCTATTAGAAGATGATGTTTATCTTGAGAAGATTCAAGGAAGCAAAATCCAAAGCAGATATGTTAACAAAGTGGTGATTATTGACAAACCAAGTTCAGGTCAACTTCGCATTCAATCAGTAGTAATAAAGACTAGAAAAGCCGCATTGATCGAGTGTGAAGCATTGAAATCAGCCTTAGTATTGTTAGAGATTATTGTTATAAAATTCTTAATTTAATGAGCAAAACATGAAACAAAACAAGCGAGTAAACATGGAACAAAAACAAAGGAGAAACATGAGCTTTAATTCTGTGGAGCAATTCATGGAACATTAATTTAAGCGAGTAATTCAAAGAGTGAATTTTCCTATAAATAGATGTGTAATTGTAATGAATTAATCATACAAAGTGTTCATTCCAATTGAGAGAAAAGCTAGAGAGAAAAGTTTTGAGAGAAAATCGGTAGTAATTTTCGTAATTGTCAGTCATGAACAGAAATACTTGTAAACACTCAGAATTTCTCCCCTTTCAGTAAGAAATATCTGCAGCAGGTCCGGAGACGTAAGCAAGATTGGCCGAACTCCGTTATCAAATTTGTGTGTTATTTTTCTATTTTTGTTTTCTCTTAAATCTGGCTTATCGGGAATTTGCGTTATTTCCCAACAGTCTTTTGTCGCACAATTCGGTACGAGCAAGTACAATTTGCAAAATTAAAACAGCTCCTACATGAAATGATGAAATAATGTCCTTACACGCAGGTAAACCTAAAAAACTTCAATTCCAAGCCCACTCCCTTGCCACCATCAAACACCAAAAAAAAAAATATGAAGAAGATTACAATTTGACCCCCAAAAAAAGGCTATGTGGAAAAACTGAACAGCATCAAACAAAACATAATAAATATAAACAAAAAAAGATGCATTAATAAGGAATCACATCCAAGTATTAACATAATTTTTATTCAATTGTCAACTTTTTTATTTTTTTATTTTCTTTTTAATTTTCAGCATCGATCATTAAGTTATAAAGTTACCTTGAAGGATAGAATGCCACATCTTCAACTGTGTCACCATGCCCTTGGAATACTCCACGTGGGGCAACAGAAGGTCCATCAACAGCTTTCTCATTGTCATCCCCAAGCTTTGGGTTCTATTTAATGATTGATCCAACAGTTCCTGGGGACTTGGTTGCAGCTGGATCTGTGACTGCTGCAGATATGTGGTCTTGAATTTTTAATAGAACAAGATATTCATCTTCACAGCTGCAAAGAAACAAGAAAAGATTACTACATGCAGTTGCCTCATACAAAACCTATTCACAAGGTTTACATAAACCATAGTTTGATTCGATCAAATTTTTATATCTGCATTTTATCATCTTCATGGTGAGTTTCCATGAATATTGAGTTTATAAAACCTTTAACCAAAAGCAACTAGAGAAAAAGGAGTTTTTGATTTGGTGAGAATGAATACAGATAAAAAGTAGGAGGAGAGACTATGGAATGAGTTGAGTTTAATGGTACCAGAAGTTTAAATATCACACCATTTAAAAATGTTGAAATCAAAATTGATTCAAAATCCAAATTTTAATATGGTTTAAAAATATTAAATTTAATAAAAAAATAATATATTAAAAGACCTTCAAGAAAAGAAGTTAAAAATGGCGATGATAGTTTCTCTCGAGGGAAAACAGAGTACTTCGTAGCCTTCTCTTATATATTTTTTTCTTTTTTGACTAGCCTTATCTTCTATCATTCATGAATACTCTATATAACGGTAAAGGCTGAGAGAGAGATTATTTATTCCTTATTCTTCTAATTTTATAGTTTTATTATTTTTGAACGGTTAATAGTGAAGAATTGATATGAATATAAATTTAATTCACGTTTTAAAAAAAAAATTATGTATAAATAATTTAACTATTTAATATAATTTTATTTTTAATTATTCAATAAAAAATATTTATTTATTTTTATATAATAAAAATATATATTTATTTTTATATAATAAAAATATATATTTATTTATATTATATGTGAATTAAAAATAAAATTTTATGTATTAAAAAATTATTCGGTACAATTAACAAAAAATTGTATCAACTGTACTGAGCTCCTAAAATTTTGTAGAAAAGGAGTATTATTTAAAATATATAATTTGATTTTTATAATATTATCTTATAGATTTTAAAGCATTTTTTCTTATAGTTTTTTATTTTATTTTATAAATACCTAAAATCTAAAACATTGTTTTAAATTTTAAGATTAATAATTATTTTTAATAAAGTTCAACTTTATCACCCTTTTATAATAAATTTTATTCTACATTATTGCTCATAAAGTTTTCTCGTACGTTAGTTTGTGTGTTATTTTTAATATTTTTACTTTAATATTAAGTAAATATAATTTTATATTTTAATTTTTATATAACTGAAATAAAAAAATATATAAAATAGATTATTAAAATATTAAAATAATTACTATTAAATTTTGTTTTAATCTATAATTATCAATATTTTAAATATTAATAATTTATTTTTTAATTAATAAAAAATAAAAATATTAAATAAATTATATAATAGTTAAAGATAAGAGTGGTCGTAGCAATTATTTTAAAATATATTAATAATTTTATTTAAAAATTAACAATTTGTGATTTAAAAATTAACTAAAATAATAATAATACACATATTTCTAGTAAAAACGTGTGTAGTTAATTTATTTATTTTTCCTCTTTTAAAGTGACTCCTGATCTAGTATATGGTGAATGGGAATGAATTTTCAAAACTACCATTACTAATGAAATAAATTACAAATTATGACTTAAATGAGGCTTGAATCATAACCTCAACGATATGATCGAGCTCCACTATAGCATCAAAATGATGAATAATGGAGGGTTTCTGGTTAAGAATTTATTATATATCGGCTCAAGTATTGAGCTTTATGTCACGACCTTAATGTTTCGAGTATCGATCGTGCGGCACTTAGCTCGGTCCGTTGCACTAAGCCTGCCTTTAAATCTGAAAATGTAACTCCAAAGAGAATAGAGAGAGTTTGCAAAGAATGCTTTGTATTCTTTCAGAGAATTTATGTAATCTGATTGCTAAGAATTGAGGATGATTACAAATGAAGACGAGTGGTACATTTATAGTGTGTGGCAAAGCAGGGTATGCCCACGATTTCTTTAGATTCTTCTGACTACAGAATATACGAGAGTTCTATGTAATTGCTGCGAGGTTGGGGACATACATGTCCAACTCTAGAGTCTTCAGGTTTGTCTAGGCTCATACCGTGCGCGCTTCGGGATGTTCGCGAAGCTTCCGGCGGCCTGCCTGCAGCCTTTCGAACCATCGTGCGTTCTAGAATATTCTAGCCCGTTACAGGCACCTACAGTGTCTTGCAGAACATTCACAGGGTCTTGACTTGAGTTGAGTCCATCAGCTCCCGGCCGCTTTCTAGACTTACTGCAGGCAAGCTCTAGAACTTTCCATGTGTCTACAGATCCTTTGGCGGCCATCGTTTGGATTTTAGGGCGGTTTGGGCGGGACGTGACACCACTGCACACTCGAGTTCGCATACGCCCCGTCGCGCCTTCAAGTTGAAACCTCTGCTTATGGCATCTGCGAATTGCCCGCGAGGAATCCTCGGGTTCCCGACTTGTTTCTACTTACGGGCGTTTTTCCATTTGACCAAGTATTCCTTATAACTTGGTACGCACGTCCGTCGAGATCAGCGGTCGCCAAAATCGGAAGTCAGCTTCCTATCGAAAGGAGGTTACCCTTGCGGTAGGCGCACTTTTGGATTCTCCCCTTTCATGTCTTCCTTGTCTCCGTGAAAGGATTTCGGTACTTACATGAAAAGGCCAGGATAGATTTTAAGCTTTGGAGGAGTTGTAGCTTGTACGACACCTTACCAAGCTTTCTTGAGGACGGGAAATGGTCGCCCGTGCTTCGCGCTAACCCGCTTATGAACCTTCACTTGAGGTCTTGGAATTGTTGGGGCAATAGTTTGACAAGGACGAATCACCTTCTACAGAAATTCTACCATCCTCCTCTTCTTGTCGGCCCGTTTCTTCATCTTTTTGAAGACGCCTTATTCGAGGATAGGCTCGGACGACTCCGACTTGTTCATGCCACGCCAGCAAACTTAAGCGGTGGGCTCTTTTCTTCGTAACTGCGTGGCGAGCATGTGGAGTCGTGGAGTTCTTTGCTTGTGACGATCTCGAAGGGACTCTTGTGATAGACTCGCTTAACTTTGTAGATTATATGAGAATTGGGGCTAAATCCAGCCGGTTTCGTCCAATCTCGTTGATTAGCCTTAACAAAGTGCCTAAGATCTGATTCGACAACGCGTTAGCGCTTTCAGTTTGTCGTCGCTTTGGGGATGAAAGCTTGTGGAGAAATTGATCGATCATGCGGGCTTGAATAGTTCGAGTCCAAAATTTCCCCGTGAATCGTGGAGTCTAGGTCACTCACGATATTGGCGGGAATTCCCCGTGCTTCCTGACATTCTTGAAGACAAGCGTCTCATGCCGTGCGATCCGTTGAGCGGTATGAATGTTGCGTACTTCTTTGACGGTCGATGATGACAATAATCTTTGCCAAATCCTACGATTTTGGCAAGCAAGTGATGAAAGTCCATAGAGACAACTCTCGCGCGGTCCTGCGGAATGAGCGGCAACAACATTGACCTCGGTGCGTATTTGCTCAATCTTGTCTTGTTGGCGTACAAAGGCCAGTCTTCGTAAGCTTCGATATCATCTCGAAGTTGAGGCGATAGTAGATGGACTTGATCAAGCAAAGTACGCCTCGTTCCTGGGTGTCCTGTCCATGGAATCATAGCCTTTCCGCCTTGATAAGCTCTTTCCTTAAGCTCCACGTTTGGCATGAAGGGTCGATTCTACTTAGCGCGTAGGTAATCCGTCGCTCGGCCAAAAATCGTCTCATCTTTCCTTAAGCGATGAGCGAGGAGGTTTGGGCAAGGGCATCGTGCTCGCGCCATGCTTTGATCTATCCGGTAACCCGGCTTGGCCTTTACTCGAGGCTGCTAGCTCGTCTTCTGGTACGTCGTTAGCCACGTTGGTGTACAGGGCTTGTCTTTCGACCTATAGTCAAACTTAGCCCAAGAAATCTTGCCCCAGAGCTTGCTTGGGACTCGACTTCTTTTGAGTACGGAAGTAGCTTATCGCCACGTTGTCGTCGTAATAACAAAATGAGAACCGATAAGTAATGTCGCCACTTAGGCAATGAATGATGGTGTCATTTCTTTTTCTTGTACGGTGTAAGGCGTTCGGTGTCGTTGAGCTTGCGGCTCTCGCAAGCTATCGGACGCCGCTACTGCGTCAATACTCCGCCCAATGGCAAAGTACGAGCATGCGTATGCGGCTCGTATGTCTTGGAAGGGTCACAGTAGACAAACGCGGTTCTTCGCTGCGGCATGAGTCTTCAAATGAGGCTTGGCGTTCGCTTGTCCCGCTCCCGAGCCTTGTTCTTTTTAAGCAATTTAGTGAGTGGGGGGTGCTCGTTGAGTAGGACTTGATAAACCTTCGTAATAGTTCTAGGTCCAAGGAAAGATCTTAATTCGGGAACGCTTGGTGAGAGGCACCATTCTGGATGGCTTTCACCTTAGCACCGCCATCCATCATCAATTTTCCATCCTTTATCCTATGCCACAAGGAACATCGGCCGTCTTGGGCAAAGGAACATTTTCCTTCTTGACATATAGCTTATTCTCCGCTCGGAACCTCGAACACCTTCGCCAGATGCTCTAGATGTTCTTCCAGAAGTCCGGATATATATCACAATATCATCGAGATATACTACCCTGAACCGATCGAGGTAGGGATGGAAAATCTTATTCATGAGTGTGCGAGAAGGTGGCAGTGCATTAGTGAGACCGAATGGCATGACAAGGAACTCGCATGGGCACCATTACCTGGTCACACGAGTAGTCTTGGGCTCGTCTCCGTAGCTATGCGTGCACTGGTAGTAACCCGATCGCAAATCAATTTTGTAAAGTATCTCGCATTCCACTGGTGGTCGAAAAAAATCGTCGGCAATAAGTGGGATAGGATACTTGTTCAGCAGTGATCTTATTTAGAGGCCCGATGGTTGATGCTGCACGTCCACGGCGAGCCATCCTTAACTTCTTTTGGAATAGCAGGGGCCTTGAGGGGGCTTTTGAAGGCCTTATAAAGCCTACGTCCGGCAATTCATCGAGTTGCTTCCACGGTCAGCCAGCTACGGGTTCGCCATCCGATAGGGACTCGTTCTTTGGTGGCACGGTGCCGAGTTCAACTCATCTCGTGGTCTGCCTCACTCGGCCGGAGGTAAGCAGCGATGCCTCGGCATCACCTCTTGGAACTTGTCTAAGGCAGGCTTGCCTTCCGTTGGCAAGCTTGGCTTTGGTGACACCTCTTCGTCGTCGTACTCGCTTTAGGATGGCCAAGTAACTCTCTTCGTCCTGCTTGATCCACCTTGAATTGAAGCGCGAAAGAAACTTGAGTGGTAGATGCGGTGGTCTCTCGTCGGTGCCACACGTGCCTTGAGCCATCCGTGATACACATGGAGGTTTGAGCTTGGCACAGCTCTTGGTCAAGACTCCGTACCAAATGGCCCAGAAGTCGTCCATGGCGCCCGCTGTCTACTTGGCCGGTCAACCGCAAGGCCCGGCCTTAACTCATGGCGAGCAACTCCGTGTAATGGCGGTCTTTCTTGAGTTAACTGCTTTGAGAGAACCCCTCCGTTGACAACCTTGAAGCCAAGTCTCTTTGCTTCCTCGCTGAAACAAAGTTATGAGACGCACGTGTGTCGACCAAGGCTTTGGCGACCTTAAGGTGATGGTTGCATGCGTACATCGGGCCTTTGGGGGTCTTTAGAGACCTTCTTGATGCACCAAGTGGTATGAAGAACCCGTCTTTGCACCATTAAATCCAGGACTCACCTCCATCTTGGTTATGTGTGGAAGCGGCTAAGGCCTTCGAGGCCTTCCTCTTGGTGCTGTTCGCGTGCCCCGATGCGGTCCGTCGCATATAAAGCACATCACCGGAGAACCGAGGCATTCCGATCCTCATACTCCTTCCACTTTGTCCCGTGGCTTGAATGAGGAGCCATCCTTAGGATTTTGGGACCACGACTCTTAGCATGGCCTCGGCTTTCTTTCCTCGCTAAACTTTTTATACGAGACTTTTGAGCTCTCCTTGTTTGTGGAATAGTCGATAAAGCTACTCCCGCGGATTGCGATGGCCCGAAAGATAAGTCTTGGGCCTTACGTCAGCAGGCTCGAATGTAGCCGTGATTGGAGACCATCCATAAATAAGAATAGGGCATCCTTGTCGAGGTGTCGGGGACTTCTAGCATGACAAGGTTGTGAACTCATTCCACGTAGTCACTTATCTTTACCGTTTGCTTGATCGCGCATGATCGGCCCTCCTCTCTCGGCGTTTACGGGAAGAAGCGCATCTTGAATTCCCTTTTGAAGTCATCAAAAGGTATCAATCGTGCAAACCCCCGTTGCACGTCTCCGTGTCTCGTCTCGCCTGCATCGCGGTGTCGGATAAATACATGGCTGCGATTCGGATCTTCTTTGGCGTAGTCGTTATGCCGATAGCCTCGAAGTATTGTTCTGGCCACAGCGTGGGAAGTTGTCCCACTTCCACTGGCGTTCCCTAACGCCATTAAAGGTCTTGAGCTTGGGAACGTCCGCCCTCTTAGCCTCGTGACGGTGGTTGCACTAGTTCTGTGACGTAGCACGCTACGTAAGTGAATCACATTATCCTCAGATTCTGTACGTACGTTAGCAAGTTCTCTTTGGACAAGATCCGCACCTTGGCAAGTTCGTCTTTAACCCCGTGATCTCTTGCCTCGATCCATACTCTGGCTCGTTGAGTGACATCTTAACATTGCGTGGATTTCCACGTCCTCGGCCTCGAGCCATTGTGCAACGCTCACTACAAGTTGTCAGCAGATCAAACGACTCCGCCCAGGTCTGCTGCCTTTTCCGTCGTCTTCCCAGCTAGAAAGCAAGTCTTTCGACTTGGCTCGAGATTCCTTTAGAACTTTCGCACTTCCTCACGGCCGCGTTCCATTGGTGGAACGTCCATTATGGTGTAGGGCAGGGCGGTGTTCTTCATTTTGCCAAAGATAGAGATCTTTAACTTTCTTTCTGATACCAGCATCACGGGCACCTTAATGTTTCGAGTATCGATCGTGCGGCAGCTGGTCGGATTGCTTGTCTAAGAACTTGCCTTTAAATCAGAAAATGTAACTCGAAGAGAATAGAGAGTTTGCGAAGAATGCTTTGTATTGCTCACAGAGAGAGTTTATGATACAATTGCTAAGAATTCCCGAGGATGATTACTGAGAATGAAGAGAGTGAGTGGTATTTATAGTGTGTGACAAACTGGGTATGCCATTTCTCTAGATTCTTCTAGCTCTACAGAATATATAAGAGAGTTCTGTGTCTGGTGGCCTGAGGTTACAGGACCTTCATCCAACTACGAAGTCTTCTGGTTTGTCTAGCTCGCTTCGTGCACCTTAGGGATGTTGTGACTTCGGCGGCTTCTGACCTTCAGAACCATCAGGTGCGTTCTAGAATATTCTGGCCCGTTCAGCGGCACTCTGGTGTGCTGCAGAACGATTCTAGGATCTTGAGCTTGAGTTGGAGTATCGGCTCAGCCGCCTAGACCTACAAACCTGCAGCGGCTCTAGAAATTTCCATGTGTCTAGATCCTTTAGGCAGCCATCATTTGGATTTTTAGGGGCAGTTTGGGCGGGACGTGACATTTAGCATCCATCTTCTCCAGTAGGATTGTGGGCTAGGAGCTAGTGTTGTTCATAGTATGTTGAAGCCCTTGGTAGATGGTACCTGATCCTAATTGCTAAATTCATAACTTCTAAAAGAAGATTCAAACGTGTCCTTTCTTTAGAAAAATTAATAAGAGGACAACTTGCAGTTTGTCTGTACATTTTATAGATTTATAAATGAATTATATTTTATTTTTCTAATATCTTTAAATTTTGAGTTATTTTGTGAAAAATATATTTTAATATAATATTACATTTAGATTATTAATATTTGGTTACTAGAATGAAATAATAATAATAATAAATAATTATATAAATATATGAAAAAAATATATATATTATCGTTATTAAAATAAATTAAATTATTTTCATTATCATTCTTATTATTATAAAGTAAATATTAGGTGGAAAATTATATCTAATATTTAAATTACATTAATCTCAATTTGTGGAATTTTAAATACTTAGTTACATTGCATAGCGCATAAATTTCCCAATATTTTTGTTGCTTCTCTCGAAAATTGAAGTTGTTGGAAAATTCATTTTCTAGCACACTTCTAAAACCAATAATTGCTATGCCTTTTGGTGTATGACTTAGTGGAAGATTACGATCTTACAGTCTTGTAAAACATCAAAGATTCATATAATCAAACCTAAAAAAATAGTGAACTGAATTCAAAGTTTCACACCGATCTATTGAAATACCAGCCACCTAGATTTTAGTTACTTCTTGCGCTACTTCCCCTGTTTTCTATTAATCTTCTATCCCAAACTCCTTTTTCTAAGTCCAAAGAGGAATACAAAGTCTCCAACTTCCTAACCTCTATCCACGGGGTTTACCCCAGTAGTCCTTTGACCCATGAGGCTGGCATTTCTTTGTATCTCCTACAGCTTAACGCCTTAATTAAATTTATCTATAGCGTTTTAAAATCTCTCTCTCTCTCTCTCTCTCTCTCTCTCTCTCTATATATATATATATATATATATATATATATATATATATATATGTCATTTGAAAACAATATTATCATAATAATCTCAAATTTTCATATAAGACATCTTGAAAGTAATACTTGTAATATTTTAATTAGATATTTAATTATAATTTTAAATTTTAAATAATATAATAATATTTTACACGTGATTATATTGAATCTTATAAAAATGTTTTATATAATTACTATAAGTATTGGTTATTTTTGTAAATAAAACATTTTTCGGTAAATTTATTTTTATAATCGTTATCAATTCTATCAAATAAAATAGAAAAAATACCAGAATTTCACATAGTTGTACTTTATGTAAATTTTTTTATTACTATCACATATAGGATTGTACTCATTCATTCACTAGCATATGTTATCACGTGTATTATTATAATCATAATGTTCAAATGATTCATATTCAGATACTGTTGCATACATACGTGAGTACATTTAATATAAGCTTTTGGTTGAATCAATTATAATGTTGTATGATTGAGTTATAAACATTTTTAAATAGAGGTATCAATCTCTCTAGATGGATCAATCCTACTATGAATTGATCTCTAAATGATTTTCAATCAATCGTGTCAAATTACGTAATTTAAAAAAAATGAGGTATATAGAGAGAGATCGATCCCTACATGAGATAAATTAATCCCCTATTTCGTTAGCAATTTTTTTAGAAGGATTTATCTTCCTCATTGAGGGATCAATCCCTCTAGATTCCCTCACAAAAATTGATTGATTTTCTTGTTTTATGCATTTTTTAATTTCAGTTAACTAACAACTTTCTATTATATTTTACCACATCATATAGTGACATTTTTTTATATAGGTCTTCTTTAAATATGTCACTTATTTTTTATAATTTAAATACACAACGCTAGAGCAATTTTAAAAAATACAAAGTTTTCTCTTTATCATTTTGCTTCTTTTTAATTAGGTTAAACTTTATTATCTCATCTAATATATTTATATAATTATGCTATCACAAATATAAGCTTGCTAGTTGATTTTGAATATTTAATTTTATATAATTATGTTAATATAAATTTAGCCTATTTATTGAATTTATTTTGAATTGAAAATCTAGAAATCGCTAGTTAATTTGATTTATTTTATATATGTTTTTAATCATTTAATTAGAATTATTTATTATTAAATCTGTTCTGAAACACACATTAAGCCTATTTGTAACTTGATACGTGAATAACTCTTATTGGTAACAAGTTAATTAAAATATTGGTCTAAATATCGCTCACGTTAATTTTGAAACAATAGAACCGGGGTTCATATCTAAGATACATTGAGATAGTATCTTAAATAAGGTAACACAAGATGGAATTTGTACTTATATATTTGATTTTCATAATAAAAAGGTTAGGTGATCGAGTGAACCGATAGTCTTTCTATTAGGTCATAATTGTTACCTATGTTATTCCTACCTAATAATCTTATGTGTCATTTACCTAAGTATGTATTTGCTTTTGATACTTGATTATCTGTCTGACCATTACGATTATATTGTAAAATTATAATTTCATAAAATTAAAAATAATCTATTTACTCACTAGATATATTTTATAACTTTCATTTTAGTACACAAACAATCATTTAAGACAAAATGATTGATGTTAAAATTTAATTTCACTCTTAATTAATCAATGTAATTACCTAGGTAGAAAATAAAAACTAAAATTCTAAAATATTCTAATTTTTTTATTTAATCATTATCTAGCTAATAAAAATAAATTCATATTACTTATTTATGTAATTAATTGATCAATATTTTCACAAATTATTTAAAATATTGTAATACAAATAAAATATGTTAATGCTCACCCATCCTAATAAGTGATATTTCATTGTTTATCGGTAAAGTCTATTATTAATATTAATGTATTTTCTCGTGTATTTAATAGTAAGTAATCAATTATTTAACTTTTAACATTCTTTAAAATAGTAATTAAAATATTTAATTATTTAAATTTTGACCTTATTTATAATACAAAATAATTATAAAAATATAATTTATTATGTCTACACAATAAATATTTCAAAATACCTTTGGCATTATTTTCAAAATTTATATTTATTTATCTAATTAGTCACCTTTTGTATTCTCTTAAAAAGTAATTATTTATAAAAATGTAATTAGTTGTGTATTTTCATAATATCTTCAAATTTGTATATAAGACATCTTTAACAGTTCAATGTAATACTTGTAATATTTAATTAAAAATAATATAATAATATTTGATATGAAAATATAGTTAGTTGTGAGTATCACAATTTTAAAATTTAAAATTTAAATTAAATATTTAGTATATTTTAATCCACATCTCATTAAGATTTATAAATAATCATATAATTTGTTTTGGTATTAATATGGGTATAGTAAAAATGTAAGAATAATATCTGAAATAATAGAATATTAAATTATGAGATACAATATTTAATTATTCAATATTAGTTATTTTTATTCTAGAAATATCAATTTTTTTTATGTATATACAAAAATTATAGTTATATCTTTTATTATATAATAAATAGGGTGGAACATATATCAATGATTTTATTTATATAAAATGTATTGTTTAGTCTCATAATTTTAAAAATGTGATATTTAATCCCTTTATTTATTGTGAAAGTGGTGCAAAAAAAAATAAACAATTGATAATTTTGAATTTAATTTTTTAAAAATAAAATTGTTAAA
The DNA here is from genome assembly GCA_033030585.1 of Hippophae rhamnoides. Taxonomy (NCBI): domain Eukaryota; kingdom Viridiplantae; phylum Streptophyta; class Magnoliopsida; order Rosales; family Elaeagnaceae; genus Hippophae; species Hippophae rhamnoides. The sequence continues at coordinate 42,997,504 of CM065434.1, forward strand.
GACATTTCAATCACTGTGTAAAGATGATAAAAATATTTGTATGACTTATTTTTTATAAATAAAAGAAATAATAAATATATTTTTTATAATTAAAAGAATTAACGTACTTATTTTTTATAATAAAAAAATTGATAATAATTTTAAAATTAAAAAATTAAACAATATTTTACTTAAAGAAAAGGCGTTGTATCATTTTTTTTCTTAATAAATATGCCGTACAAGTTATAATTTTTTTTTAAAATTTATTAAAGAAGAAGAGAAGATATGGGCTAAGGGGGTCCCTTTTAAGATAGAATGCACACGTATTGTGCTTTGCCCGAGGCCCATGTATATTCTTTTACAAGCATCCCACGGCTACCATTTTATGAGCCAAGAATTTTCACCTTTCCTTTGATTTACTTTTATCTCAGGAAAGGGAAGTTTCACTGGGGTTCCGGGTCAGTCGGAGTTTGGACAATCAAGCTGACATTTTTACGACGGTGAGAAAATTTAATATCTTCCTGACTTTTTAAGCTCAAATGATTTAAAACTTGCTAATTCATTAAAGTCCTAAGGTTTGTATTTATGCTTTATATTCAGTGGATTTGCATTATAATGCATTTTGGAGCATAATCTTCGCAAGTGGGTTTGCAATATCTTGCATTTTGGAGCATAATCCTCGCATGTTTGTTGATTACATTGTTAACCCATGATGAATATGTGAATATTTTGTTCGATTCTTTAATTTTAATTGATTAATCTTTTCTGGGTTCCCTGCTTCTATGCTTTACTGTAAAGATTTGGCAAGCTGCGAGTTTACGGAGCAGTTATATTTTGTACATAAAGAAATATTAGAGACTTTGAAGCATAAGTACCTCCTTGATAACGCAGTTCGAGTGAATCATGAACATTTTTCTTTATTAGATTTAATTTATTGCTAAAGTTCTTTTCTCGGCAATTTCAAGGAGTTTATGCGTTTGCTTGGTGCTCAAAATTCCATTAGGACGTGGTGTTTGTGTATTAGGGGCTGGGGCTCAAGACAGGAATGTGCTTTATGAAGAAATTAATGTTTGAAGAAATAATCAGAGGAAGAAATAAACGTTTCATTAATCTAATTTCTTGATTTGTATCGGATATTTACATTGTTTATATGAGCCAATAATCTTAATTCTTATTTTCCATGTGTGATTGAATTGTATGATTCTGACTTGATTGGTAGTAGCGCGTGTATATTGGAAAAAATGTTTGGCGTCGGTGCGGTGATTGTTGAATTGTGTTTTGCGGTGTTTGTTGAATTAAACACTCCAGTTGGTGCGTAGATGTCTTTCGTACCCGAAACATGCAGAGCTTTTCTGTGAATACTCGATATGAGGCCTTTAGTGAGGATGTCGGCCAGATTGATCTTACGACTTGATTTTTGGCAATTCGATGAATTTTCTTCTAACTTTTCTTTAATAAAAAATCTGTCGAAGCATGTTTTGTACGATCGTGTTGAAGCTGGATTATCTGTGATATCACGTCTTTGCTTTATTGTCACAAAATAACTTAATTGATTCTTTCGCGGATATGTCGAATCTTTTAAGAGATTGTAACCTGAGCCTCGCATAGCCCAGTGCCATTCTACGTATTGACCTCTGTGACTTGAGCAGTACAAATGTTGTTTCTTCTCGTATTACAAGATTTCCCCTGGTGAAGTAACTTTGATGTAGATCGTATCATTTATTGATCGATGTACGTCAAGCGTGAGTATATCTTGATTCTGAAAAGCTACGAGTTCTTGGTAGCAATACTCCTTTTCCGGGAGGCGATTTTAAATATCTCAAAATACGAATAATTGCATTAAGTATGTTGTTATAGGGATTATGCATAAATTGGTATGATACTTGGCGTAGGCAAGGTGCAGTGCTTGTGTGTGCCAAATACATCGACCTTCCAGCCAATGGTTGGTATCTTTCTTTGTTTGTTGGAACTTGATCAACCTTGATACACATAACTTTAATCCTTATACTATTTGGTGTATTAGGTGGTTGACATCTTTGACATCTAGGTTTCTTTTAATAAATCTAAGGCATACTTTCTTTGAGATAAGAAGATTAAACACATTGATCAGAAACGCCGATCGAAAATATTTTTAAGGAACGAGGTCTTTCATTTGAATTCTTTGGATAAGTAAATTTGTAGCGCTTTCCTTTCTTAAGATCATTTCTGTTACTGTTCTTATCATATCATGTATCTGATAAGTGCTGGGTGATCTTCTGCATACCCACTTTTTAGAAATAAAGTATGGTGCGATTGCTTTGCTTGTAGCGAATGTCTTCGTTGACCTTGTGAACTGCCAAGTACTCTTGGGGATTGTTTCAATCCATCTGATGATTTTTTAATTTGCACACCTTTTCTCCACGTGGATTGTGGATTTCTTGATTCCTGGTGGTAAATCCGTATGAACTTAACTTCAATTAAATCTCCGTGTAGAAAGGCATTTTTACATCAATGATATAATGGCCAATCTAAATTTGCGGTAGAGATACCAAGACACGAGCAGGTGTTAATTTTGGCCTACAGGTGCAAATGTTTACGTATAGTCGATCGTATGTTTGAGTGTATCCTTTTGCCACCAATCTTGCTTTATATCGTTCAATCGTACCATACGCTTGATATTTTCTTGAAAAAATCCATCGACGTCAACAATTTTCTTTGTTGGTGGACGATCGACAACTCGAGTTCTATTTATTTCTAAAGATTTTAGTTCTTCGTTCAGCATCTTTCCATTTTGGTCGGCTAAAGCTTCACTGCTTATTTGTTAGGAATAGATACGTGAGATAATTGATTCCTGAGTAATACGTTTGATTTTGACAAACGATGTTTAGGCAATATAGTTACTTTCATGGGATATTTGACTTTACTAGAAATCTCGAGGTTAAATACGTGGCTTTAGGAATACCTCATTGGGGCGTGATGGAAGTATTTTTACGGTTGGTTCAATAGTTGGAACATCCTCGCGAAGCGATTGGTTAGGTATATCGGCGGTTTGTGGAGAAGGAATCTCGTACTCGTTTAGTGGTAGTAAGGAACTTGTTGATGATCTTGAAGTTGATGAGGACTTGATTCCATTTCCGCCGAGTCTTGTCATGTTGAGAGTTATTACCATGAATTCAAGTTATTTGTATTTTCCTCGCATATAATTTGTCTTTCTTCGCCAAGGAAGCAATTTATATGTAAAGTCTAATTTGACATGGTTGTACTCACACGGAAATTCGGTGTAGAGGAGAAATACATTGTATCTTCGCCGAAAAATAACATCCGTAGTAGTAATCATTTGTTTTGTAGGAGGATGGTAACACCGAAATCTGCTTTTTGTTGTATGGCATATCCAGCCAAAAACCTGACGTATTGCTCGTGGATCGATTTGCTCGTTGTTGTTTATGTAGGTGTCTACAATGCCACCTGACCGAAAGGCGGAGGTGTAGAACATTTGGTCAGCAATTGCTTCGGATGATGGCTTGTAGTGGTGTTTGGAAGTTAATGGGACTAGAAGGTACAGATTGATTAAATATCTGACAGAAGTAATTGCTTATACGATAAGATAATGACGTATTAGCTTCGATCAATGAGACACGGACGACTTCGACATGAGTGTCGATTTTCCTTTCTGTGACTCCGTTTTGTTGAGGGTGTATCAACATAGTAGTTTGATGAATAATGCCTTCGATTGAAGATATTCTTGAAGCTTCGAACTTTTATATTCTCATACATTTATCATACTTAGAACTTGGATCTGTGTTTTATATTGAGTCTATGACCATTTTATGAAATTTTCTAAATAAGAAGTTTACTGCTCCTTTTAGATTTCATTAAACCCCGTTAGTAAATTCTCTACCAAAATCATCAATAAATGTAACAAACCAACGTGATCCTCGGCGTAGAGAAACTTTGAAAGGCACATGCATCGAATGTATAATGCGGAGATGGACTTTTATTTAAGGTTACGGAAATGAGAGCGATGACTTTTGCTAGTTCTGAACGTCACACTTTAAAGTAGAAAGATCTAAGCTCAAAAAATAAACTTGGAAATAATTTTTTCAAATATCGAAAGAAGCGTGATTGATCTCTGTAATGCCGTAGCCATATATTTGATTCATCCTTGTTAGATCCAGGTTCTTTACCAATCGTGTTTTGTTGAATCGAGTCCAAATAATACGGGTTTCCTTGCCTAACACCACGACCCGATCGTTTGCTTTGTTTGAATGTCCTTGAACACCACCTGAAAGTCGGGCCAAAAAATAACAAAAACAAGATAAAGCGTGGTTATTTGAGAAATAGATATAAGGTTATACTCTAAGAGAACGAGCCAATCTTGAGTCTAAATTCAAAGTACTAGTGAGAGGCAAAGATCTTTCCCCGATAGTGGGGTTGTGTTACCGTTGGCGGTCTGGCTTGATTTGTGTGAAGATGGTTTTGAGATTTATCACAGAATCGAATGTCGTATGATCGGTTGCACTGAATCGATTATCCATGTATTATTAAAAAGCGGGAGAAAAAACTTTAAGCATCTTTACCAACGTGTCTTTGAGGAGGTTCTGCTGATCCTTTGTTGTTTCGGCTGATGGTGACGGTAGACATACGTATGCGTGGATTTTTCTTCCGAGAAGTCACGGTTGTGATCCGCGATCAGGGATATCCCTTAATTCAAAACATCGTTCTTTTGTATGACCGCTTTTGATATGGGTACATTTAAATGATGATTTATCGATCACGCTTTCGTTCTGGCGATTGGAAAAAGAAACGATTTTTAGATATCGTAAGCGGAAGCGTCGACATCTCTAGATTTTTTCCTTGATGAGATTCGACGTCTACCTCGTCGAATCGAGGAATAACAACCTTAAATGCGGGATAGTTTCTTTTAGCAAAATTATTCGCCCACGAACACAACACTCATCATCTAATCCATTGAGAAAATATGTATCCTTAGTCTTTCCATGAGACTCTTGATATGATATTAGATCATGAGGTCTTTCGCTGACCTTATCACGATAGTGCAGCTCTTGGAAAATTTGAGTTAACTATGTAATACTCTGAAAGTGATTTTCCATTTTGTCTACAAGTAAAGGCTTTTGGTTTAAGATAAATACACGTAATTCATCAACTTCCATCATAGAATGCTTCTTGAGCACCCCAATTTCAAGAAGCGTAGGTATGCGTAAATATCAACCGTGATTTACGGACTTCGTTGACGTAAGTAGCCATCTCTTGTTTTTGATTTTGCATACCCACTTGTTATAATTGTTTGATGTTTTTTTCGGGTTGCAAATTTTTGTCATGAATATAAAGAGTTTTTCTCTCTCTGCAATATGCATTTTCTATTATTTGAGACGAACATCATAATTAGTCATTAAGAATAATTCTAGCATTAAACACACCTGATTTGAGCAGTTGTCTGACAAGCTGGATTTGATTGCTCATGTAGGTAATGAAATTATCTGCTCTGTCGTGATATTATAGTAGCAAACTAGAAAATGGTGTAATAATTTTAGGGCTAAAGAATATATATATATATATTTTTTTGTGTTTTTTTTTTTTAATATATATTTATACTAAATAGGATAAAAACCATAAAACCGAATCAAATTCGGTTTAAAAAACTTGAAAAAATGAAGCAGGACAATTTTGTTAGAAATCCGGAGCAGGAAAAAACCGGGTTTGGACCTTTAAAATAGGCCAGAGCAGGTCAAAAATATGAAGCTGTGAACAACGAAAGCAGGGTTCAATGGGCAAAACCGTGGCCGGACCAACTGGCCAGGCAAGGTGACTGGCCGAGCGAAGCGCGGGCCAAGCTACGCCATGGCCGGACCGAGCAGCGGCTGAGTTCGAGCAGGCAAGCCAGGACGGCAGAAGCAGGATGACACGTCATCATCTTAAACCTCCAGGAGCCGGCGCGTGGGGCGCGTGGGGCGCGTGTTGTCGCAACTCACCCTCCAGCGTGACGTGGTAGCGTGTTTGTTTTATGCTATTACATTTTACCAAAATGTTCGAATTGTGTTTAGAAAGTATCTGGTAAAATTAGGTGGGAGAAATCTTGTTGCTTAAAAATTGATGTTTGTAATTAATATTTGTAAGGGTGTTGGAATGAAAATTTTTTTCAGTAGAAAAAAAAATATTTTCAGATAAAGAAATCTGTTTTAGAGAACAAGGGTTTCAAATTTGTATAAAGCAACGACTTGGCTTTGATACCATGAAGAAATTAATGTTTGAAGAAATAATCAGAGGAAGAAATAAACGTTTCATTAATCTAATTTCTTGATTTGTATCGGATATTTACATTGTTTATATAGGAAAAATCTTAATTCTTATTTCTGGCCAATAATTGAATTGTATGATTTACAGCTTGATTGGTAGGCGCCGTGTATATTGGAAAAAATGTTTGGCGTCGGTGCAGTGATTGTTGAATTGTGTTTGCAGTGTTTGTTGAATTCAACACTTTACAGCCAGACTTTCTATTTGGCTACAATTGACAGGTTTGGTTGTCGGGTTTGAGTTTAATAAATAATCTGTTTGATTAATTATAAGTTAAGGTAGTCTAGTGATTAATGTTCCCCCATAAAGAAAGACTTTCACTTTCAAGGTGATTAATGTTCGAAGGAGCTAAAAAGGATCAAATTTGCCATAGCATTTATCAAGAAATTATTTAAGCCTTGGCTCTGGGTTTGAAAGGCTTCTGCTTTGCTGCGGATTATGTTTTTGATTTCCGTGATACATGTTAATTGAAATGCCCAGAAGCAAAGTTTTAATTTTGGAACTCACTAAAAATAGTTTCATATCCGATTATGATTGTTGTTTTTTGCAAATTTATTGTAATTGATGATTATTTTTTAGGCATTATGTTTCAGTCCTTTGTCACATGTCTGCATTTTCAGCACAGAGTGACATCGTTCGTCGTGGGTCATTTGTAAATTGCAGATCAGATGTCTAACTTCTTCATCTGCATTAAAGTGGATTCTTTGTGGAAATATAATTGAGCTTCTGTTATGAGGGTTTCATGGGTAATTGGCACTATGTTGGAAACTAGTAGTTTATCATATTAAAGAAATATTACTTTTGTATCGAAACTTTGATTTCATGTTTTCTAGTGTTAAATGCTTTAGAATATTTAATTCTTTTATCATCGTGGCTAGTTTAGCAATTTTGTCATTCTGTCAGATTGTCTCTCTCGATTAGAATATTCAGTTGGAAACCAATTCCATTTTTTGTATTTGCTTTGCCCTTCTGAGTAGATGCAATATAGTAATGCATAGACAAGTGCTTCTCTACCATTATGGTCATTTCTTGCAAGTTCTATGAAGCCTCAATTTTTGTTTTCAACCCCTTAGTGTCATACTAAAATCTCTGGTCACTTGAAGATGTAATATTTCTGACTAGTTGTATAATGCTCTTGTTAGACAATTTTTAGGTTTAAAATAATCCCATTTGTCTAGAGCTGGTTTTTATGTATTCATGACATAAGCTCTGAATAAGGAGATCCACATTATGAACAGCCATTGAACTTATTATGATTCAACTTAAAGCTATAATCCAAATGAATTCCATGAAAATTGATTTCAAATTTATTCCTCTCTATGCTTGCTCCATTATTTTTGCTTCATGATTGATTTCCAGTCCTTTGTTGCCACTAAATTTTGAGTCTCTTTTTTGGCTATTGTGAAATTTAAGTCCTTTGATTTATGAATTATTGAATTTAATAACTTAGGGTGCGTTTGATAACCATTTCAATTCTTAATTTTCAATTTTCAGTCTTAAAGTTTACAAATTTTGAAATTAGGTATGTTTGACAACTCATTTTCAATTTTTATTTTTTAAATTTAAAACTCAACTTTGGAATTTGGCCAAATTTTGAAATTAAAAAAATGTTCTTTGGAATTGAATTTTATTTTTTTATATATTGATACTAAAAATTAACAATTCAATGCTCAACCTTACTCAAATTGGTTATAGAGTTTAAATTTGATGAAAATTTATCAAAAATAAGTTTGAAATTGAATTTTAAAGCTTAAATAGTTAAAAGTTTAAAAGTGAAAATTAGGAATTGGATATTAAACAAGCATATTCAATTTTCAATTTTTGTTTTTAAAATTGAAACTAGAAATTAGTTATCATACAACTTATAATTTTTTGTCCCAAAACTAAGAAAGAATAAATTAGAAATTGAAATGGTTATCAAACATGACTTTTCATACCTATTCGAGTTACACCAGTAAATTTATCATTTGTAATTGTGCACTTTACATTAATTGTTGTTGTTGAACCAGGTTCTTTGAATTGGACTTATTTTGTTGAATGATTACAGAATCTTGAAGTTTCAACTTACAAGATGATTGATCAAACGAAAAGATCTTGCATGCAGAAGCAGGGAAACAAAAGTGATAATGAGCTCATTTATGTTGATTGGTCTGGGCTTCCAAGAGCCATCCTAGAGATGATTTTTGAGCGGCTGACACTAATTGAATGTAGATCAATCAGTGCTGTTTGTGTGTCATGGAGAAATGTTTTTGCATCAGAACTTTCTTGTTGGCAAGGACTTGGTTTTCCGTCACTTTTGATGTCTGGTCAAAAGGAGAGAAAAATGAGAACTTGCGTAAGCATGTTGGAGAAACGAGCCTGGGAAATGGAGCTACCTGAAGCTCAAGGAAAATTCTTTTGGGGGTCATTCCATGACTGGTTGATAATGGTTGATGCTGCTGAATATTTCTCTGTTAATATTAGCTTGTTGAATCCATTCACGAGAATCAAACTCGATTTGCCTAATGCATGGAATTTCTACCACAAGATGGTGCTCTCAGGGCTTCCCTTTCAGCAAAACCTTATTTGCATGCTTGTGCATGATCAATTTCGAGAGCTTGCTTTCTGGGTTGAAGGAGCTTCATCATGGCTGGAACTTAAGCTAGATGGTGAACCATTTGAGGATGCTGTTTTCTGCAATGGGAGTTTCTATCTCTTGAGCAAAGACAGCAACAACATTTGGCAAGTTGATGGTGCTATCATATTGAATGTTTTTCGGAAGGAAGGTGCTTCTGCTTCTGAAATCTGCATTCAGTTACATGAAATAAACATGCCAAAGGATCGTACAAACCATGGCTTGTTAAGGTATCTCGTGGAATCCTGTGGTGAGGTCTTGCTCATTTCTAGGTTTTTCTGTACCATACCAAGCGCCGTACTCGAAACACATCTGTTTGAAGTAGACATGCTGGATATTAGCCACAAGTCGTGGAACAAGGTTGATAACTTGGGAGATAGGATCTTGTTTATAGGTAAATGTTCTTCTAGATCCTTTTCTTCAACGGAATTGGGTGTTGAGACAAAAAACAGCATATATTTTTCCAACGATCAAGTCAATCCGTGGTTGAAAGAATGGGATTCGGATCATCTAAAAGGAATGGCATCGCGGAATAGGATGGACAACAAAGGCAGAAAAGATTGGGGCATTTTCAACCTTGGTGATAAAGATAATTGGAGATATAGCTTCCGGGGCAACCGAGATGTCTGGGGACCTATCTGGATAACTGCTCCTCTGTGGTGGTACTGTAAAAGATTTGCTTAGCATATTTATAGCATAACTTGCAGTGATATGACTGAATATGAAATCCTAGTGCTACTTTGGCTAGTGAGACACAATGTCTAGTTTTGTGTAAAAGGTGACGAGTGTAAATATGGTTTAAAGCATATAGTGGTGTATCCTTGATGGGATAGAAGCTTGGGTTAAATTCAGTGTTGGCATTTTGTAATATTCTGCCTACCACGTGTCTTTTTATCTAGAACCTTGTTTAAGTATTGACATATTTACTATCTTCTTCTGTCAGGTTATTTTCACCTTTGTGTCACAACTTGAAGGGTTAAAAAAAGAAGAAGAAGCTTTTTTGACCAAAAGATTGAGTAGTTGGCAAGTACTTGAGCTTAGTAATTAGACGATTGTGTGTTGTGATTATCTTTTTGGTGGATATTAGGTCACGATCTTTTTCAAATCATTGAACTTTGGAGTTTTGCCTTTTTATTCAAATCGTGATGGTAATGTCTTGACCACTGATAATTGTTTATTTGATCATCTTTAAGAAATTATGCTTTAGTTTTTTTAATCAAGTAATATTTGTTTGATTTGAATATATGATTTTGGATAGTTTAGTAAAGTTTATAATTGAATGATATTTTTTAAATTATACGAAGTTCATGTTACATTTCTTATTTTTTATTAAATTATAGTTAACTTAGAAAGTCGGGTGTCCAATCTTAATTATAATTAGTGTAAGGGATTAAACTCTATTTATTTATTTTTTTAAAAATATAAAAAGGTAACAATATTTCATTAATTATAATTAAAGTATATAAAATTTTATTAATTTTTGAGTTGAATATTAAAAGTTTTAACGGATATCTAAAATTTCATAAATAGAACATATTAATACAAATATATATATATATATTTTGAATTATTATGTGTTATTAAATCAAATTTATGTGTTTAAATTTATTAAAATTTATATTTTTTGAATTAAAATTAATTTAAAAAATACATAAATTTTTAAAAATATACATACGTGTATTCAAGTTTTTATTTATGATATTTTTTAAAGTTTTAGATTTCTGATTCACTTTTCAATAATTAATAGACTTATATAGTAACACACACAAAAATTTGTAAATTTTTATATATTTTAATCATTATTAGTAGATAATTATTATTTTTTTCTTTTAAAAAATGTATAAATATAAATACATATTATGTATAACATAAATACTTACAAAATATAATAATAATATCCCGAAGAAATAGCTTGCCTTGACCTTCTTTGGTCGGATCATCTTAGAGTAAAACTCAACATTTTTTTTTAACAAATAACATCTTTTTATTATATCTGAAGCTTGCTATAATAGTTTAATCATAAAATTGTATGTATAAAAAAATTGTTTATAAAATAGAAAAAAGAGGGATAGAATTTAAAATCCATTACTTATTTAAAGTCACAAATTCAAAATAGACTAGCATCATTTAATCCAAGAAAGAAAGCAACAATAACAGGAAAAAAAACAGCAGCAGTTTGAATTTAAAAGGAAAAAGTTGAAGATTTTCAAAGAATATTGTGATAGCAAGATTTATGAGACATTCCTTTCAAAAATAAGAAATATATTGTATGAAAAGCTTCTAGCACAATAACTAAAGGTTCTTAAGTGTTTAGATTTTTTTTTAAAATTGACCAAAAATATTTTTTTAAAAAAAGAAAGAAGAATAATTTTTAAAATGGTCACTGTTATTAGGATAAATTATAAAGAATATTCCAATTAAAACTCAAGTATATGCTTATGAGACATTAAGTTTATGGGTATCTTTTGATATATAAAAATATGATTACAAATATATGATATTTAAGTGTAATATTTTTACATTTAAATTATTATTTTTATTAATGATAAAATTATTATTAATAAAATATATATTTTACATATTTTTTATTATAGTGTCAATAAAAATACGGTCTCGACTTCGTTATTTTTTACATTATTTTATAACGGATAATAAAAATTGTAATAATATAATGGAATTTTGTTATCTTCTTGTTCCTTTTCCATCCGTTTTTTATTCGGAGCCTGGTTTTGCAATCGATTATCTCTCTTCCACCATTTTAATTCCATTAAATTTATATCTGTTTGACTGTTTGCACATTTAAGTTTACCAAATTGTCCTTCGTCACCTACCCTCCCACCTCTTTTCATCAGATCCATTTCATAGTCCATATATTTTTTCAGGGTTTTTAGTATTTCAAACCCACTGCAACCATTCTTTTCGATCTCATTCCACCATTTTCCAATCGAACTCTCATTTTCAGGAAGCATAATAAAACCCGATTAATCAGATCTTCGCTCATTCGAATTTTCACTATTTTGTGTTTATTGTTCTTCTGCGTTAGTATTAATCACAATTTTTAAGATCAATTTTCCGATTTCCTTGACTCTGATTTTAGGGTTTATAGAATATTGGAAAAGGAGATCCGATAAGAATTTTCGACGAATTTCTTTTTGTTATAGGATTGAGACCCTGGCGATGTTAGGAACCGGTTTGCAGTTTGGTCAGAACCGAGGAGAGGATCGATTTTACAACTCGGCCAAGGCGCGCAAGGCCCAACAGAGTCAACGGGCCAACCAACTGAGGCGAGCTCAGAGCGACATAAGCCCGAGCCAATCTTTTCCTGTTAAGGAAAATCATGCATACAGGGAACCTGAGAACCGGGTCGGTTCAAATGACCCGTCCAAACCTATGGCCGTGCCGCCTTTCGACCCTGTTTCGTCATCGTCTGGTAATCTTGAGTGCTTCTTGCACTCGATCATGCCTTCCGTGCATATCCAGTACCTTTCTAAGGTTGTTTTTCGAATTGGGGTTCACTTCATTTTGTAGTGAATTAGTTAATTTATAGTTATTGCTAATTTATTTTTATAAGGGTTCTTAATTCATTGAGTTGTTAATTTGATTAATGAGTATTTTTGATGGCAGAGGACGATGAGAGGATTGAGAACTTGTGATGTTGAATTTCAGCCATACTTTGTTCTTGGTGATTTGTGGGAGTCTTTCAAAGAGTGGAGCGCTTATGGTGCAGGAGTACCTCTAATATTGAATGATAGTGATTCTGTAGTTCAGTATTATGTTCCTTATCTTTCCGCTATTCAAATTTACGGAGACTCTAAAAAGTTATCAGCTAAGCAGAGGTACTCCATCCTTGTTTTCTCTGTCATAGAATCATACTGTTGCTCTTACATGCAACTAAACTACATTAACTTTTGTTGCATTATTTTTGTGTAATTTTAATCCATTATTGTTGCTGCATTCAATAGTTTAATAAAAGAGGCCAATTGATTTGTAATGCAATGACATATGCTTCAAGCAAGCACTTGGGTTTGAACCCTTCAAGTGTAAACTGGTAATAAGCTTAATAAAAGAGAGAATTAAAAGCTCATATCTCTACAAATGGAATAAAGACACCTCTGAAATTAAAAATCAAACAAACATAGGCACTTGCATCATTGTAGCATATGATTTAGGTGGAAGATGGGGGTTCTTGATCATTATAATAGTAGTAATAAGGCGTACAAATTTCCAAATAGGACCTTGGTTATATGCGGGTTCTCTCTAAGAATTTCATTGGTCCATGTTTTTGTCATTTGGTTGATAATTGATGCTTGGTTATTCATGACTTTATTATTGTTACTAGCATTATTTTGTTCCAGTTTCTGGCAGATAGACCTAGTAATTCTTGACAAGATGTTTCTTGATATATATTTTTTGTTTTTAACTTGAAACCACTCCTGTATTTGTCTTTTTCCCGGTATTAATCCAAAGAATGTGTAAGTAGTGTGTTAGCATTGTAATCCCTTCATTTTTCTCTATACCTGCTTGACTGCTTCATTTTTCTTTATCAAAGGATTCATAATTTTTTTCTGCTTCTTCCTACCAGGCTACCAGTATTTTTGCTGCCGAAGGACTTGTAGAATTACTTGCATTTTCTATTAATGTGTATTAGTCTGCCTGCTGCTCCCTACTCCATGATTAGTAACTTTTTTTAGTTTTATTAGAATTTTTATAGTCTACCTTCTGCTTCCTACTACATGCTAAAGCTGTTTGTCTCACTGTAACTAGTATCATTTTCTATTTTCTTATAACTTGATTACTTTCAATAATAGGCCAGATGAGGACACTGACAGTGATTTTAGGGATTCAAGTAGTGATGGAAGCAACGATTTTGAACCTGAAAGAGGACACTTGAGGGAGCAATGTAATCAAAAATTTCCAATTGATGTTTCATGTATGATGGATAGTTTGTCATTGAGAGATCAGAATATTGCACTTCAGGAAGATTTCTCCAGTGATGAGGGAGAATCTATCAATTCTCAAAGTTGCTTGCTATTTGAGTATCTTGAACGGGACCTGCCTTACAGCCGTGAACCCTTAGCTGACAAGGTTAGATTATCCAAATCTATGTTTATTTTAAAAAGCTGTTAGAGGTCTGCCCCCAACTTTATTAAACTTCTACTTGCTCACCATTTTTTGCTTTTTTTCTGTTTCTCTTTCGTTTTCACAGATATTGGACCTTGCATCACGTTTTCCTAAGCTGAAGACACTAAGAAGTTGTGACCTTTTACCATCCAGCTGGGTTTCTGTTGCATGGTAATTTTCATTCTGCATTTGCTTGAATGGTGGGAAAGTACGTTTCACTAAGTTGCTTATGGTGATGGAATTTCTGTAGGTATCCCATTTATAGAATTCCAACAGGACCAACTTTAAAAGATTTGGATGCTTGCTTTCTTACATACCATTCTCTTTATACACCCATGGGAGGTAAACAATATTTTTATTCTTTTTCTTTTGTTTTGGGTTTGTATGTTATGTTAGGAATCGAAAACTTATGTTATGTATGCTTTAGCCTATAAATTTTGATTGAACTGGAGAACTTTATCTTGATTTGAGTTATTGATGTAAAATAGGAATAATTGAAATATGATAATTATAGAAGGTTTAGGATTTCATTGATTGTTATTTAATTTAACCCATTAGTAATAAGGGTTTCTACTTGATCACTAAGTTAAATATGCCCTTTGTTATTGTGTTTGGAAGGGTTGAGTATATGAATTGAATATTGTTTCTCCTAAATTGTTATGTTTATCCTCAAAATTCTGTTCGTCTAAATCTCTAACCCTTACTCATCTGTGATTTTCTCTCCTTGTGTTTATTTCTCTCCCAATTATTTTCCGGTTCTACATAAATTATTTTATGGTTTTAGCTGTATAGATAGTACATAGAGACAGTTATGGTATAAACGCATAATTTAAATAAAAATACATAATCTATAAGTTATACTGGAAACATTTTCTTCCATAAAGGGGGAACAAAAGGTAGAAACCTTGATGGGGCAGATATATCAAGGAAATTAGTTTAAATAATTATTTTATTGACAGGGAGAACTATTCCCTTGTTACATGTTTTAAACTCAGCAGATCGATTTCAGAAATTTTACCATATAGTTGGACAGTGACCAGTATGGGAAGCATTTTTGGCAATGTAGTAATAAGTGATTGCAATTTGTGAAATTGACGGTTGTGTTTCTTTAGGTTGATAAAAGGATATACATGCATGCAAGTATGTTCATTGTAAAATTGACTACAAATATTGGCCTGTATAAGTTAAGTAATGTGCTCATCCAGCATCATTGTTTAGTATATAATGATTCTTATGTGGATTTATTTCAGGGGTGCACAGTGCACAGGCTCCGATTGTAACATATCCAAATGAGATGGATGGTATCGCGAAGATGTCCTTGCCTGTGTTTGGTCTTGCTTCTTACAAGTTCAGGGGTTCTTTGTGGACTTCAAATGGCGGGTTTGAGCGACAATTGACAAATTCCCTTTTCCAGGCTGCTGATAACTGGTTAAGATTTGTCCAGGTCAATCACCCAGATTTTCTGTTCTTCAGTAGTCGATAACATGGTAATGAATGAAGAATGTCTTCGTTTTTCTGACTTTTAGAATGAAATCCTCAAGCTTCACTTTGGTTACGTGATGTTGAGATGGCCAGTTCATCAGTGGTCCTATGACTTCGTTTTCTGTTACTGATTATGAGAAGAAAAAAGAAGAAAATTGAAAGAAAAAAATTGAAAGGATAAAGCAAAAATAGTGAAGCTTTTGGAATGAGCAGAGAGCTACTACAATAAAGCTCGGTGAAAAGAAAATGGAGGAAATATAGAGTTAGACTGTAGAGTGGCTTTTGCTAATCAAGGTACTCTATTTACTCTTAGTGGTACATTTTGAAAAGAAATGTCCTGATGTGATATTATGTAATATTATCTAAAAGGGGGATTTTGATAAATGCGGTGTGTGTCAGGTCCACGCAAGAATTTTGGTGTAAAAGTAAAAGCTTGAGAGTTCCCCTGGTTGTATGTTAATGTTAACTATTATCGAATAACTGTGTTATTAGAGTTCAGATTTTGAACGTTATTGCTGTGTGGCTAACGTGTTTTGGGTTGGTTGTTTTCATTCTCTCCCTTCTGTCTTAATGTTTGTGCTATCAAAAAGTTTGTCATGTGTGGCTAACATGATTTTTTGGAGGGGTCAAGAGTGAAATCATTTGTGGCTAACATGTTTTGTTTTCTTTTTTATCTTAATATTTTCTTTATACATGTTATGTTATGTTCTGTTCTTTTTTTTTAATTCTTAAAATAAAATTATTAATAATTAAAAAAATGAATTTACTCCAATAACTTATAATTCGTTAATTAAATTATTGAAAACAACATTATTAAAATTTATTTTAAAATCTCCTCTAGTTGGTTTCTTTGAAAAAAATAAATATTGGTGGATATGGATGAGAATCTTCAGTCGAAAGTTAAAATATAGTTACTTTTCAAATTAGAATTAAAAACATTTATGAAACTAAAAAAATTTAGATTTAAATTGAAGAAAATAAGATTAAACTAAATAATATTATTTCAAAGCTTTTAAATATGTTAAATGAAACAAGACAATAAGGATAAACTCTATCAGTTAAACCACGAGGAATAATAGTGTTCTAAGGTTAAATGTTTTCTCGAAAAGATTATTCACAAAGAAAATATAAGTATTTTAACTTATAAGTGAAAAATCAATGAGTCCAAATTAAACGAGTAACCTCACGTTTATAAAAAGATGATTTGAAGTTTTAAAGAACATAATGTAGAAAATAATAAGCTCACGAAAAATTAAAGAATAAAATTATTTTATTAAAATTATAAATATATATATATATATAAATTATAAATATATAATTTAAATAAGAAAAAAAATAATCGAAGCATATATATTACATAGTATTTTTAAAATAATATTTTTGCTCATTATGGGTGTTTTAGAACGATGAAAACTTATTTTCCATAGTACAACGAATAAACAAAAATAAACTTATATCATAATTTATTATTCCATGAACTTTAAAGTGTTTGAACTCTATTAAAAAAAACTAACCCTAGATAAAAAATATACAACAAAAAAAAATTATTTTAATTTCCCGTACACATCTCTTTTATTTTTCTCTTTCCTCGTTTTCTCTTTTTCTTTTTCTCCTTCTTCTTTTCTTTTCTTTTCCTTTCCTCTTTCTTCTCAACTTCCTTTATTTTCCTTTCTTTATTTTCCTTTGTTTTTTTTCTTTTCCTTGAATTCAACATAAACTTATTAGATTTGATCATTTAATCATCAATATTCATAATTGGCATGTCATCAACGTAAAGACACAAGATAACATTGTCATCTTCTTTGTCCTTGACATATACACATTTATCACATTCGTTGATTTTAAAGCCATTTGTCATCACGACATTATCAAATTTTTCATGCTATTGTTTTGAAGCTTGTTTCAAGCCATATAAAGACTTCACAAATTTACAGACCTTTTCTTCTTGCCTCAGGCATGAAAAATCCTTGGGTTGGTCCATGTAAATTTCTTTATCTAACTCTCCATTTATCAAGATTTTATAGAACGACGATAACAATCATCATCCTTATAAATGTTATTATCGTCACAGAAGAATAAGTATCAAAGTAATCAAAGTCATGTTGTTGTTTGTATCCCTTAATTACAAGCATGACCTTGTACTTATCAATTGATCCATCTGATCTACATTTTTTTTTTTGAAAATTCACTTAGACCCTAGTATTTTAGTACTTGAAGGTAAATCAACTAGTTCCTAAGTGTGAATTTGTATAATTGACTCAATTTCACTATTAATGGCTTCTTGCCATTGAGGAATTTCAAAAGAATTCACATACTCTTTATAGGTTTGAGGTTCATTTTCTAACAAGTAGGTCAAAAAATCTAGACCGTAGGACGTTTTTGTTCTAGCCCTTATGCTACATCTGAATTCATCCTTAACCTCTTATTCAGGTTCTTTGTTTTGATTATTTTTATTCATAGTCTCATACGTTCGTTTAGACAAACTTGATATCCCTTAAGATTTACCTGGAAATACATGCTCAAAGAATGATACATTCCTTGATTCCATTATCGTGTTTTTGTGTATGTCTGGGATCTTTGACTCATGCACAAGAACCCGATAAGCATTACTATTATGTGCATATCCAATGAAGATGCAATCTATTGTTTTTGGACCTATCTTTACCTTCTTAGATATAGGTACATCTACTTTACCAAGACACCCCTACACTCGCAAATATTTATAGGAATGTATTCTTCCTTTAAATAATTCATACAATGTCGTATGTGTCTTTTTCATGATACCTTATTTAAAAGGTAGTTACCTTACAAAATAATTTCCCCTCACTAATTCTACAATAACTTAGAACTTAATAGCATTGCATTCATCATGTCTTTCAAGGTACGATTATTACATCTATATAAAATCCATGCTTCTTAAGAAATAAATATTTCAAGGTTCTTCGGAATCTCTAGCATATACAATACGTTGTTTAGAATCATCTTTTTTCCAGAGGTCATCTTTAGGATCACCTTGCCTCACCATCAATTTTAAAGATTGGAAAGTTCTCCATTCACATTTTCTCCTCATTCTCAAATGGTTTTGGGAAAGTAAATAACTCATTATTTGAGCATACGTGCCTAATAACACTACTGTTGATTCATCACTCTTCTGAGTTAGACCCGACGAATTCATATCAAAAAACAATTGCCAACATGACAATGTCATTCATCACATTTATGTCCAAAATAAGTCAAAATTAAATTTTAGAATACAACAATAATTTTGAGAATTTAATTTAATATAATCAATATCTATATATTATAAAATTAAGTACTTTAATAAGAATGAGTACAAAATTCAGTATTTTACAAAAACAAAATTTCTTTCTTTTTCAAATATAAAATTCATCACTTTTATTGGTTCAAAAATTAAGAATTTCGTAAATACAAAATCCGTTTATTTTGTTAACTATGAGAATTAGTAAATACAAAATTCATTATTTTTTAAAAACGATATATCCATCTTTAATAAAAAAAAATTATAAATTTTTACTAGTATAAAATTTAATTATTTCAAAACATGAAATCAAGTAATTTGTGAAATGCAAATTTTTACCGTTTTACAAATACGAATTTATTTATTTCATATATTAAAATCAAATAATTCATCGTTTATGAAATATTAATTTCTTAAATTAGGAATTCACTTTATTTAATCAATTATAAAATTATAATATTTTTTTTGACTCTCGAACCATAATTCAAAACATATGAATTGATATTTTAGAAAACAAATTCTTAAAATTTTGATATCTCATTACCGAAATTAGTCAGTTCGCATCTGAAATTTTAATCTACAAATGGTTATTCCATATACAAATAAATCTGAATTTCAATCAACAACTTCTTTCAAAACATTAATTAAGCAAATTATAAAGCTTTATTATATAGCGAAAGAATAGTGATAAATACTCACAAAATAAATGAAAACTTACACTTGATGATCATTAAATAAAATAAATATTATGAAATGTATTTATCAATAGTAAACTAGTTAAATATAGTTTACTTTAAAGTTATTGTTTCTTATAAATCATAACTACTCGTTGCATAATAATAATACTAATAGCAATAAACACTAAATCAAATCCTATAAAATTTAAACTGTAATTTCAGACTTGTTAAATA
Source organism: Hippophae rhamnoides (assembly GCA_033030585.1). Taxonomy (NCBI): domain Eukaryota; kingdom Viridiplantae; phylum Streptophyta; class Magnoliopsida; order Rosales; family Elaeagnaceae; genus Hippophae; species Hippophae rhamnoides. Next base: position 43,017,161 of record CM065434.1, read on the forward strand.
GCTGAGAAAAAAAAACTTCAAAAATGAAACAAATTATAAATAAATATTTATCATGTTCAATCACACATTCAATGATTTAATTACATATACAAACATATAAACATTGGTTTAGATCAGAGTAAGTACAAAAATGATCAACAATATAAATGTTAAACAAAGAGTCAAATATAATTTCAAATATTAATTCACAAATAGTACTTAGAAATAAACTAGTAGTAGCAATATTAATTGTAAATTCAATCAAAATAAGAAGTTATAATAATGAGAAAAATCGTAAAACCGATAATGATAATAATAATAAATAGCCAATAAAAGGAATAAAGCAGTTACCCAAGAGTTTACTACACTAAGTTGATCTTCCAAAAACACAGTACGATGATGACAATTCTTAAAAAAAGAGCTATTTCAGTTTGTCAATGAATAGCAATATTAATTAAAAGATGTAAAAATATATAATATCGTAACAAATACGCAGTAATAAAAAAATTCAATTTTGAATAAAAAATTGTTTGCACAAAAAATGATATTAAGAATTATAAGAAATAATATAAACAAATAATTTAACAATAAAATTATTTTATTAAAATTAAAAATATATAAATATATAAATTATAAATATATAATTTAAATAAAAAAAATAAAATAATAATTGAGACTTATGTATTACACAGTTTTCTTAAGATAAGTTTTTTGTTCACCGTGAATATTTGACAACGATGAAAACTTATCTCTTATGAAACAACAATTAAACAATAATAAACTTATATTATAACTTATAATTTTATGAACTTTAAAGTATTCGACCTTTATCAAAAGTAGGGTTTCTATGGTCCAGTTCGGTTCGGTTTTGTCTAAAAAAATTAACAAAATCAGACCGGACCATTTGGCTATCCAAAATGTTATAATCGAACAATTTGGTCCGGTTTGGTTAACGGTTTTGAACAATTAATAATACATAAATATGATTCAGTTTAATATGATATAATTTAATAGGATACAATCAAATGTGATGCTCATTTATCATCATATATATATAGATATTATTGTTAAATACATAAATACATAATTAAATACATAAGATGTTATCAAAATCAAAAATAAAAAAAAAGATTAGACATGAAGAAATGAATTCCAAATATTTCATTTACACATCATTCTTAAACATATACAAATATCCAAACTCACAATCAACAACAATATATCATTAGATAATAATATTTTAAACTTATCAATTATTAATCATCAATGATCATTGTAGTGTCTTTAATGAACTCTACAATAAAATAAAATCAACATCTTTATAAATCTTTAGGTCATCATTGTATTCTGGTAAGAAGACATAGTCATTATTAATGGAAGAACGGAACCAATTTTGACTACATACTAATGTCTCTACCATTTTAGGATTCAAAGAACTCCTAAATGGATCAAGAAAACGCCCTCATGTGCTAAAAGTTGATTCTGATGCAACAGTTGAAACTTGAATTGTTAACACAACATATGCAATGAGAGAGATGATAGGAAACCTAAAAGAATTTGCCCTCCACCATTTCAATATATCAAACTTATCCAACATGACATTTTCACATGGGGTGTTCAAATATTTCTCAACCTCAGTTTTCAACTCCAAACTATTTTTCTCCTCTAAGTGTTTAAGAAATTTCAACTTTCTTGCTTTCTCAGATGAAAGAATCCTTTCTATTACATCTTGTGATCGAGTCACATTAGATTGAAAATCCTTTCCATGCACTAACATATAGTAAGTTTTGAACATATCCATAAAAGTATTTTTGACATTATCTCTCAATTTTTGAACAATTTCTAAATCATAAATCTCTTCAAATAAGAATTCCAAATACTCTAATTTGTACCTTGGATCAAGTACAAATGAAACATACAACATCTTATTAGTCTTATCTACATTTTCCCAATACTTCTCAAAAAAAATTTCATACTAGTAGCCATATTTTTCAACAACAAGTCATCGGAACCACACCATGTAAGATTGGAGATTGAATGTTATGCAATTCTGTAAAATATAAATTTGATGTGGTACATAAGGATGCATTGAATGCTAAAGTAGAGTCATAAAAAGTCTTCAAAAATTTGACAAAAACACTAGCATTCTTCTAATCATCTAATGTTGGAGGCCCAACATTCGATCACTCCTCATGAAAATAAGAAATAAAGTTTGTTCCTTCCTCTTCTTCAAGATGATCAAATGCTTTTTGAAAATCTAAAGAAGATTTTAACATTAGATATGTGGAGTTCCATCTTGTAGGTACATCTAGCATGACACTTCCTTTGGACTCAATATTTTCCTTAATAGAACACATTTTAAACTTTTGTAATCTCAAAGGAGAGGATCTAACATATCTCACAGTGCAACGAATACTCATAATAGTACTATGAAGATCTTTAAGTCCTTCTCTTACAATCAAATTCAAAATGTGAGCATAACATCGCACATGAAAGAACTCTCCACTCATAACAAGTCCATCATTCCAATTTTTTAGCTTCATTTTCAAGTATGACACAGCAGTATCATTTGAGGAAACGTTATCAAGTGTTATGGTGAATACCTTATATATACCCCAATCACGCAAACGTTGTTCTATCACTTTCACAATTGTATCACCTTTATGATTCTCAACTTGACAAAATTTTATAATTCTCTTTTGTAATTTCCAATCTTAGTCAATATAATGAGTGGTTAGAAAAATATAATTAATATTTTGAATTGAAGTCCAACAATCACTAGTAAGACAAACTCTTTGCTTTTCACTAAAACTTTTTTTCTCATCTAAATAAAGTTGAAACACATCTCTAGAAATTATTTGACGAGATGGCACATGAAACTTAGGGCAAATTTCAGCTATAAAATCTTTAAATCCCTCACCCTCAATAAACCTAAAAGACAATTTATCAATAATAATCATTTTTGCCAAAGCAACTTTAGCACATTTTGCATCAAATGATACAACAACTAATTTATGAGTTGTCGTATCACCCTCTCCTTTTTGTGTTTGAAAACTTAACATCTTTTGTGGTTTATCTACTTCTTTAAAAATCTTCTTACATAAATTTTTGAAGTGATATATCATTGAAGTAGTTCCATTCCTTGTGGGATGAACAACATAACGTTTTTTACAATAATGACATGTAGCTCTAGGATTTTCTACACATAGGGTAAAATATATGAAAAATGATACCATATTTCTAACCTAAAGTTTTTTGGTTTCTTCATATCAGATTTGTTATCGGGGTGAACATTACTTACTTCTATTCCTCTTTTTTAAGACGAATCATTTAAATTTTGTGGTAGATTTTCCATTTTATTCGGATGAATTTTAGGTTCAATGTCTTCACTCATAGACATAATAAAGTCTGAAAATTGACTTGGTCCAATAAACCCATGTAAATCATTACCTATATATAGAATATATATTAGTACATATTCTTAATATATTAAAATATTACCTTTTGTACTTAATCAAAAAAATTTTGAAAACTAAAATAACTAATTAGAGCAGAACAAACAGATTATAATTGTAAATTTTCTCCGTAAAGACTTGATTTTAAAGCACTAACTTTGCAGCTTTAGTAAAAAAACAGTTTTAGTTTGAAACACAAACATATTAATTAGGTAATTGCCAAGAAAAAAGCATAAGCAACCAAGTTGAAAATCTGTGGCTAATTAGGAAAAGACTAAATCAAACCCATTTAGCAGAAAACATCAAAAAAGAAGAAGAAAGCTAACTACTTTTTTAAAGTACACACAAGATAAAAAAAAGTAAAAGAGTAAAAAATATATTAAGTATAAAAACAACATAAATCTATTTTGGTTGTTATAAGTTAGATATTATTTTTGTAATTACAAAAAAAGGAACAAACCGGCTCAACCAACACTACTCACTATGTGGACTCTCTTTGGCACCACCAAAGGTGAGTGTTTCTCCAATAATGGGTTTCGATTAGGATGTGAGTTTCAGAAGTTGTTAGAGAGGAAAATTTTGAAACGGGTCATGGGCAATAATGAAAGGTTGGTAGTGATCAATGGAGATGAGGTGGTTATTGCTTGTTAAAACAGAGTACCCCACATGGAAACAAATATAATCATTGAGAATAAGACTTGGGAATAGATTCTGAAAAGTGTTCAGACTTCAGACTAACAAAAAAACATGATATACCATTCAGATTTTAGAGTTCAGACTTACCATTCAGTTTATTCAAGAAAAAAACATGGGATATGATTAATAAACTCAGGAAAAAACTACTACCAGTAGACCACATACCTATTTCGTGATTTTTGTCCATGGTTGTCATAACCCGACGTGACGTGAGGAGAGGTGGCTAGTTGTTGGTGGAAGCGACGTGAGGAAAGATGGCTAGCTACTGGTGGAAGCGACGCGTGAAACAATGGCTAGCTACTGGTGGAAGCGATGTAAGGAACGATGGCTAGCTGCTAGTAGAAACGATGCAAGGAATGGTGGCTAGCTGTTGGTGGAAGCGTAGATGGCCAGACCTAGAGCCCAGACGGCGAACGCAGAACGGTAGAGGAAATAAGGAATTGATATTTCTAGGGTTAAGGTTAACGGCTTAATGCCTTAACTCGAAAACAAAATATATATACCCCTTTACGCGACCGGTTTATATAAAAAAAATTATTTATTTAATAAAACCAATCTGGTCCGGTCTGATCAATTTATAATTTTTTATAACAGGACTGGACCATTTTAAAATCGATTTTACTTAATACGGACCGAACCGGACCGTTTCATTTACAAAACTGCTCGGTTTGGCCCGGATCGATTTTTCGATTTAAACCGATCTGACCCAGTTTTTGGACACCCCTAATTAAAAGAACCTAACACTAGTTAGAAAATATACAACAACAAAAAATTATTTTACCTTATCGTACATAGCTCTTTTATTTTATTTTCTTTTTCTTTTTTTCCTTTCTTTTTCTATTTTCTTTTTTTTTCTTTTCTTTTCATTTTCTCTTTCTTCTCACCTTCCTATATTTCTCTCTATTTTTTTCTTTTCTATTTCTTCTTCATTTTCCTTCTCAGTTTCTTCTGTTTTTATAGAAAAATTATACAAAAACGAAAGATTACAAAAATAAATATAGAAACGAAAGAGAAATGTAAGAAATTAATTTTCAAAGTAATGGAAGAAATCAAAATGAGAGGTAACAAAAAAATTAGAAAAAAAAAGAAAAAGAGAAATGAAACTAAAAATTGAAATTTTTGTTCAAGATTTTTTTAACACATAATACACCAGATAAAAGAATCCTAAGTAATGTTACATCTTTTGGAAGATAATTAGAATAAAGTCTTCAAATAAAAAATTTAATTATGTCATGAATTTTCATATTCTAAATTAATTTCTAGAATTGAAGAATAAACTATAAATATTCTTTCTAAAATTATTCCTCTATAAATAAACTTATTGTTGAAATTGCCTTTGGAATTAGGTATCTAAAACTAAGAGTATATTTTGTTTTGTTTTTAACAGCGGGAAAGTATTGTAAGACAAGAACACATATTAGCACCCTTAATATAATAAGCTAAGTGGTAATTCTAACCAGTGTTGTTAGCATTGAATAGATCATGAACCTTAATAAATCAAGTACAAATGCGTGTTGAAAAACCATTTTTGGAAGCAACACAAGTTGTTGATCCAGATCAAGTAGATGATGAAGTTCAACAGATACCTAAAGTTGTTGAACATCATGATTATGATCCTCAGAAGAATGTTAATGTAACATTAAGAAGATCTACAAGAGTGTGACTACAATGTTGGAGTCAAAAATGATCTTGAGACGTTTTCATAGGCTATGAGTTCTGATATTTCAAACTTATGGTGCAGTGCCATAAAAGAAGAGATGGATTCTATGGCATCTAACCAAGTCTGGAATCTTGTCAAGTTTCCTGGTGGTGTAAAAGCTATTAGATGTAAATGGGTCTTCAAGACAAAGAAAGACTCACATGGCAACATTGAAAGACATAAGGCAAGACTCGTTGACAAAAAATTCACTCAAAGGGAGAGAATCAACTACAAAGAGACAATCTCTCTTATATCTAAGAAAGATTCACTTCGTGTGATCATGGAAATGATTGCCCATTTTGATTTGGATTTGCATGAAATGGATATGAAAATGGATTTTCTTCATGGTAACCTACAGGAAAAGGTTTATATGAAACCACATGAAGGATTCTCCTCTAATGATGGTGAGCACTTGGTCTATAAGCTTAATAAATTCATTTATGGATTAAAACAAACTTCTCATCAATAGTATTTGATCTTCTGTAATGTCATCACTTCATTTGGTTTTGAAGAGAACGTCATTGATCAATGTATATACCAAAAGATCAATGGGAATAAGATTTGTTTTTTGGTACTATATATGAGTGATATTTTGCTTGTAACCAATGATAAGAGTATGTTATATGGGGTGAAATAATTCCTCTCGTATAACTTTGATATGAAAGATATGGATGAGGCATCTTATGTCATTGGTATTAAGATCCATTGGGATAGATCTCGAGGCTCTTTGGGTTTGTCTCAATAGATCTATATCAATAAAATTTTAGAGAGACTTCACATGAATGATTGTTCACCGAGTGTGGCACCAATTGTGAAAGGTGACAGATTTAGCCTAAACCAATGCCTTAAAAATGAGCTCAAGTTGGAACAAATGAAAACCATTCTATATGTTTCAGTCGTTAGAAACCTAATATATGCTCATATCTGCACTAGACCTGACCTTGCATTTATTATTGGAATGCTAGGAAGATATCAGAGTAATCCAGGTGTTGACCACTTATAATTTTTTTATTAATTTTTTTCTATATCTCATAAGTTTATCTTTTTTTAACATGAAAACCCACCCATTTTCACAATAATTATCCATAATTATATTTTTAGAGAAAAAATCACTCATAAATGCATAATCTTTTTATTAAAAAACATCAAAATTATTTTTTTTAATTATTTTTAATTTATTTTACATATTTATTATAAAAAAACTTTCAAATTCATATTATTTTTGTAAATAAATACATTTATTGAGACTTAACTATATTACTCCTTGATACTTAACTCTCTCAGGCTAACTTCTCATCTACTAAGGCCTAATAATGCCTTATTATTATCATCATCATCATCATCATCAATATTATTAAGTAATGAAATTTTATTTTTTGATGTCAATATAATGTGGTAGATTGAATCGTTGGTATCTCAAAGACTAAATCATTACCTTTTTATTCGGTTCCAATACGCCTATATCACTTACTTTTTTTTACTATAGATAATATATTTTCATGTATTATTCATAAATTATACTTATATTTATATCTCTACTTATCAACAATAAGAGCATTCTAAAATTGTATAAAAAAATACTCATGATTCCACGTATTTGTTACTCATAAAATTTATAATACGTAATTATATGTGATAATGTATAAGTAATAATTAATTTTAAAAACTAGGTTGTCATATTTACGAGATCATATGATAATTTTTACTACTATTTATTATTTCATTAGTGAGTTTGTTAAATCGACAAATGAGAATTTTGAATTGTTTTTGAATAAAATAATAAAATAAGTTATAAAAATATTACAAGAGAGATGATTATGGGACTATACTCACTAGTGACCTACAATTTTATTAAACATGTCATAAATATAAATTAATTTTTTAAGTTATAAATTAAATCTATTGATGAGTTCTTAATTTTAACTTTAAAAACCTAAGTTCACTTAAGATTTTACATATTTTTTCACCATATAATTGATTAAAGGTTCACTTATTAACTAATATAAATCATGAATAACATAAAGGTACCCTTATTAGATTTAACTTATTGATTGCATTAAGATCTAAAAAAGATGACAATTAAACTATGCAAAATTAGAATAATCGTTTAACCTTTAACATCGTAATATTCGATCATACTTTTGACAGTAGACACTAGGTAACATTTCAAATAAGAATATTAGTAATTATGTACTAAAATTTAGAGTAAACATAAACATATTCATGTAACAAACTAGTTGTACACTATAACATGCATAATCATGTTATTCAAATATAGAATTAAATAATCAAAAATCAAAAATTAAAATTAAAATTAAAATTATTCATGACAATAAATTAATGAAACCATACTCTAGAGCTTAAAATTGCTCATAAACCTATTGAAATTTTAGCTAGATATAGATTCTAAATGAATCAACATTATAATCATGAAAATTATTAAGAGAATAAAAAAAGCTTAGTTATTGCAGATGATGAAGTCAAAATAACATCACTCTCCGATGTTCAATCATTTCTTCTAAATCTCTTTCGAAAAAGTGTATTCATTATATAACTTGTTCCTTGTAGCAATCGTGTATCTTTAATAAGTCATTAAGCTCTTTTTATATTCTATTTTCGAGCTTGATTTGATTAAGATTAGATTATGATTGATCTAATAGTTAAAATTAGAAGTTCATGTTGAAAATCACTAATAACCTTGATCCTTTCTATTGAGATCCTTTCTATTGAGATCCTTTCTCGATCAATCGACTCATTACAATTTTTAACCCAAGAGCATTTGATCGATCTCAATCGAAGCTCGATCGATTTCGATCGAAACCTATATTTCAATCAATCGATCAATCTTTGACGTTTGTGCATTACAGCCTTGATCAATCTCGAGTAAAGCTGGATCGATTGACTACTTTGTTTCAAATTTTAACTCATTGAGATTTGATTGATTAAATCTCTTATTTTTACTCGTAACACGTTATGTTTTCTTTTTTAGTCGATTTTATCTTAAATATTTTTATAACATAATATATATATTTAAGAAATACTAATTTATTCTAAATATATATATAATAATTACATAAAACATTTGAAATCCAAATGAATAATACTTGTCCACGCATCCTAGACACTATTTTCCCTTACAAATCCACAGCCCAATTGGTCCAATGCCAAAAACTAGAAAGTTTTATAGGTTGTACTCATTCAGTTCATATAATATAATGACGTGTTTAGAATATATAAGCATGGTTAAAAAAAATTATTTATTATAAGTATATTATTAAAATTTAAATAAATTTTATTATTTTAACAAATTATTATTATTTATAATTATAACACAATTTATAACATAAATAAATGCTAATAAAGAATTTAGGTATTGAAAATCAGTTTTAAAAAAAAATTAATTTCAAAACCAGTTTCTCTTCCTTCCATTAAAACGATCTCTTATACTGTTCACCTTATACCTTTTCATTTTCATTTGAATTTTACCGGTATGATTATATACTTGTTTACGTTGGAATTACATACATAACTAAATTGCTATCTCTACATAAAACAAAATTTTTGTTATCTTTTATCTTTACATGAATTTAAGTAATCTTTTTATCAACATCTTATATCAGAATTTAGAATTTATATATATTTAAGTATTGAGATAAATTAGAAGGGTTAATACTTTAAAAAAAAAATTAACCCATGATTTAATGGTCATTTGTTAATTAAGATAAAAATTTAATGTCTTGCTAGTTCCAGTATATATAGAAACAAAGAATCACAACTCCTTTTAAGTCTTAACCACAATTAGCTAATATTTAAATTTTAAATATAGTTATATTTTGTAGATGACAGTGTAAAATTAAGTGTTAAAAATTAATTATAATGTCTCTCCAAATAAATAATATGAAGCAGAGATTCTGACACATAGATATTTATTGCCAAAAACCCATTCATTTTTATTTAAAAGCTAATATTTAACTCACAATAAATAAATTGATTTTGTAAATTTAAAAATTCAATAAAAGACAAGCATCTCAAAAAGGTAAAGCAGCTCCCCCAAAAATAAGGTTGAATAAACGCACAAAAAGCTAATCAAAATAAGGTTGAATAAACGCACCAAAAGCTAATCAGTAGTAGTAGTAGTAGGTGTTTTTCATTACATTTACGCGGAAAAATTATATATTAATTTTGGAAAATATTATAATTTAGATTAATGATATAAAATTAGTAAATACCATATCACTCATTAATTTGTCTATTTAGACGTTCTACTTTACAATTGCATTATTTATTATCTTTAAAAAATATCAATATTTATATATTTTTAAAATATAATTACATTAACCATACATTTTTGTAAGAAAAAAAAATTATTTATTATAAATTTTATAATAATTAATTATAAATTTAAAAATATATTTTTTATTTTAATAAATAATTATTTATCACGTTAGTTATAATTATAATATAATTTATTTAATATCATATATTATATTAATTATAATTATACTAAAATAAATTATTTATTGATATTTACGTATGTAAATGACCTGATAGTTATGTACAATAAAATTCAACGCAAAAAATATATAATAAGATACTATAAGTATAATCTAAAAATAAAATTTAAGCTAAGTTAAAATAGTTTAATTTTTAATAATTTAATTATAAAAAAATATAAATATAAAATTACAAATAAGTAAATTTTAAAGAATATTTATTATTAAATGCAATATTGAATTTTTTTTAAAAATTATGACAAAACTCAATCTTTTATTTTGACTTAACATACTTTTATTATTAAATAAAATTTATTTTATATATTATTTAATTATATCTCGTTTATTATTATTAAAATATTATTTTTATTTTTAAAATTTTAACGAAGTTATTTCTTATAATTTTACAAAAATATATTAAGCCTCACGCTGTTAAGCAGACCAAACAAAGAAACAGACACAGATAAGAGAGAGAGAGAGAGAGATAATGGGGTTCTCAGTGCCCATCTTGGCCATCGTTACTTCACTGCATCTCATTGCCTTTGTTCTTGCTGTTGGTGCAGAACGACGTCGTAGCTCGGTAAGCTTAGCTTAGCTTTGCTTTGTTGCCTTAAAGTATTCGTTTCTTAATCTTTTTTATGTTTCTGAGGGGATTGTAAATCTGTGAAGGCTAAGGTAGTGCCTGATGAATACGATGAACGAACTTACTGCTTGTACAACTCTGACGCCTCGACGGTGTATGGTTTGGCCGCGTTTGGGCTGCTGTTGATGAGCCAAACGGTGCTTAACGGCGTCACTAGGTGTCTCTGCTTTGGTAAAGGTTTAATGGTTGGGAGGTCCACCACTTGTACTGTCTTCTTCTTCATATTTTCTTGGTATTTTTTTTCTCTGTTTTTACCCTTTTTCTTCTTTTTTGTTTCTTTCTTTTAATTTGTTGCCGTTTTAATTTAAATTTTAGTTGGATTTTCGCTAGATCTTCCGAATTAGTTTTTTTTTCAACTGGTTTCTGTCTAATCAGGGAGATAAGAAGTGTAACTGCTTCCTATTTCTGATTAATAAACATATAAATGTTAGGTAACCGCAAATCTAACACCCCTAAGATTTAAAATAATAAAAATAACACCCTTAACATTAATTCATACAATTTTAATGTTATTTTTGTTGTTATATTTGTTAGAGTGTGCCTTCTAACTCTATAGTTGTTTTATTCCTGAATTGAAATAGTGTTTTTTTTTCTTTTTAACCAAAAGTTCTTTGTTATGATTCAAACGTGTTTTTTTTTTTTTACCAAACGATTCTTTATTATGGTTCGAACCAATTACTTGAAACAGAAAAGAGGTAAATCTTACTGTTATACTACTAGGCTAATCACGAACATGTATGTTGAAATGGAGAGGACAGAACATTAGTTGAACCACCCTTATTGAAACTTCAAGTTTTGAGAACTTCTGCATCGGGTTTAAAGTTAGAACTTAGAAGTAAAATGATAAAAGTTTAAAGTTAGCACTGTGGTTGTAGAGAAAACAATAATTGCTTCAAAATAGATGTTCTAGTGCATTACCTTTTGGCTTTAATCTCGAATATTGGGAAGGAAAAGTAGATAAGTAATGATTTATATTCTAAATGAAATTTGAATTATTGTTTTAGCTTTACCTTTAGCTTTTTTTCATTTTGTCCATATAAGAAACTTAAAAATAAAAAAACTTATTTAGTCCATGATATTAAAATTTGGTCATAATCTTTCAATTCACACAATTTAGTCCATAACGCTTTAAATTTGACAGATTTAATATAAAAATTCAATTTTTCATTAAAATTACTTAACAGCATTATACTTAATTATAACGTAACTTTACCTTTTCAATTCATTTAACCCCTCTCCTCCCAACTTATTTTAAAAAGTATAAATTGGTCTCTAATCTATGATAAAATTTATAATTTGATCATCAACATTTTAATTATATGATTACGTATGATACCATTAAATCAATTTGATGGAAATTGAAATTTTGTATTATCAAATTTAGAAATATTAGGGACTAAATTATGTGAACTAGAAGATTAGGAATCAAATTTTAATAACTTAGAGTACCCTCCTTGCTTTTGATCCATTTGCCCGTATAATTTGATAAAAGAATTTGGTCAAACAAAAATTGTTCTTTAAAAATGTGGATGTCTATACTCTTATATCTAGAATTGACCGTCATCCAAGATAGTAGAAATGGAAAAAGAAAACCCTTTTGTTGATTTTGTTAGTTTGATTGGTCTAAACATTTTAACCAATAATCAGGACAAGCTTTCTGGGAGCCGAAGCATGCTTACTAGCTGGATCAGCAAGGAATGCATACCATACCAAGTACAGGGCAGTGTTTCATGTAGATCACTTGTCTTGTGCAACCCTCCGCAAAGGGGTGTTTGCTGCTGGTGCTGCACTTACATTGTTATCTCTGGTGGGTTCGATTATTTACTACTGGGCTCATTCTAAAGCTGATACAGGTGGATGGGAGAAGCACCAGAATGAAGGTGTTGGCTTAGCTGAAAAACGAACCAACGAATTCGAGAAGCCCTAGAGTTCTTGTATGGTATCGAGTAGTAGGTTAGTTTCAAGAGTTTTTGGTGATTGTTCATTAAATTATGTCTTTAAACATATGAACTATTTATGCATCGACGTCAAGTAACTACGTCAAATTATGTTCTTGGAAATGAGATGTATGAATATATAGTGTGTTAAATGTAATGTTAGCAACTTAAGCTCTACTTCTGCAGCTTGGTTTTGTATATTCAAGTTTCTGGCCCCTTCTCTTAAGCTGATATTGAAGTCTGCCTGGTTAATAGTCTTTCAGACTTAAGGCGTCAAAGATTCGTTTTTTTTTTAAGATAAAAATATGAAAATAATTGTTTATTTATTATAAAAATGATACCTAAATTCTATAGCTATTTTTTAGAATAATTTAATGAAATTGTTATAAAAGTGAATACATAAGAATTCATTTTATCAAATATATGCTAGCAATCTAGCAATGAACCTTTAGTTCCTTAAAGAAGTGTTATTTGATCTTTTATTTTCGTAAAAAAAAATTGATAAAAATTATTTTTTATTAATATTTTAAATAAAGTAATATTATTTTTAAATATTTTAATTATATTAATAAATAAGAAAATTATAAAAATAACTTTTTGTTATGGTATTTTAACAAAAAAATATTAAAATATTAATTAATTTTTATAATAAAATTATTAAAATATTTAATAAATAGTAAAATTTATTCTTATTGATACATTTTATAAAATATAAAAAATTAAATAATATTTTTTATAATATAAATGATTAATTGATATAAATTAATTAATGTAAGGTAACTATAAGTTATCTTACCAAAAAAAAAAGAACTGCAATGAACCAATGACAAAAGATAAAATGTTGATAGTGGCAACCTATTCTCATGCATTATGATCATATGCATATGTTCATCAAAGATACAAAGCTGAAGAAATTTTTGAATTTTTATGAAAATAGAATCATAAGGAAATCAAAAGGTATTCATTTAACATGGTTAAAATAGAGTGTAGATAACTATTCAAAAATTTAATATAAATGATTCCTTATTTACTTGATTTTTGGACCATAATCATTACATAGGAGAGATGTTACAGTGGTCAAAGACATAGCATTGGAATAACTAGGTAAGATTTTGCTTAACGAGGGTTCGAATCCCTCTCTTTCCGTACACTTTCACCAAACCACGATATATAATATAACAATTGATATCACTAGTGAACGGTTTGAACTTAAATACCTATATAATTCAAATTTTTAGACGAATTTTAAATAATATGAAAATATTATTAATAAACCTATACTGTACTTCTACACCAGAATCAGTTTCATCCAGCAATCCATTTGAAATTCAGCATTAAAAAAAAATTGCCCTTATATCAATCGTGTAAATACGTACACAATAAGTGATGAAGCAGATCTGAGAAATTCCGAAATTGTTTATCCGGTTGTGATGAATCTGATTGCTCGAATCAGATTCTAGAGAAAAAATTAGCAGAAATGACGCTACGCGACTCAATAGTTTTCGTTAGGGCAAAACAAAATGATTCTTTTTTTCATTCAGCCCTCAAATAACAAACATAGAGCAAATAACAAAAGTAATGCAATTCGGTTAAAGAAAAAGACAAAATACCAAAACAGAAAAGAAAAGAAAATAACTAAAGGGTAAATCCGTAAATACGTACTACATCAATAAGGAACTCTCTTTCCATCAAAAATTGCCCTTATATCCATTTGATAATTTTTTATTGCATCAAATGTAGTAGCCAAAGACCCGATTATTATTTCCAATCTTCTTATTCTCTTGTTAGCCTGAAAGCTTCTATGTACCTTCAAATTCCAAGACGCTTTCTGATTTCAGTTGAAGAAATATCTACGTGAAACTTCTCCGGTGGTATTGAGATGAACATGTCTTTTAACTCCTCCGGAATTTCAAAATCATCAAGAACCTAAAATTTATAGAGCAATAAAATCATTAAACTTTCGTGGAGGGCAACATGGATGCTAATAAACATACATTGCTTAATAAGCTTCTGATATGAAAATATACCTTAAATACACCATCAACATTACGGCCACCCACAAGAAAAGTGCACCCAGTCTGTTTGCATCCATTTAGTACCTTAAGCATCTTCTCACGATCCCCATCATAGTACCTAGGCTGGAAAGATACGTATTTGTGAGATAAGCTAAAACAGTATGCAGATGACCTCATGAAATGAAAGCCACAGAGAGCATCCAAAAATTCAAACCAGGAACTGTGATTCGATGTTTTGGCATATTGTCACCTGGTCCTGTATAGTATCACATTGAATCACAGTTCATGGTTTGAATCACAGAAATTCAATGTGGTTCTAGACATATAGTACCAGAAGTCGGGACACTAGATATGACAGTATACCACATTAGATAAATCAGTAGAATTTCTCCTTTATGGCACAATCAATGACCTGTTAGTACTCCTATCTGATTATCTTGCACGAACAAGATTCAATATACTTCTTAGTTCCTATTAAGATAAGCTACAGAACCATATTCACTTTATCATTCCAGATCTCAAGGAAATATAGGACTTTTACAACAACACTACACCCACAGATAATTTTAGAAATTTGTTAACACGAGCAGGAAAATGTTAAAATGAATGCAGATAACATACATGAATAAGCCTTGCTGCTGTGTCAACACCAATTACAAAAGCACTGCCTGGAAAAATTTCAGCTTTCTTATAAAAGAATGGCTGATTTGATATAATTACAGTTCCTGCCATCCAAAATAAAAATTTACCAACGTCCAAGAAATGAAATATCAACTTATGAACTTGCTACCACTTTGCATGAAAAGATGATTTTAACAAAACAATAATGTTTCTCAATTCCATATAAAAAGAACAATTATACACCCATCGACATGAAAAGAAAATGTATATTGAGATTTGAGGGTCTGTTTGTTTGTACTTTGTGCTTCTATCAAGAGCATCCTTCTCTCAGAAGCACTTTCTACAGGTCGTGAAAACAGAAATATACCCCAATAACACTAAAAGGTGTGAAATTATAAACCATATGATCAAATCCTAAAAATATTAATAATTGTCTAATTGCAACATGAAATTCAAAGAAAACAAAAACAAGACTAAATATCAGACCTTCGAATATGATAATAGATACTGCCAATTTCATAATGCATAAAAGTTTAATACTCTCCTAAGTTATATAAACATGCTTATGGTTCCTTTTTGGATCTGAAACTAAATTAATAAGACGTGAATATTAAAAGAAGACCTTTATTCCATGTCCTAATGGTTGAAATTTACATAGAACAGAGGCATATATATTTTTATATAGACAGGGGCATATTAGTAATTAATATTCTCTCGCAATGCATAGAAAACTTTTTGAGCATGTCTAAATCTGGAGGCAAAAATGTTATGGAAATTTTTTTGACCAATTAACTTTTCAAGAGAACATACATATCTTACAATCTTCTGTTGTATGCTTAATCCAATATTTAAGACAAAATGCTCCAAAGAAGATGCAAGAAAAAGAAAAGGGAAAGTAGGATGAGAGTGGTATTGTGGAAAAGCTCCCTCACCAACTTCTACGAACTGCTTGACACGTTCTTTGATTTGTGCTACTGAAAGTGGAGGTTTGTCAGCATTGATGGCTGATAATTCAAAGCAAGGATAACAATTTCCACAAATTCTGCATCAAAATTAATGATTGATTAAAATATATCATACATGCATTTCCTTGTTTATAAGGCAGATATTTGGATGAAGAAATTTGTAGTAATATGGATGCTTGAGTTGAAACCCTTAGGTGGGAGATTTTTCTAAGAGAAGCAATGTCAGTTTTATTTAAATATGTCTTCACAACACTTTTTTGTATTCATATTAGGCATTAGCTTATGTCCGAAAAACTATAACAGAAAATTGATTGAAACAACTATAATACCCTTTAGCCACTTCTAAGAGTTTCAGGTGTCCTTCATGCAACGGATTGAAAGAACCAGATAATATAACCTTCCTCTCTGCATTTGACTGGTGCCTCTCTGCAATAAGTGATGAAAAATTTAGAGTTACAAACAGATGGATATAAAGTCAGGAGAACAATATAAAAGTATATATAAGCATCATGTAATCTCCAATTATATTGCAGGCTGTTTCAACCCAAAAATTATATTGTACCACTTGAAAATGGATAAACCTTAGCGCATATTTCCCCATTTATAAGCTGCTCTAGTTCTTGATCTTCTTTGAACTTCTTTTCATATTCATGAGATATATCTGATTCAGTCAATCCTGAATCAAACATTGCTGGAACTTTACATGCAGATGCAACTGCCTGTGATCAAAATGATGCATACATAAGAAGCACTCGTATAAAGAAACAATTACTTCATTTTAATATTATATGCGCTTACTACTGACATTGTGTTGCTAAAACTGCTGCTCTCTGCTTTTTATAAGACTTTCAGAGGGGTTAAGAACTACTTAATAATACAGTATTTTCAGTGCCGACTCATATTTATAAGACATTTCTCTTTTCATGAAAGAAATTTGAACCTTTTTTATCACAAACCTTCAGTAAAAGATTACTTGAAACAAGATCTTCTTCCTCTCTACTCCGCAAACCCTATAGTATTAAGCAATATGAGATGTCTATCATTGCACTTCAAAACTATAAACTAAGAAGTAAAACAAACCCAACAATCACCTTCGAAAGGGTAACTTTTGAGACCCATAGTCGGTCAGATGTCCTTGTTGACAAGTAAAACCTATATATGAAAGAGAAAAATAGAATTGTAGAGGGTCGCACTCAAATGATGGGTGGTCAAAATATAAGAGTACAAGAACGAGTGAATTAAGAAAAATACTAAAGGTGTTGCAAAACATTAGATATCGGAAAAATGATATTAGAAAATAGTACGTAGTTATGTAACAAAAAATGACTTGGGAAATCAACAACCATCCGCCAAGCTAAAACAGTCTAAAGTCGTTTATACTTTGCCACTGACAACTCTTGTTTGTATCATTACAAGAATTTGGTATGCGCAACAACCTGTGATCTCCAAGTTTTGGCCGTGAGGTAGCCAACGAACCAGTAAAACCCACTCCAAGAACAGGGGAACCTATTTAAGACCAGGAAAAAGAAAATCCATTATAAAACTAAATAAGTAAAACTGTTTTCCATTTTTTGACTTGAAGTGCATAAACCATGCCGGATTACATGGTTAGGAGACCAAATGAACTAGTGTTTCTCAAAACTCATTGTTTGATTATTTAAAAGAGTTCAGGTACAATCTGTATATTGTCTAACATAGTTAGGACTATCCCAATACAAATGAATATAATAATTATCATCAGTTCGTCATAACAAATGCAGTTACTTCCACCTGGCCTATATATGAAGCCAAGTATTTCCATCCCTCAAAGGCTCAAACTAGCTATTTCTAATCATTAAAAGAACGAATCATTTTCAGATACTAACAAAAAAATTAACTACAAACTGAGGCGAAGATACATGAACCACCACTATATAGACTAAACTATGTTAGTTACACAGACCCGCATAACCACCATATGCTCACATACAAATCGAAAACATAAAAGCTTGAAAAATCTACTGAGTTTGAAACTAATCGATGAATGCTAACCTGGACTGGAGAGCTTGAGCGCCCGGTTATAGGCTAATAAGGCCATATCTTCAGCCGTTTGTTGGCTACAGAATTGGGAAGGTACCTAAAATAATATAGAACAAAAACAAAATTTGAAATTCTCGCAAAATAGAGTAAATAATTGTGACTGGAAGTAATGGGTCCATGACAAATTGCAAATCTTAAGAACCTTTCCGAGTAATTGAATCGAGGACATCCTCGAGTAGGGAATCATAACTTCAAGGATGGTATTTGAAGCTCCTGGAACTGAGAATAACCACCCTAGAGCCTAATGAACAATCATTAATCACTCATTTTTTTAGCAATTGACTAATCAAATTGTTCACATTACTTGTGTAAATATGGTTCTATGTATTGTATATGCATAAGAGAAAAACAGAGAGAGGGAGAAGGGATACCAAAGAGGCTCCTCCGGAAAGATAGAGAACTGATTGAGTAGGAGTGAAGTGAATGGCGTCCACTACAGCTCTAACCGAAGCGTCCATCAGTTGCTTTCTCTTCCTTCTCGATCGTCCGATCTCTCCTCTCACCTGCTGTATATGGACGAGAACTTGGTTGAAAAACGATGTCGTTAGATAGTTTGTGTTCTTTGCTTTCAAGTATGAAATTGAGAATCCGATTTCTTGAACGATTCCGTTTCGTTGTTATATCCTGCTTGGGATTTACGATAGTGGAATTTCTTCGTCAATTTTCACAACTCAAGACCAATTTTTTTTTTCTTTTTTGTTCCAGTTCCACTATTTTTTTAAAAAATATATCTGTATAATCTCAAACTAATATTATGAATTGCTTTATTTTTTAATGATGGGTGCCAAAAATTGGATAAATAGATTAATATATTGATTTTTGTGAATGTTTGGATTTTATAGAAATAAGAATGATATTATCAAATATTATTGAAAATTTATGTAAAGAAAAAAAAATAACTTAATCTAAAAATATTGAAATTTTATATAATAAGTTAAGGTAAATAAATTTAAATGATATTATTTAACATAATAATTTTTTAATAAATTAATTACTATGTATCAAATAAAAGAATAATTTTAATGAAATAGGTTGTTCTAATATTAAAAAATTAAGAATTATGTTACAATAAAAAACAAAAAATGATTTTATTTTAACTTCATACATGTTATCTTGATTCAACCATATAATAAACCATATAGTTAGAATTCATTTAAATATAATGATCAAAATATCATAATTATATTTGTTGATTTTTCTTATTTTTTTTATAAAAAATTATGAATAATTTAATAATTTATAAATCATTATGAATGATTTTTAAAGATTTCATAAACATTAGTTATTTGAGAGATCATTTTCACTTTCTTATTAAAAATAAAATACCAATCATTGTAAGTTCATATAATTTTTAAATATCATCATATATTTCATGATGTATTTTTGTGTATTACTTTCTAATAATATCTATTTTTTAACCATTAGTTTTTTATGTATAATCTTTATCTTGTACAACATTTGTATATTTAATTTCAAAAGTTATAGACTTACCCCACGTCTGGTTGGATGGAATGGAATGGAATCATAATTGATTCCATCTTTTTTGTGTGTTTTGTTGGACGGAATGAAGGACGGAATTGAATCTCATTACTAAAAGAGAAAGAATCACAATTCCTTCTTCCACATTTGGTACTCATTATTCCATTCCCATCTAAACTTTTTTTTTCCAATTTTACCTTCACTTAAAATATAACCTTAAATTCAAATCCTAAATTCTCAAACCCAAAATTCCAAAACCCTAAACCCTAAATTTCAAAACCTTAAATCCAAATCCTAAAACCCTAAACCTTAAAACATAAATCCCAAATCCCTAAACCACTAAACCACTAAATTCCAAATTCTAAATCCTAAAACCTTAAATCCTAAACCTCGAATCCCTAAACCCTAAACCCTAAACCTTAAAACATAAATCCCAAAACCCTAAAACATAAATCCCAAAACCCTAAACCATAAACCACTAAATTCTAAATCCTAAAACCCTAAACCCCAAATCTCTAAATCCTAAACCCTAAACCTTAAACCCTAAAACCCAAAACCCTAAATCTCCAAATCTCTAAACCACTAAACCTTAAAACATAAATCCCAAAACCCTAAAACATAAATCACAAAACCACTAAACCCCAAATTCCAAATCCTAAAACCATAAACCACTAAACCTTAAATCTTAAAACCCTAAAACCCTAAACCCTAAATCCAAAATTCTAAAACCCTAAACTATTTTTAGAAAAATAATAATTTTAACCCTAAACATTAACCTACAAATATAATCCCAAATCCTAAATCCCGAAACCCTAAATCACATATCCCAAACCTCAAAAACCTAAACCCTATTTAGAAAAATAATAATTTTAATAATATATTTCTTTTTAATTAAGTAATACTTATTTAAAAAATAATAATTTCAATAATGTATTTTGTCTGACGAAAAAATAGTAATTAAATAACATTATTTGAACTTTACATCATGTAGGGGTATTAAGGTCATGTACAGCTTTTTTCGTTCCATTCCAGTGACAAACCAAACACTATAATCCTGATTCTGAGCTTGATTTCAGTGGTCAAACCAAACAAAATTGTTTCCTTTCCATTCCATTCCGATTTCGATTTCGATTCTGATTCCATTTCACGAACAAAATGACACCTTAAAGTTTGATTATGTCTAGAACCATATATTATGTTATTTACATCTTTATGATCTTATTATCATTTCTTATTCTATCATACTCGTCGTTATCTTTTTCTTGTTCTATCATGTTCATCATTATCTTTTTTCTTCTCCTTCGTCTAACTCATTAAGATTACTTTTTTAGAATAAAATCTTATAATGTGTTTGTAATTATTTAATTATCCGAAGATAAGACTTATCTCTTTTCTTTTTTAATTTTTTTTTCATAAAAAAGTATAAAAAAATCTCAAAATTACATTGTATAAATTTTAAAACAAACCTGATAATATTGAAGATAATATCTAATTAATTTTACAAAATTACACTAAAAATCATATATTTATATCATAAATAATATCTAATAATTTAATTAAAATAATTATTAATCATATTTAATACTATTCAAGATATATCCCATTTTCAATCCATATATACAATTAATGATTCTCACATTCCCAGAATTTCTTATCTTGTTTCAAAGATTAGTCATTAGCCAACTTTGACGTACACATTTTTTTTTATCAAGTTGCATGGAAGCACTTAGAAATCAATCTTGAATTTCTTTAAGAACCAAAAACTTGATATATAGGTCCCAGTGGGAGAAAGTAACGAAAGAAATAAACACAAAACAAAACTTGACAACTTTGGGATGCTTTATTCCTGGTTACGAGAAGGAGCTTTACTTGAGTCTCGATATGATTTTAACGGACTTTTTGTAATGGATCATTAATATGTTGTTACATTTTATGTTAAATATTATTAAAATATTTAATTTTAATACGTAATTTAATTAGTGATATTATTTTTAATCATTTTAATAATATTTGCTTATTATTTTCCAAAATTAGTCACATGTAAAATAAACGAGGGTATTTGCATGAATTTAAAAAAATCATAATAATTGTTTAATTTTTAGTATTATCTAAATAGAAGATATTCAACCTTAATGTATCTCGCTTATATGATGAAGGTAGCACTCGTTTAGGAGCTCGTACATAACAATCAAATTCTTGGAAGCAATCGAACAAGACTTAAGAATCAAAACCTGAGAACCAAGATCTAAGGATCAAGACTTCGCCTAAATAAACGGCGTGATATACCACTCTAACGACTTGAATCACCTATTTGTATAAGAAAATCTCAAGTAACACTTATATGGTGACCTAAGGATGGTAACCTGATTCTATATGGAACTTTTTTTATGTACCCTTAGGGTTCAAACAAGAGCACCTATTTATGTAATATCAACACATGTCTAATAAAATGTTATATATATCTCTGAGAAAAATAAATTATATGTTTCTTATTATCATTGTATATTTTTCTTTAAAATTTCTAGAATTTTATAACATATGTAATTCTCTAAATAATTAATCGTAAGATTTTAAATTTTTCAATCCATACGAGAGAATTCAATATCTTGTATTCTTTAACTAGGAGAATTATTTCATTTTATAATGGTTGGGACTACAGATATGGGCCTGTCTCAACTGTGCTTAACAAGAACCCAAAAAAAAAACAACTCGCGTGATGACTAGGAAATATATGGGCCATTAGTGGGACTGGAAAAGAATGAACTGCGAACCAGGGGTAATTGCTAGTGCAGATATGGTGACCCGTGGGATGATCTAACTCGCACTATAAGTCATAAACTGGGAACTATTACTAGCACGAATAAGTCGAAGGCACGGACTGCAAAATTGAAAACCAGTGTTTGAACGGACTGCGAATCAAGCTTGAATGCTCTTGTGGCCTGGTTGAAATGCGGGTTGTCGAGGTCGATTGCAAGCTACGGGTTACTAGTGTAGACCGAGTAAGATTGTGAACAGTGAGCTAAGTGTAAACACCATCATGAACGAACTAGAGATGGAGAGTTACAGACCAATACTCTGTGGAGATACAGATTGGGCTGGATCGGTTGGGTCACAAATTGGGCCTGGCTCGATTGGACCTGGTACGAACTGACGAGAAACAGATTGGGCTGGTACGATTAGAATTGTTGCGATCTGAAGAACGGACTGGGTCTTGATTGACTAGAGCTGGCACAAACAGAAAAGAGGCGAATAGGTTAACAGTATATCTTGAACAGGATGTGGTTTGGAGTGAGACCTTTTGGTTATACCATTCTAGTTATCAGGGAGTTCTTTATCTGATATGAAAATCCACCAGTAGTGACATAAGAAGTGCCATTGACAAACATAAGCAAAATATCAAAATCTTTACTCACAAGAGAAGCCAAATAGGGATAACGCTCAACATCGAACTTCGCCATCAAAAGGGTACTTCCCAGATATAATGAAAATCCCAGAAGAAACAGCAGCACCGACCAAGACAGAAAAGAAGCTCATTGAGAAGAAACGTACACTTGAAGAAGAACATGCTAGAATGGTTGGAAGTGGTCATGGAATGGAACTGAAATTGACTGGGCCTACGCTGACTGAAACTATCATAAATTGAAGAACGGGCTGGGCCTAGGTTAATTGGAGCTGGCGCATACTGGAAATCAAGTATCACCTGCAGAAAATACTGAGTTCGTCTACTAGAGGCTCGAAGTTGTATCAGGACATGGTCTATGTATCTGGTTGAGAGATCGATTTGGAAGACATTTTCTAGAAGATTTGGGATTCATTCAAATTTAAACAAGTAAACGAGCTAGATCGAGCCAAGGTTTGGTGTTGGAAATGGCTGAATGGGGTTGCGATATTCTTGAGCTTATCTTTCATCGTCGAATACTTGATTACTCGTGTCTCACTTCAGAACCTCAAGTCGTCGATGCATTCTATCTACCTTACTACGCCACCAATGACTCTATGATATTTCTATGGCCCATAGGTCAATTCTAGTGCCAACCAAGGGATCAAGTTGTATAATTTTTTGGAAATAAGATATGCCGGATGTGTGGAATTGACACTTGGGTCACGACCAATCTTTGGTATTGGTTGGTGCGAGCTGGGTAATCCGAGGCGAGAAAGATGCCTCCAATAGCAAAGGACACCCTTCAATGCTCTTCTTTTTCATACATCAGTTTATATATCTGATGTTTAAACAGACTGTGTTCAAGTGGAAAGTGAAATCGATAGTGAAGAGTCGGATGTTAATGGTTCTGATGGGGACGACACTTCTCGAATTTCATGGTTTTGCAATCTCATGATGTTTTAGATTCACCATAACCTCCCAAGAACATCCTTCTTGAATATGCCTGATGACCTATACCACCACAAACGACGAGTTAAACAAGATCATGCTTGGCCCGAGCTGGAGCTGAATGGGTTTATGGATTTCTTATTTACATTTTTGACAGATAGTCAGAAAGAAAAATGTTAATTCTTTCTAGTGGCAATTTGTATGGATGATTGTGGCCTCAATACACTTATAGCTGCAAAAGGGATGTCCTTTTACCTCTCTTTATTTTTCCTTCCAATTTATTCACCAATTGCTTCAATTTTTGTATGTTAGATTCATTATTCTCATTGCTTATGGGTTTCTCACCGCAATTCTGCGTAAAATAAGAAATCATCACCGATAACGCTACTATAAGAAATGATCATTCTGACTCCTCTATTTGTATGGGACTCTATAATCATTATACTTCATTATTTCTTGCAAGAGCAAGCCAACACTATTCTAATTAACGACGAGTTGATAAAACTATTACGTATTTTAGACTACTCTCCCAACAATACATGAAAAACATATCTATAATTCATTTTCCTCATTGATGGATTTATCTTAAAGTTGTATTATTTATCTTAACATGAAAAAAAAGATCGTTGATTCCTTTTCATCGTATTATCTTTATATTGGTGAAATTATTATAAAGTTTGACTATTCACTTCACACATGTAGTAAACTATCAATCTATTATCTAGATATTGATGAAATTATTATGAAGTTCGTTCTATTTACCCTAGGGTGTGTAAGGTCATTTCATTCTATGATCTATTACCACACGACATCATTTACTCAATTCATCGTATTTTATTTGGACTTGTATTATCCTTTACTTCAGGGTGTGTAAGGTTGGTGTATGAGCTCTCATGTTTCGAGTATTTAATCAATATTGCCAAAGTATTGACTGTTTATTTATACAAGAAAATACATGAGTGGATTACCTCGATTAAGAACCCTAAGTATAGAGGAAGGAGGTCAATTGATTCCCCTACTTAGGCTAGTCCACTTATAGAGGAAGGAGGTCGACTAAACCCCCTCCCCTACTTGGAATGCGGGATACGTCCTAAAAAACCCCAAGTATGGAGGAAGGGTGTCAACTAACCCCCTCACACTTAGGATGCCTCACGTATGGAGGAAGGAGGTCAACTGATATCCTTCCCTTGGAATGTAGGATACATTCTAAGAACCCCTAAGTATGGAGGAAGGAGGTCAACTGGCCCCCTACTTGAGATGCCCCATGTACGGAGGAAGAAGATCAACTGATCCCTCACTTGGGATACATGATATGTCCTAAGAACCCCCATTTGGGATACCCCATGTATGGAGGAAAGAGATCAACTGACCTCTACTTGGGATGCAAGATACGTTATAAGAAATTGTGTTGAGTTTGCATGTCTTATATCTCACAAAAATTAATTTGATAACCCCTAAGTACGAAATAAGGTGGTCAAATGGACCCCCCATTTGGGATGCGAGTAGTCTCATTCAATATATCTTACATTTGTGGGTCTGGATGTGAACCAATACTCTCAGAAAGAGGTGCTTTATGAGTACCTTTCTCTAATGCAATTTGTTTCTGGTACCCATATGTAATTCTCCCTAATCAGATCATTGTCCACATCCTTCAAATCTTGTTGAATAACTTCATAGTAGGTTTTGAATATGTAAAACTCCTGATTCATGAACAACACAGATTTAAGTTACATTTGTATTCGTTTATTGGATAAGGTCACATTCGTATATAGGCTCGTAATTTCCTCTTACACGTTCAGTTATTTCGTTCGATAAGGAACTCAATTCACCCCATTACTTTGGTGTTAGAAGCGATATATATGTGGCAATCCGTAGATTCTTCATTTAGTAGGGTAGGGAATATAAGTCCCTGGTTCACCTTGATACTTATGAAAGGCAACTCCTTGCGTGCTCTTTGGCTCTTTAAAAGGCAATTGAGGTATATAAAGTGACATCTTTCTATTACAAAGGGTGCTTTACTCCTACTATTTTGAAAAGACTACATCAAGGTGTAGTAGGGCACAATTATGTCCAACTTCTCGGCCAACGTTTTTAAACTAAAAATCACAAAACCCACCTTGTTTTCATGGTTTCAATTAAGTCGAATAGTGAGCTAGAAATGTTTGACATATCGATCGAGGCTAAAGGAGGAATTTTAATAAGTTTCTCGTCTACACAACTGAAATTCCAGTCAGGCAATATATTTCGACTAGTCCTTGGCATTATGGGCTATAGGTCATGGGTACCAGACATCAATCTAATCTTCAAAATGAACTTTTGTTTAGTCTATGCCTTCAAAAATAAATGAACTCAAGTCCTAAACTAGTGAGAAACTCGCTAACACGAAACACACTATTGAAGAGTTGCAGTATTAACGTGCGACCAACAAAGGCTTAGATGTATGCTCTATAATTACAAGGTCATTCACCCTCTTATTCCAAAAGACTACTCATTTTTCCCCTACGACAATGAGGATGCATAGTAGCATTTGCTTAGCAATCTAAGGTACATCGCTCATATGGTGAATATAACATTGTCATTTAGCACCATGTATACAACGACTTGGTGTTTGGAAAAATTGAAAGGCTTATTCGGTTAATGGATATTCCCTTAATTTTCCAAAATCAAGATAATATGAGAATTAATGTTTAGTATTATCCAGGTAGCAAGTACGCTAAGTTTGTAACCTAAGGTACCTCACTCGTATGATGAAGGTAGCATTCTTTTAGTAACTCGTACATAACGACTTGATCCTTGGAAGCAATCGACCAAGACCTGAGGATCAAGACCTGGCCTAAGTAAACGGCTTAGTACATCACCCTAACGACTTGGATCACATCTTTGCATACAATACCTCAAGAAACACGTATATGATGACTTAAGGGCAACAATATGATTCTATATAGAACTACTTTTTTATATACCTTTACTGCTTAAAAAAGAGAGTCTACCTATATAATCTCGATACTTGTCTAATAGGTAATATATATACCTCCTTAGTGAGAAAAATAAATGATATAATTATTATTATTATTTCATATTTCTCTTTAGAATCTCTATAATCCTATAGTATATGTAATTCTTCAAACATTTACATAAAAAATTATCTACTAATCTATACTAATCAGTTAATCTAAACTATTTAAAATAATTAATTTTATCTAACATGTTAATATTAATTTGTTGGTAAAATCCTTAAATAAATTGTTTATTTTTTTTATTTTAAATATGCCTGATCCAATCATATTTTATATCATGTTCTATTTACAATATGATGTAGTTGTTTATTTGTTTTCTTTTTTAATAAAAGAAAATATATAATGTGTGAGATACCAAAATAATTTAAGTTTTAAGATTTTTCTCAAATAATTGAATTACTTTAACCAAACTAGCTTAAAACAAATCAATACAAATCATTTGTTTTTAGTTTTATACCACAAATATTAAGTCTTTAATTATAAATTTAAAGTTATCTTGCATGGAAAATTGAGAAACTAACCCTAAATAATAACATATTTATTAAATTAAGGGTATCAATGATAATATATAAAATATTAGAGGTATTTCTTACATGAAAGATGAAAATTTAGTGATCTTCGTCATGATTTCTTACATGAAAAATGAAGAAAAAAATGATAAATAGTAACATCATTAATAAATTAAAGATATCAATGATAATTTATAAAATTTCAAGAATATTTATTATCAAGTTATAAAAATTAAAGTTACCTATAAAAAGATAAAAATTCAAAATATTTGTGATAATTATAAAAAATCTTAAAAAATTACCTTAATGAACATAATATTATAAAAAATTATATATATGGATTAATAGATTCATAATTTATTTAAAAAATATAAAAAATGATTATTTTTTAAGTAATATTAACAATTATTTTTTTCAACCAGATCATAAATAAAACTAAGATAATAACATATTTTTACATCTATAATTTTTATATTATATCATATATAGTAATTGTTTTAAAATTTAAAAAATAATTCAATTTTTAAATAATATTGATACGTAATGAACTCTAAGTGATATGATTATAAAATAGTACAAATTTATATGATTCTAATATTTATTTTAAAAATTTATGTATACAACAATTTATATATCATAATTTAATTGATTTTTATTAATAAATACTATCATAATTAATTTATTATCGTATATTTTTAATTGGGTGGTGTTATTTTTACACTCCATTTTTTTTATTTTCATAGTATAGTTTTTACAAAATTTAAAATTTATCTAAATTATATTTTTATCTTTAATATATTTATTATATGTCAATTAAAACTTATAAAGATTGTTATTGAGAACTTTTAAAATTTACAATGTGAAAATAACAAAATAGAATGCGGTAATAATTGTAACTTTTTAATTTTATATTTATTTAATAATTAATATATTTAGATGTATATATTATTATTTTTAAATTTATGTGTCCTTGTTTTAGGGTAATTATGTTAGAATAATATTTTTATTTTTAAAATTTTAAAACATTAAAATGTGAAATAAAATTTAAATTGTTCTGATAGCATTGATTTTTAGTTTTAGTCTTTTAGAATATAAATTCCCTTGTTTTATTTAGTGTCATTGCCATTTATATTTTTGTCGATATGCAAATTAAAGATCTCCTTAAACGATAGATTATTTATTACATGTGATAGGTAAATTATTTTAACTTAATAAAATTTAAAATTAATATAAATTTTTTAAAATAAATAACTAATAAAATATAGATTGAAAAAATAATTAATAAGTAAAAATTAAACATTGCGACACTTTTCGCATTTGTCCGGGTTCGCTGCAAAAGAGAATTCATTATTTCACAAGTGTCTGGTTGCACCTTTTATAAGCAGTGAGCTGTCTTTGCAAAAAGGACGTAATGTTGGGTAAAAGGCTCTTTCGAAGCAATTCTTTATCGAAGTGTGTGTAAATTATTCGGACTCAATTCTTTTATTGAAGGGTCCGTTAATTATTGAAATGTCTTTAAAAAATTGTAAATTAAAATTAATTCGTTTGTAAAACAAACCAATAGATTTATTAATTATTAAATTAAAATAAGTTTTAAAAATTTATTGTTATTGAATATTTATTTATTATTTAGAGATTTTAAATTTAGATAATATGTATTTTAAATTTAAATTATTTAAAGTTTATTAATTATGTATAATTTATTTTTATGTTTGTAGTGGGTAAGAAAGAAATATGAATAATTAATTATACGTTAAAATATTAAATTATAATTATAATAACTTGATATTTAATACAAATAAAATTTTACATAAATATATAAATTCATAATATTTATTTATAACAGTAATAATTAATAAAAAAAACAATTTATAAATAAAATTGATCAATCGTAATAACTTCTTGATTGATTGTTAGTTCGGTTAATTCAAGTATTTCAATTGATTTCGGTTTATTGTTTTAAAAAATCATCAATGTCGATTCATTTTTTATTTTGTGATAGAATCCATCAAAACTTCCCCCATTTACTCCTATTTCATAAAGTTTAATTTTTTTTAAAAATGTTAAAAATATCCTTTAATTTTAAGTGATGTTAATATAATAATTAATTAATAATATTTTTGTAATATTTTTAAAATTAAAGAGTATAAAAGATAAAATTATAATTTATTTCATTTTTAACATTAATTACTTAATTATAATAAACTAATGGAATATAAATTATTATTTTATTATATATTGGCAATTATTTTATTTATTAATAATTTTAACAAATTATTATAATAAATTATTTTTAACTATTAATTTAAGTCCATTTAACAGTAAATATGACTTTCCATTTTTCTTTAATTTATTAATTATTTATTAAATTTAAATTTTAAAATATAATATAATCTAACTCGTGGATGATTTTATGTTTAAAATAATATATATTATTTATTATATCTATTTATCTTTAAAACATGTCAATATATATGATTATAAATTAGAAAAATAAAATTCAAATACATACAATAAATGATTTTTTTATTTATTCATAAAAGTTAAAAATTTTAATTTTTAAAAAATAATAAAATAACACTTCATAAAACTTCTACCTAACAAATATCAGTATCTATATCTAATTTATATGTTTTTTTTATTAAAAAATTTAGTAAATCGTCTCTAAATAAACATTATCTAATTGAATTTTTTTAAAATAAAAATACAATTATTTAGATTAATTTAATATTAAATTTTATTCATTGAGCCTATTTAATATTATTTGATGTTATTTTTCTTATCATAAATTTTAAATATGTTATTTTATTTATTTTTCATTAATTAATTTATTTTGTAAAAATATTAAATACTAATTATAATTAAATTTAATTAGATATGAATACAAATGTAACATAAAAATATAACTTTATAACCCAAATTAATACTGAAAAAATTAAATTGAAAATAAATTATAATTATTAATATTTATGTATTAATTTACTTTTATAATTACCACATTTCATAATAATTATCTACTTATTATAAACGTATAATTTATTCGTTGAATGTGAAGAAATTTTTAGTTATATTAAGTTAATCAAAAATAAAATTTTCATATTTTTCATTAGTCATCGGTAATAAGTCATTGTCAAAAAATTTAAATTTTGTTATTCTCAATCTAATTAATATAGATTGAAATAATTAATAAGTAAAAATAATTAATTAATAAATTAATTTTTTAATTTATAAATTATATAATATATCAAAATAATAAATATTTTTAAAAAAATTAACAAAGATGATAAATGATATAATTTATTAATTTTTGGAAGAAACAAATAATATAATATTATTTTAATATTAACTAATTTTTTAATTTGTCAAGTATTTATTGACTTATTATAAATTTTTAATTTTAACTATAATAAATACTTTAAATAAATGAATAATTTACTTTATAACTTTAAAAGGATATCTAGTAGTTAAAAAATTTAAAAAAATATATAAATGAAAAATTTAACGTAGTTGTTAATATGATTATCTTTAATATTAAATCTAATCTTAATATTATTAGATATATTATTTTAAATATTAAGATTATTAGTGAAAAAAAGAAGAACAAGCAAATTGCACGAGAATTCTAGATATGTTTCCATGAATCATACAAAATATTTTTGATTTTAAAAAGTAAGAGTTTGCAAATATTACACTAATAAATCTAAAAACAATACTATTCAAAAATATGTAAAGTAATTGAAAAATAGGTTAAAAAATGATAAGAATTTGAAAAATTATAAAAATAACATATTTATAATTTATAATGATAAAAATAATAATTAATAATATTAAATAAGATTTAATTTGATGAAATTATAGATTAAAGAGTCTAAAATAATTATAGTTAAATTTGAAAGGCTTTTAACTCTATGAAATGATGATTTTGACCTTTTTTAATAGTAAAAAAAATATGAATTGAATAGTATTATTTTTATAATTGTAAATTTAAATGATATTATTTTTAATATTTTCTATAAAAAAATTATAGTGTAAAAAACAAAAGATAAAAAAAAAGATGATATTTAGAAAAAACTAATATATTTTTTATTAAATCATAAGATGTTATCTTATTAGTAACAATCAATATAAAAACAACTACACTTAACTAAGAATCTTAAACACAATCATATTAAAAGTTAACAATTTTAACTAAAAGTTTGTTAAAACAATGATGATCAAAGATAATAATAGACACGGGTACAAACGAATATGGTTTTTGATATCTTCTTTAAATTAAAATTATAAAATTTATATTCGAAATTATTTGAAAACTGTTACAATTTGTAGATGATTTTTATCAGTAGGTGATAGTTCGAAACAATTATTAAAAAATAATTAAAATTGTTTTTTTCTAAACATATTAATTTAAATCTTAATTAATTCTATACATATTAATTTAATAAATATATAAATTAATATAATTTATTTTAATCACGGATATATATGATTATCGATATAATTGTAATTAAATTATACTTCTTATTTTATGTTATATTCATACTTAAAATTATATCTATCTTTTAAATTTATTAAATAAAAAATAAACGGAAAGTATGAATAACCGTGTACACCTAGACCCAATTTTTTGTTTCTTTTTTGCCATTCATAGTCAAGGAGCCGTCGGTTTAGCCAAAAGCCACGAGAAGTAAGTGAAAATAACGATGCAAAATCACATTGCATTTAGAGATTTTTACAATTTTCTTGATTTCGCTTTACGTCACTATTTTGAATACGTTATATTATAATTTTACCCCCGGTTATTCTATTCACTGTCATATGCTTTTCTCCTTCTCTCTCTTACTATCAATTCTTTTCACTTTTCTTCCTTAATTATGATTATTGTCCATTTATGAGTGTTTTGAAAAAATAAAAATAAAAATAATAAAATATTATAATAAAATAAATTTTAATTAATATTAAATTAATTTAAATAATTACAATTTAATTAAATATCTTCTAAAATAAAATAATATAGAAAGCATTTTTCTTACTATAAAAATATTATTATTATTATTTACCTAATTTTTATTATTATTTTAATATAATATATGTATAATGTTTACTCAGGGTGTCCAAAAAATGAATTGAATTAGATTAAAACAAAAAATTGGACCAAATCATAACAAATGTTCCGGTTTAATTTGTATTAATTAAAATCATTTTTCAAACTATTTGATCTGGTTACATTAATTTTTAAATCGGATAAATTAGTTTAATAATATATTAATTTTTTTATATTATATTTCACTGGAGTGTCCAAAAATCGAACTGAATTGTATTAAATCGAACTGAACGATTTTATAAATCAAACGATCCGATACAATTTGTATTAATTAAAATAATTTTCAAACGATCTAGTCCATTCTGTTTAATTTTTTTCCCCCAAAAAACATTATAAACAACTCTAATGTCTATTATATTGTAATAAGGGACAAATTAGCAGAATTTATGAGATTTTTTATTTCAAGAGTAACTTAATTTTACTTTTTTATTTTTTACTTTTATTATTAATTAATATTTTAATAATATTTATATTTAAAAAATATTAATTTAATTCAAAATTTAAATTCAAATTCAAATTTTTAATGTTTAATTTTTTTAAATGTTATAATTATCTTTTTAATATTTTTTAATCTTTATTTTGTTTTCAATCTTACTTTCTCTTCACTCTTCTTTGTCTCTTTTTGATGTCTTTCGTTTTTTTTATTATCTCTCCCTTTTGTTACGTGTTATTTCTTACATTTCTTAATTTAAACATCAAATTATATAAAAGGTAAAAATATTTCTCTTTTATACAATGCACTTCTTTATGTTTTTATATTAATTATAATTCATTTATTTAATTTAAATATTTAAAAATTATATAATAATTATTACTTACGTGTTAAATTATATCATCTATTGCAAAAAAACTTAACGTTTGAAATTCAATTTATTTATAATAAATAGACAATAATTTACGTGGATAATCTCTAAAGGAATAAAATAGGTTGAAGAAGAGGTATGAATAAAAAAAAATATTAAATTTATATTTAAGTGTTCAAAAATGGTAAAAAAATTATTTTGACAAGAAGGGACAAAAATATTGAAAATATCCTTATAAAATTTTGGTTACATAGGATGATCGTAATAAATTAAAACATTTTTTAAAACATGAACATCATTAAAATATTAATTAATAATAAAAATAATAAATATTATTCAAATAATAAATTCAAAATTAAGCTACCATCAATTATTTATTATTTTGAAAGCAATGATAGGTATAATTTTAAGAAAATATTTACATTAAATAAAAATATAATCAATTTATAATATCATTTTAAATAAATATTAGTGTATAATAAATAAAATCATTTTTATTTGTAATAAATGATGATGAGGATAGAATAATAACTAATATGCTAATTATGTTTAGTTAAGATATTTGATAGTTTTTTTTAATTTATCAATATGATTTATACATCACATCACTTATTGTTATATAATAAATTATAATAGCGTATATATGAGTTCGTTTGAGTTTAGACTAAGAACATAATCCATCATTATAATTTGTTCTTAAAAAAATGATAACCAATAAAAATAAATAAATTTAAAAAATAATAAATTAATTTCATTAGTTTAATTTGGATTGGGTCTAGAAAATTTTTCTTATTTTTTACTAATAAATTTTGTTTATTAATTTTTTTTAACTATTGTATTTTAATTTTTAGTATTTTTAATGTTAATTTGATTATAATATTTAAATTTAAAGATTTGGATTTCAATCTTTTAACTAATATCATTCTTAATATCAACGAAGAGTTAAAAGTAAGATAAATAGATAATAATAAATAGTAATGATTTGTACAATAAAATTCATTAATTCTCTTATGTAAATCATTCATAATGTTATTTTTTCGATGTAAACTCTAATAATAAAAATATGGTGGAAAAATTAGTTATAAAGTATAATAACTAAATTAAATTTTATAGAATTAAAAAAAGAATAGAGATTACATAATCTAAAAGTTATTACATGAATTTGATTTATATATATAAACTTTAATAGTAAAAATAGTTAAAGCTTATTTATCTCATGCAAATAAAATAAAATAAATCTAATTTTAAAATATTATCTTAAATTAAAAAGTTGTTCTCTTATATATTTTTAGAAATATAATAATAAATAATAAAGTATGACATAAAAATTTAAATCTCTAATATACACTATCTAAAAAAAAGCATATAAAAAATCAAATTCCAATCATATTTCAAGCTCCTATCTCTAAACATAACATAAAAAAATATTGATTATATGAAGTTTAAAAATCTTAAATAAAAAAATAAATAGATTAGATTATTTAAGTTTTTAATTGATTTAAAAAGATGAGAACCAAACTAAATTAATATTAATATTTTATAAAAATAATATCATGTACAAATAAAATCTTAAAATAAATATATTAAGTTGAGTTAATTTAGTCTATTTTGCACACCTCTGTAACAAATTATCATAAATTAACTTTTTTCAATGAATAATAACCCTGAAGCTAGTTGCTTATGATAAATCAGAGCATTCTTCAGTTACAATATTTAGACAATTTATATAGTAAGCATGACAGTGAAGATAAGGTTGTACAAATTCCAAAATTACATTATAAATTATATGCATTATATGCGTAATTGGCACCTAAAATAAATAAAGAGTCAACTAATTGTTATTCAATAGTATATGATGAAGTTCACTGAAATATATTTTTAGAATTAGAGTTTTAGTTATTAACGTGGGAGTTGTTTTGTATAAAAAATAAATAAATAAAGAAGGAGAATATTAGTTTTATTTGGGTGAAATTATTGACAATTTTTTTCATAATACATTAGTGTTAATTTTAAAAATTATTAAAAATATATTTTTTAATTTTTAATACATTCTTTAAATCAATTAATTTATAAGAATATTTTCGATAGTTTTTAAGATTAACAATAAATATAATATAAAAAGAACAAAATAAAGTGAAATAATAACCCCACTTTTTTTAATTTATTCCTTATTAATTATCGATAATATTATTATTAATACAAAAATATTTTATTATATATTAATAATATTAAAATTAAATATATTTTTATTAAATCGATAAAGTTATTAGGATTATATATTATTTGAGTTGCAATAATTAAAGTCATTTTATTGTTCCTCTAACGGTTCAAGAGCGTGAGGGAATAATCATGACTGTCCAGTTCACTAATTAGTCCACCAGCTGCCTCCCGACTCTCCATACTCATCATCTAATCATGTCAACCAACGTTTTTTTCTTCTTCTTCTTCTTCTAATAACCAAAAAATCATTTCTTTTATTTATTCCATTTTTCTTAAACAATTATGAAAGATGATTAGATAAATTTTATGATTTGTTTTACTAAAAATGGCAATGGCATAAGTTGAAGAAAGTTTTATAATAGACAATTGTAGTAGGCACGATTTTGAGAATATTTTCATTTAATATTTAACTTGCTTATATTTTTAAGAGTGTTTTTATCAAATTATAAATAATATTTATCTTAAAAATATTAATATATATCATCTATCAATTTACACATCTTATTTATTTTTTTAAGTTTTACATATATTTATATTAATATTATTTATAACAAAATAATTTTAAAATTTAAAAAAAGTATTAAATTTTTATTTTTTTTGTCAAATTGACGTAATTGTAAATGTATGTGAAGTTTAAAGGAATTTATTATTTTTGTTTGTTTCATTCTCCCAAATTGCAGTAAATATTTACTTAGAGCAAATGATAATATAAGTTTTTTAATTGTGTTAAAATGAATATTTACTTAAAATAATAAATAATCAATCCTTTTATTTTATTTTATATATTTCTTATATTTTTCAATTTTTATTGATATAAATTTTTTATAGATTTTTTTTATCAATAGATAATAATAACTATAATATTTATAAAAAATAAAATAAAATAATTTTTTTAAATTTTATCACTTTTACCGTATTTTTATAATAAAATGTTTAAACTATTTTTAAAAAATAAACTATTCTTACTATCATAATTAAAACAGTGTGTGAAAAGCTACATATTAGAATAAGCTCACATCTTTCTCTCTATCTATCTATCTATCTATCTATATATTTTTCCCATTCGAAGGTGGATTTCTTCTGTTTTTTTTTTTGGTAAGAAGGTGAGTTTTTCAGCTCAAGTTTAACTTTTTTTTTTTTACTATGAATGCATAAGTTTAATTTTTATTTGTGGATAAGATGAGGCAACAAAGGAAATAAGACTTCTCTTTCTGAAAATAAAAAATAAAAGAAAAGGAAATGAGTATAAGACTACTTTTATATTTTTCAATAAGCAAGAAAGCAAAAGATTTTGACAAAAACATTCATAATTATGTGATTTATTGTACAGTAAAGATTCTCTTGCCAACTTTTCTCTTTCGGCCTTTTTTTTTCTTTTCTTTTTTGTGCAATTTTCTATCCTCCCAATGCCTTTTTCTAGTTTAGCTTAACCATTATCAGTCCCTTAGCATTTTTCTTCTCGTCACTGTCAAAGTTTTCACACACTATTTGACCCCAAAAAAAAAAAAAACTCACTTTTCTTGTTCTTCTATCAGTATAGTTCTCTCTCAATCTCACCCCCGTTGGTTGTCTTTGCTTTCTACACATCACTTGGTTTTCTGGTTCAGAAAGGTACGTCTGTGAAATCCACCTTTAATTGAGTTTCTTAAACCCAACTGAGGCTGAAAATGATTAAGTTAGTTTTCCTGTTTTTGTTTCTCTATATCTCAAATGGGCAAGTGAGCTCTTTGAATAGTGACGGTTATGCGCTTTTGTCTTTTAAGCAATCCATTGCACAAGACCCTGAAGGGTCTTTGAATAACTGGAATTCTTCTGATGAGAACCCTTGTACATGGAGTGGGATTACATGCAAAGACCTAAGAGTTGTTTCTCTCAGCATTCCAAAGAAGAAACTTTCTGGTTTTCTTCCTTCTGCTCTTGGGTCTCTATCTGAACTCCGTCATTTGAATTTAAGGAACAATAAGTTCAATGGAAGTTTTCCAATTGAGCTATTTGACGCTCAGGGGTTACAAAGTTTGGTCCTTTATGGGAATTCCTTATCTGGGTCTGTGCCAAATGATATTGGCAAGCTTGAGTACCTTCAAGCCTTAGATTTATCACAAAATTTCTTTAATGGGTCATTACCTTCATCAATTGTTCACTGTAAGAGACTGAAAACTCTTGATCTTAGCCAGAATAATTTCACTGGTCCTTTGCCAGATGGGTTTGGTACTGCTTTTATTTCACTGGAAAAACTTGTCATTTCCTTCAATAAATTCAATGGATCAATTCCTGGCAATATGGGTAACTTGTCCAGCTTGCAAGGCACTGCTGATTTGTCTCATAATCTTTTCTCTGGTTCAATCCCTGCTAGTCTTGGAAATCTTCCGGAGAAGGTTTACATTGATCTTACTTATAACAATCTAAGCGGTCCAATACCTCAAAATGGTGCTCTAATGAACAGAGGACCAACTGCTTTTATTGGGAATCCTGGACTTTGTGGCCCTCCATTGAAGAATCCATGTTCTTCAGAAACCCCTGGTGCAAATCCACCTACCTCATTCCCATTTCTGCCAGATAACCCACCTCAGGAATCTGATGATGTTGGAAAAAATGGAAAACAAAAAGGGTTAAGTAAGAGTGCCATCATTGCAATTGTAGTAAGTGATATCATTGGCATTTGTCTTGTTGGGTTGCTTTTCTCTTATTGCTATTCAAGGGTTTGCCATGGTGGCGTTGGTGGGCATGAACATGGTTATGGTTTTGAAAAAGGAAGGAAGAGAAGGAATGAATGTTTTTGCTTCACTAAAGATGAATCTGAAACTCCATCAGAAAATATAGAACAGTATGATCTTATTCCACTGGATGCACAAGTGGCATTTGATCTCGATGAGCTTCTTAAGGCATCGGCTTTCGTTCTTGGAAAAAGTGGAATTGGGATTGTTTACAAAGTTGTTCTTGAAGATGGGCTAACATTAGCTGTGAGGAGGTTGGGTGAAGGAGGCTCTCAAAGGTTTAAGGAATTCCAAACAGAAGTAGACGCAATTGGAAAGTTAAGGCATCCTAACATTGTAACCTTGAGGGCTTACTACTGGTCTGTTGATGAGAAGCTGCTCATATATGACTATATACCCAACGGAAACCTCACCGCTGCAATTCACGGTGAATTATAGCTCTTCTCTTACCTTAATTTTGACCAATTTTTGTCCATGCATTCTTAGCTTATTGTTAATTTCGTTAATAAATTTAGTCAATTACATGTTGGTTGACTTTATTGTTTTGATTGTTATCATTCCTTTTCTTTGTTTCAATCAGGGAAGCCTGGCATGGTATCATTTATACCATTAGCCTGGTCTATTCGGTTAAGAATCATGAAAGGTATTGCAAGAGGTTTGGTGTATCTGCATGAGTATAGCCCTAAGAAGTATGTTCATGGTGATTTGAAGCCTAATAACATACTGCTCGATCAGAACTTGGAACCCCACATTTCAGATTTTGGACTCGGGAAACTTGCTAATATTGCCGGAGGATCCCCAACCCTGCAATCTAACAGAATGACTACAGAGAAACCACAAGAAAGGCAACAAAAGACTGATCCATCCGAATCTACTGTTTCCATGTCTACCAGTTTAGGATCTTGTTATATGGCACCTGAAGCCCTGAAAGTGGTTAAACCATCGCAGAAGTGGGATGCTTATTCATATGGAGTAATCTTACTAGAAATGATTACTGGCAGACTTCCAGTAATCCAAGTGGGTTCGTCGGAAATGGATCTTGTACAATGGATTCAACTTTGCATTGAAGAAAAGAAGCCTCTTGCTGATGTTTTAGATCCATATCTAGCTGAAGATGCAGATAAAGAAGAGGAGATTATTGCAGTTATGAAGATTGCAATGGCTTGTGTTAACAGCAGCCCTGAAAAAAGACCAACTATGAGGTATGTGTCTGATGCTTTAGAAAGGTTGGCCGTATAGCTGTTGAGAAATCCAACAAACCATTGTGTGAGAATCTTTGTTTTCTCTGTTTTTATTGCTTAGGGCTATGTTAGGTGGTTCTGATGCACAAAGCATATGTTAAAAAGGGCTGTAATTGGATTTTGTAGGAGTTGGCAATTTGTGTACATGTGAGAGGATATTTTTCTGAATTTCTTGTTACATTCCCATTCTAGTTTCTATCTTGTTCTTCTAGGACAAGGTGGTAAACTATTTGCTTATTGTTTCCTATTCTTAGTTCCCTCAAAGTAAATTATCAGCTTGTTTCTATTGATCTATCAAACTATTTGAGCAATTATATGAAAATCATGAACCATTTGGGTTAAAGTTTCCGATTTTTTAACTCAAACAAAACGATTGTGACAATTTTTTTATAAGAGGTTGTCAGTTTAAATATAAGAGACTTAAAAATTGGCACAATTGTCATTAGTCTTCGGTAGAGTTGAATTAACTATTTAGAAACAATCACCAACCCTGGTGGCATAATTTTAGGTTTCTTTAAGGTCAAACAAGTGAAATATTCCGATCTGGAGTAGAATCCTCTGCTTATTTATACTTATTTTTTTAATCTTAACTGTTTATTTTATCTCCATACATGTTGTAATTTAAAGTTATTAATAAAAAAAATATTATTTTAGCTTTTAAATTGAAAATATATTGTTCAGATTTTACAAATAAAAAGAAGAATAAATAGGTGATCTTATTCTGTTGAGATCCTGCCCAACTCTTTGCTTATATACTCAGTCAATAGATGATCTTATCTTCTACATGTTCTCCAACTTCCCCCACTGTTTTTAAAGCTCACTTTAGTTTCTTAGCCACAGAATAGAAAGATAATAAAACAAAAGAACAAAGTGAAATACGCGTTACATGAATACATACAAGTTTGTACGTCTTTCACGTGATGATGTGATTAGTGATAAAGAGTATGTACATGAGTAAAAAGGAAATGGACCAAATCCATCTGTTCATTTTATATACGACACTTACCATTAACGTAGGATTGAGATTTACTTGTGATTAATATTGTATGATTCTCAACTTTTACAACCAAATTTGAATCTTATTCGCTTAATGTTTCTCTATTTAATAAAGAAGGTAAACTTTAGTTATCCTTAAAAAAAAAAAACAAAACAAAAAAAAAACTTACCATTAATATTATAGCACCTATGGCACACAACCATTAAACCATTAATAGAAAAGAAAAGAAAAATGACAAACAGCGCAATTGGTATCATCATCCCAACCCAAATGAATAAATATAAAGAAGCTTGTCTCAAGTTGGAGTGTATAGCATTACTCAAATAGAATAGTAACCTTATGATAAAAAGGAACCTTTCTGTTTATCTTAGCACCTAGAGTCCCATCAAATATAAGCTACTACTCGTTTGTGCAAGTAACAAATAGCAGGTATGTAATGTATTTCATCTTCCCTTTTCATGCTGGTCTGAAACTATATCAACAGTTTCAACACAAATAATCTTCGCTCTAGGGAAAAAAATAACAGAGCTTGGACACAAGCGCACGCGTAAATTTTAGTCTCTGTGTGCAATTTCTTGCAGTATGAACATTCCGTCGGTTAATTCTTTTTTTCCACAATATCAACTCAATGAATAAGGGTAGAGTATGTGGCAGCAACAACAATTGCTGGAGGAATTCTCCGCCAGTTGGGACAGAAAGTTTGTTCTAGTGACAACATATAAGCAACCTATGTTGGTCTGAATAATCAAGTCGAGTCATGACGACTAAGAAACTGGATTATACATGGATACACCTGCTCCGCTGCCTACACAATAAACCACAAAAGAAATTAAAAGGGAGAAGATGAAGAAATAATCAATAAATTGCATTAATAATACAGGAGATTCGTTTTGATCATGTCCTCCATCATCATATTTGTACCCATAAGCTAATCTCAAGAAACCCTTCATACATCGAAAGTAATTTGTTAAAAAAATAAAGGGCTCGTTTTGTAACGTGTTCTACTTTCAAGGGCTTCAGTTTTAGAAATATAATTTGAAGGAGACAAAAATTAAGGGCTAGGAAGTATTTCATACCAATCTTCCTCCAACCAAATCATAATGAGCATAGTGTGGACCTCCAGGTTGTCCAAATACTTTATAGGTAACCAAGTCTTTGGGAATAAGCTTAGCGGTTCCTGGACCATTAAAAATTAGGAAAATCAAGAGCTTATATTAATATATCTTAGAACTACTTGAGGAAAAAAAAAAAACTCTAATAGTATCTACCTTCTACAGCTTCAGGTGGACATATTAGGTCCCGATCTCCCGCAAGTGCTAGTACAGGGACTTTGATTTTGTGTAAATGATACTTATAATAAAAGGTACCTTCCCTGTTGCATAATCCACCCTCTCCAAAAACTGTGGTTAGCTGCAAAAGAAGTTTTGCTGGTATTGTACCTAGAGATGCAGTTGGAGCCTATATAAGTAACTTTTAGAGTAACAGAACTTCTTCCTGTAAAGTTCGTGTGGAGCATCAAAAAAGACAAAAAACAAAACAAGCCCAAAGAAAATTAAAGATAAAAGCTTAAGTTTTTAGAAGAATTAGTATTTGACATTTTTTAATGGTATAAGTAAAAAATGAATAAAATCATTACGCATTTGTGTGAAAAGATTTTTCCATGAGAAGGAAATTAAAAAAAATAAAATGACAAAAGATGTTGCTAATTGATATTGTTGTTGGACAAAGTTGCATTACATATATGTTTAGTAGTTATGCAACAAATGGCCCAAGGTGGGTAATATAATTTTTTCTTTTAAAATATTACTCATGCTACCCTGCAACTCTTTGAAGTATCATCTTGATCATGCAAATCATACCAATATCTCCTTCTGACAATATAGACAAGTCCTCACACATCAAGCACTAAACAAAAACATATTATCCTTTTCGTTATTGGGACAGCTAAACAGCAAGAATCTATAAACAAAAAAGAAAAGGTACCAAGTTACCAACTACCAACTAAATATTAGTCCTCTGTTAGGAGAAATACTCACAAAAATTGTTCAAGACAAGCTTTCTCAACAACTCGGGATGCATCATGTCCTCTGCAGAAATCAACTGGTTAATCCAAGACAACACATAAGGAGGACGGGATGAAAGAGGATAAGCTGCTGACAACAAAACCCCTAAAGGAACAATAGGGACATTGAGTGCTTGTGCTGGATCTGCCTGTATGCCAAGTGTTTAAAGTCATATTCTGAACAGCATTCTGCTATATGTACGTAACCAATTATTATAGTCAATTAATAGCTGACTATACTAGCCTATATTTGTATGCACTTACTAGGGGTAAGAGCAATTTGAGAGATGAATTTGAAGATTTGTAATCAAGAGAAGACGCCAAAGTAACAACAGCTGCCAATTTGGGGTCTTTTCCTTCAAAACCTTATGAGATAAAATAAGTCAATACATGAATAGATCTCTCTCCGGAAGAAAATAAACCCGCGAAAATATATAAAAGAACTAACATAACTATCTATAAACAACATTGTTCTAAATTTTGTAAAGCATAAATCTAAAACATTCCAAGGACAGCACCATTTCCAATTAATTTATTTCAGTTGAACTCTTCGTAGATAAATTTAAAAAAAAAAAAACCATGGCACTCTTCAGCAAGTTATCTTATTTAGTGAACACATTGAATTGCGGAAGCTGTTCTAGACATCTAAGACTAACCTTTGAGCAAAACAACCTAGATAAGAAGCTAAATGCTAACAAAATATATTATTTTTCACATATTTATTTTATACACAATAAAAAAGTGTAAGAAGAGTATATGTGCAATATGAAGGGATAAAAATAACATTTTTGCTAAAAATGAGGTTATTGCTTAATTTTCACATTATTTTATTTATTATGACACTTACATGGTTAATAAGTTAACAAAATGGTGACCAAATTAGTAAAAAAAATTAAAATAAATTGCACAAAAATCTAAAAATAATAAGAATTATAGTGTTTTCAAAAGCCTTCTTCAAATAAAATGCATCTAAAAAGGAACAAAATAAAAATAAGAATAGTAAAAAAAAAATGCAACACATAAAAGCAGGAAAATTTGAAAAAGATAATGAAATTCTCATAAGTATTAGGAAAATTTGGAAATAAATAAAAGATATCAATTTTATTTACTAAAAGAAATCATAATTAATCATAATATTTAAAGTAATATAAATTATCCATGAGTTATCACGAGTAAAACTTTTTTTTTTTAAAGATAGTCTATAATTTTTTTCTTTCTTTCTTTCTCCGAAGCTTTTTATATGATAATTAAGCATTTAAAAAATGTTAAAAAAGGGTAAATAAGAGAGAAGAAAAAACTGTGAAAGGCATAAAATAAGATCATAAGAGCCTTATTAATAAAATAAGTCAAGATAAAATACACGATTTGATTTTTCTTTTATATTTATCTTCTAGAATAATGAGAGTACGTGTAATTGAAACAAAAAAGTTAGATAATATCGTCCAAAATGGAAAAAGTCAGGAAAATATATATACGAGTGGTCAAATTCAGATACCACTAAGTGGTTCAAAGAAACTGTTGGAAATGAATTTAAATAAAAAAATATTTTTTATTACTTTATGACCATTATTTCATAAATTATGTAACTGTCATTTTCAT
Source organism: Hippophae rhamnoides (assembly GCA_033030585.1). Taxonomy (NCBI): domain Eukaryota; kingdom Viridiplantae; phylum Streptophyta; class Magnoliopsida; order Rosales; family Elaeagnaceae; genus Hippophae; species Hippophae rhamnoides. The sequence continues at coordinate 43,061,815 of CM065434.1, forward strand.
AATTATGTGGCCATTAATTTTATGACCGTTATTCTTATAATTATGTAGTAATTCTTTTCATAATTATGTGACTGCTACTTTTATGACGTTATTTTCATAATTATGTGTCAGTTATTTTCATAATTATATGGCCGTTCTACATATTTTTTCCATAAAAAAGACGATAGCACCGCTTTAGAATATAACTTAACAACTCAAAAAAACGATTCTCTTTTCATAGCAAAATCAAATAAAAGAAAATTCAGAATTGATTTCTCGATTTAAATGATAAATATTTGAGAGGTATAAGTATTGACTTCATCGGTCGTGAAGATCAGAGACGAGAAAAAAAGATTATGAAATTTGTTTTATCACGAGGAGCAGCCAAGTGTTTGCTTACCTGAGAAATTAGCAGAGCGCGAAAACGTCTTAAAAAGAGACGGCGACCCGCGACTCAACCAATGATTCATTTCGGGTTATCTGCATTATTGTTCTTACATAGTTTTTCACGTATTTGTTCCAACAATTTTAAGACGTTTTCTATGCTTACTGCTTCAAATGTTAAGCTGGCGATCTTTAACAAAACATTTCGTTTTTGAAGAACTACACTTTAAAAAGGGAGACAAAAAAATGTTATTCTTCTTAACTATGTAAAATTTCGTTTTTGTTTTTATTATTGAAAAAACCAACAACGCCTAATTCTCATCTTTGAAGCTACGATAAAGGATTTAAACACCTGGATAGAAAATTATTTTCTATACAAATTTTTTTATTCTTAATGAATTAGCTAATGACTTGTATGATTATTATAATTTTGATAAAAGTCCTTAATGAAATTTGGGAAGTACTTCAAAAGAAGTATGATCTTGAGAAAATTTGGAACCTAAGAAGTATGATGTTAGTAGATACAATGAAGATCAAATGATTGATGAAAAATCATGCGGAAGCTCAATCACACGAGCTATGAGGAAGATAGCTACGAAATAAATTTTGAAGGTATGACTTTAGATGAACAATTTCAAGTAGTTGTTATTATAGATAAATTACCTACGCTTAGAAAGATTTTAAGAATACACAGACATAAAACTAAGAAATTTTCTTTAGAAAGTCTTATAAATCCAGGTTTAAGAATAGAAGAAAGAAGTCCCAAAAATAAGACGAGAAATGAAGTACTCGTTGTCTCAAACAACAATACCAATAAGAAACCCTCATCTGCAATTTGGAAACCTAAAGGTAGAAACATGAAAACTCATAATCATAATAATAACCAAAACCGCAACCACCAAAATAGAAACAAAAACTATCCTCTCTAGAATGGACCTTAACCCCCTTAAGGTATAACACATTCGTGTGTTAAAGTTGTAACACACCTAGCCACTTGGCTAGGAATTGCCGGAACAGGAATCGTCCTGCCACGTAGGCGAACCTTACCGAAGATCAACTTATTGCTATGATTTCTAAAATCAATTTTGTTGATGGATCCGAGGGGTGTTGGGTGGACACTGGTACTTCTCGCCATGTTCCCTATAATCGAGACATGTTCAAGTCCAACTCTGAGTCTGAGGATAAGAAAGTGTTGTTGGTACTAGCGAGGTGGAATTAAAGTTTACCTTTGGAAAGACTATCATCTTGAAATATGTCTTGCATACTCCAGAGATGAGAAAGAACTTAGTTTCAGGATATCTTCTTTACAAAGCTGGGTTTACTCAAACTATAGGGGTTGATTTATATACAATAACTAAAAATAATATTTTTTGTTGGGAAAGAATTACACCACTAACGGCATGTTTAAATTGAATGTTGAGTTCCTTTAATATTTGGCATCTTAGACTTTGTCGTGTTAATAAACGCATAATCAAGAACATGAGTAGCTTAGAACTAATTCCAAAACTATCTTTGAATTATTTTGGATAAATGTGACTTTTTATAGTCAAGCTAAAATAACAAAAACTTCACATAAGTCGAAGCAGTTAAAGAATCAATCTTTAGAATTAATACATTATGACATATGTGAACTCGATGGAAATTTAACAAGAAATGAAAACACTATTTTATAACTTTTATAGATGACTTGTTGATTACTGATTTATGTATATCTAATGAAAAAATAAAAGTGAAGCATTTGACATGTTTAAAATATTTATAACTCTGAAATTAAGAATCAACTTAATGTAAAATAAAAAAGATTTTGAAGTTGATAGAAATACTAAATATGATTCCAATATCTTCAATTGATTTTTATAAAACTCATGGAATCATTCATGAAAAAACAAGACCTTATTCTTAAAATAAATGGCAAAGTCGAAAGAAAAAAATAGAAATTTTACCTTGAATCAAGAGTTACAATTTTATTAAACTTTGGGTCTTCTTTCAGAGAAATTTTATTAATCGTTTGCTATGTGTTAAATAGAGTGCTTAAATCTACTAGTAAAATTTCATCATCTGAAATTTTGAAAAAATAAGAAACTTAACTTATTTTAAAAACTTGAGATTGTTTAGTCTATGTTAGGATCATTGATCCTTAAAGAAATAAACTTACTAGTAGAGAGCATCTGAATGTGTATTCATAGGATATGTTGTGAATAGTAAAAACTTATAAATTCTATGACTTAAATGATCGTAGTTATAGAATCAAATGATGTTGACTACTTTTATGAACATAGGTTTTCATTTAAATTGAAGAATAGTGGTGGCTTTCGTCTTACAGTGCTTACCCATAACTAGAACTATTAAACAAAATGAAGAATTAAACAACTATGATTAGAAGAAGAACGAGTCGAACCCTTAAGGATTTTGGGTCAGATTTTTATGCTTATACCTTAGAGGAAGATCCCCAAACTCGTAAAGAATCATTCTCTTCTTTAGATGCCAACTTATGGGAAGAAACCATAAATGATGAAATGGACTCTTATGAGTATAATAAAACTTGGCATTTAGTTGACTTACCTTATGGTTGTAAAACCATAGGATGTAAATGGATACAAAAGAAGAAATTAAAACTCGATGGTAATATTGAAAAGTACAAAGCTTGTATTGTAGTTAAATGGTATAGGTAAAGGGAAAATGTAGATTTATTTGATACCTTTTCACCAGTCACACGAATAACTTCCATACGTGTATTTTTTCCTCTTACTACCATCCATGATTTAGTAGTACATCAAATGGATGTTAAAACTGCTTTCTTAAATGGTGATTTAGAAAAAGAAATTTATATGGATCAACCTGAAGGTTTTGTTATCCCAGATCAAGAAAATAAAGTTTGTAAACTAGATAAATATCTGTATGGTCTAAAATAAGCGCCTAAGCAATTTCATGAGAAATTTGATAATATAGTTAACCCACATGAATTCAAAATGAATGAAAGTGACAAATGCATTTATTATAAATTAGAAGATAACATTTGCACTATTATATGTTTATATGTGGATGACATGCTTATTTTTGGATCAAATATTCATGTTGTGAATATTGTGAAAACTTTATTAAGTGTTAACTTTGATATGAAAGATCTCAGAGGAGTGAGTGTAATCCTTGGTATAAAGATTACTAGGTCTGAAAAGGGAATTTCTTTAGATCAATCTCATTATATTGAGAAGATCTTAAAGAAAATATAATTGCTTTAATTGTAAACCTGCATGTACTCTGTATGATCCTAGTGTAAAGTTGTTCAAGAACACCGGAGACGGTGTTAGACAACCGAGTATGCGAGCATCGTTGGTAGCTTACGTTACGCTCGATTGACCTGTAGACCCGGACATATGTTTTATGTCATGTGGGACTCTTATGTAGGTTTACCATGAAAGATGTATAGCATTGGAATGCTATTGAAAAGGTTATGAGATACCTTAAGAGAACTATATACCTTGGATTACATTATACAAAAGTTTCCGTGTTTCTAGATAGATACAACGATGCGGATTGGAACACTTTATCAAAAGACTCAAAGCAACTAGTGGCTATATATTTAACATAGTTGGTGGGTGCGTTTTCTGGAAGTCTAAGAAATAAACAATATTGGCTTAATCTACGATGGAGTTTGAAATGATGGCACTAGCTACTACTCTTGGTGAAGAAAGCAAGCTAGTTAAGAAGTACGTGCTTAACCGAGATCCCTTTACGGGAAAGATCGATACCATTGTCACGATCCACCGCGATAAGTACGCCTATCGCAAAGATTTAGAACCGTTATTACAACGGAAAGAGAGCGACCGATACACGTATTATTAGAGAATTTCTCTCTACAAAGAGCTGTAAGAATGGATTATATATGTGATGAAAATTTGGTTGATCCTTTGACGAAAGGATTAACGAAGAAGAAGGTTTTCAAAAACCTCGAAAGGAATGTATGATGCCTTAGAATGAAGAGTCGCTCGTGACATGGTAACCCAACTTATAGACTTGGAGATCCCCAAGAAATAAGTTCAATGGGTAATAACAAGTCGTGAAGTGATATGAGATGAATCACGCTATTTATGAAGTCACAATCTATATTGTTAGAAGCATAAAGTCTGAGCGACGAGAAAGGATGAGTTAATTATTAAACTCTTAATGAGTTCTATACTCTACATGTGGAGTGGAGTACGTAGACTACGGAATACTCTTCGATAGACTCACCTACGTGAATGTGTGGAAGTATGGCAGCTTTATGAAAATTTTGGGGCAAAATTTACTGTAGCATTCACTACATCTTTGGGATACACGTGCGTACGGCCGTAAAGCACGGCTTTTCGAACTACACCTTTGGAAAGATTGTGTGTGTGATGTTGTTAGAGATAGAGTTAAAAACTATGAGTTACTCTAGTATATTCTAAAGATAACACTACGCAGGTTCAAGTCGATAGACACTTTTTTGCATGCATAATCTTATACTTTTAATTGATTGGTTGTTCGAATGAAACTATTTTTATTTAAAATTCAAGTGGGGGATTGTTGAAATGAATTTAAATAAAAAAATATTTTTTATTACTTTATGACCGTTATTTATAAATTATGTAGCTGTCATTTTCTATAATTATGTGGCCAATTAATTTTATAAACCGTTATTCTTATAATTATGTGACCGTTACTTTTATGACCAGATTATTTTCATAATTATGTGTCCGTTATTTTCATAATTATATGCTACACATATTTTTTCACTATAAAAAAGAGCCATAATAGCCTCGCTTAGAATATAACTTAACAACTCAAAAAAATAGTTCTACATTTTTCATAGCAAAAATCAAATAAAAGAAAATTGCACTGATTTCAGATTTCGAAGAACATAAATATTTGAGAGGTATAGTATTCTGGACTTCATCAACGAAGATCAGGGACGAGAAAAAAGATTAAGTTTGTTTATCCCTGACGGCAATTTGTGTTTGCTTGCACAAATTTGGGGCAGTAGTGAAACGTCTTAAAGAGAAAGCGACCTAGTCGCGACTCAACCTGCCAATGCTTCATTTCAGGTTATCGGTAATATTGTTCTTACATAGTTTTTCACATATTTGTTCCAACAGAAACTGAGTCGGATTTGAACAAAAACTTAACAGAAAAATTGTTTAGAAGGATGCACACAAAAAAAAATTAACTAGCCAGCCCGTTCAACACAGAAGAAAATTGGAGCACAACACTCAAGCCATGAGGAATGGAAAAAAAAATTGGGAAATCAAGGAACAAAAGAAATCATTGGAGATAACTTACCACATCGTGATAACAGCGCATATAGCAAGATACCACCCATGGAGTGTCCAATTGCAAGCACCTTACCATCCTTTGGCTTACTTTCTGACCTTATGTATTCCAACTGTTAAGATTATACAGAAAAGTTCTAATTCATCATTTGGCTTGGACTGAAAATGTTTAGGATATTTTAAAAAAGAAAAACGAAGCCCGTACAGAAACTTTTAACGACACTCAAATATAAGAGACTAAATTATATCCTTCTAGTAAGATAAAATGTCACCTCACCACGGCAGGGACGTCTTCTTCGAGGTAACTGTCGAAGTCCCAATCATATTTCACTAACAAGTCAAGTTGTTTCTGAAAATCTTCCAAAGTTGAAACAAAACGCTCTTGCAAATCAAACAGTGGAGGCGGAACAGATTGCTGAGCATCTTCAATTACATTTACAAGCCTTTGACTCAGGTCACTAATTTGGCTAGCAATAGCTGAATTTTGCCTCGACTCCAATAAGCTATAAAGCTTGTCTCTTATCTCATTGAATCGCTCAGATAGTTGAGAATCTACCAAAAGTTTTGAAATTTGATCCAGTAAATTATCAGACATAATCTTGGATTGACCTTCAGTGAGAAAGCCCGATAGTCTTTCTGACAATCTCATGAGAGTATCTGTCAATCTTGTCACCAGACTCGACTCGTCCCACTCTGTTGCCATGGCATTCTGAATATAATTCAACTGTTGTTCAGGAGAAAAAGCTCCATCAGTTGGACTTTCCGAAGCAGCTTTCATCTGATCAGATATTGCATGGGCAGACTGATCAATTGCTTTGGAGTTTGATGCATGCACACTCAATCCAGCACCTCTGACTTCAAGAATCCAAGTTTCAAATCCTTTCCCAGACATATAACGAGCAAATGAAGACTGCAGAAGTACCAGAATTATTAGCAGGGAAATACTACAAAGTAAGAGCCCCTGGTCCCTATTGCTTATGTTATGAACATACATAAAAAGAAAAAAAATGAAATTTCCCCATCAACTAGTTGCACAAACTAGCAAAAGGGAAAGCTGGTAGTACATCATTGTCCTATTGCATTTACAGAGAAATATGGATAACGGTTCAGGCAAATAGCATGTCATAAACGGAGGAAGAGAATAAGAAGACTTAAAAATGACCCCACTTTATCTTTATTTTACTATTTGGATTTGTATTTTTAGATTATCTTTGGTCCAGAACCAATGTATAACTTTTCTACATTTATCATACTTTTTCAATTTGATCAATTGTAAGTACATAGTACCCATACCATGAGTTAAATCACTTCAATACATCATACTGATATATTCATAAAAATATGAGTTGCTGAAATTACAGATTTAGCTATCAGAAAATTTAAATGTTTTCCTAGCAGAAATGAATCAATAAAAGCTCAATAAAATTCAAAAAGCCTGAATAAGATTAAAGAAGGTATCGATCACATGGAAATAGTTTACCTCAGGGGAGAGATCATATCCAATAGCATTAGTCCCCACTCCAGACAATAACAACAACGGATGATTCCTCGGAGGCGCCTATACACACCCACAACAAAATACGAAAAAAATAACGATTATAGCTCAAATATAAACACCAAATCAAACATTAGATAAATAGAGTTACATTGGAAGGAGGATAGTAGCGCCAGAGAGCGAGCCTCCAATCGGAGCTCGGAACAGACACGTAATGAAGCTCGTCAGCAGTACAAATTGACGGCTTCTCCGCAACCTTCAAGGCATCATTCCCGGCGCTGCCGTGGGTAGAGAAAGCTCTTAACTTTAACGACGAGGTTCTGGCATGCCATGACGAAGACAAAGATCTATGTGTAACGGCAAGGCGTGAGAGAAAAAAGCTCGGACTCGGACTGATAGACCGAACAAGTAGCGCGCATGGGATATCGGATTGAATCAATACCATTTTGTTTGCTTTGTTAATATAATTATTTTTACAATTTAATTTAAAAAATTACGAGTTTCATACAAAAAAATTTAGGTGGGAACTAATATTTAAATGTGGTTGTCTGAATCCATGGAAGTCTCGCTTCTCTTAATTTAGGGAGTTGTTGTTCGTTATTCTTGAATTAAGATTGCTTTGTATTTTAACTCGGTATTTTTTTAAAAATAATATTAACTTAAAATATTATGTGATCAGCAATAACAGTATATTAATTGAGGCAGTCAGGCAGCAATGAGTGAGAAATCTTCGGCATTCTGAATCACCATTACGTGTCTACATCTTTGTCCAGAAAAATTCTTTTTTATTATTTTTATTTTTTTTCTCTCTCTTAAAATTTTAAAATTATTTTGTCTTCTAACAGCTAAAGAGTTGATGACACTTAATTTAATTAATAAAAAAATATTTTTATTTTTCTAATAATTTTTTAACCTATCCAACAATATTTATATTTTTGAATTAAAAAATATTATACATAAATAATATTTTTTTCTATAATATAAATAATAATTTTTTTAAAATAATAAATTTTTATTTTTATTATTTTTAATATTAATTATATTTAAATTATAACTTTAATATTTTATTAAAATATTAAAAAAATTTATTCATTTATTGAAGAAAATAAATTTTTTTAAATCTAATTTAATAAATTAAATATTTAATAATAAAATTATTAATTAAAAAATGTATATTAAAAAATAAAAAAAGATTAAATATAAATATCTAATATTAAATTACAATAATTAATATATTTTAAATTTATGATTTGAAATTAAAGTTTTATTTACAAATAACATTAAAATAAAATAAAATTTAATATTAATATCTAACATATATATATATATATATATTAAATACATTAATAATATTTTATATTATTAAGATAAATTAAATAATATTTTAATATTTTTATTATATATATATATAAATTATTTTTCAAAATTAAAAGAATTATATTTTTATAATTTTACTATATTTATATTTTATATCAAATTTTTAATATATTTTTTATATAAATTTTTTTTATCAATGTTTATTTATTTCATATTTCACTAATTATGAATGAAATATAAATTAACATTTTTTAATCTAAATTATTCATGAAATATTAAAAATAAAAAATAATATATTTTATAAAAGTATAAAAATTGATACAAATTTTTTTAAAAATCATTTATACTTTACAACTCTAATAATTATTTCTTATTATTATAAATAATTTATTTAATAAAAATCATTTAAATTTACGAAAACACGAACAAAATGCAAATATAATGCAATTTTTAACTAAATAAAATAAATTTGTTAAAAAAGTGTTAATTTTATCTAAATATATAAAATAGGTAATATATGAAAGAATATGTAAAATTTTCATACATATATTTTTAAAAATAATATATAATATATATACACTTATAATAACCAGTAAATAAGATTAAAAAAATCCAAAAAAAAACTACTTGAATTAAATTAAAAAATTAGATTTATAAATGAATAAAGATAATTGAAAAAAAAAACTCAAACAGTTTAAAATAGAGTAGTAATATTGTTTAAATAAAATATGTACTGTTACCAGGCAATTAATAGCGAACACTAAACCAAACCCGACATTCTACTTTCAGTATTTCGACTGTCTTTGTCTTATTAGAAATCCAATGTCTAAGTTGAGTGAACCTATTGGGCCTCAATAAGTACAACCCATTGTGGACAAACATCATAGTTTTCTACGCAGACCCTAAACTTTGCTCAAGGCACCGCATATTCTTCACCAAGGTTTCCTTTTCCCAAACCACCTCCTACTTCTTAGCTGTTGAAACTTGAAAGTAGTATTAGAGCTGGTTTGACAGAAGGCACTTGGGTCATAGCTGTTTCTATATCTGTATCCGATAAGTAACAAGTTACAATGTCTAATAACGGCGTTGATTGTGGAGGGGTTGAAGTAAAGAGGGTGTTTATAGGAGCAGGTTGCAACAGAATAGTGAATAACGTTTCTTGGGGTGCCTCTGATTTGGTAGCTTTTGGTGCTCAAAACGCCGTCGCTATTTTCTGCCCAAAGGTTTCTTCTTTTTCAGGCTTCACTCCTCATTTTTGTTCTCATTTTTTTCCTTCCCTATTTTTTCCATTGGAACTAAGTCCTTTTTTTTTAATTAACTTTTCCCTTATTGTTTGTTTAAATTTTGGGTTGAAGGCTGCTCAAATTTTGACTACGCTTCCGGGACACAAGGCCGTTGTGAACTGTACCCAATGGCTTCCAAGTGCTAAGTTTGCTTTCAAAGGTACTCCATCTTTCTTTTTTCTTTTCAATATTAAGTTGTTGCTTTGAGTTTGTTGTTAGTATGCTGATGGAATAAATTTGCGGGAGCTTAGTATTGCTCATAGTATCTTCTGTTATTTACAATCCTTTGGTTGCTATGAGAAACAGTTTCTTTTTATATTTATGAGCACTACTATATATATCATGACATTGCAATTTTACATTGTATACATTTATATGGGTCAAATTGTACTTATTGATAACACTGAGTACATCATTTGGGATTCGTTTCAAATTTGATATATGTAGACTTTTCCTATATTTATTGATTTTTTTGAGAGACCAAAGAGATTTTTTTTAACTGATTTATGGTTCCAATGGATTGGAAACCGTAACCTATTAGCCATTAATATTTTACAATTTCTTTAGAATTATTTGTTTTATTTCTCTCTTGATCAGATAGGTTTTTCTTTGGCTGTAAGATCAATAGAGGCTCTTATTGCTTTTGTGCTTAACTCTATTTTTTGACCACAGCAAAGAACTTAGAGCGGCATTATCTGCTTTCTGGAGATGCTGATGGAACCATTCTTTTATGGGAATTATCCCTTCTTGATGGAAAGGTGGTTTGGATTTTTTTCTCTTTTAATTTTCTTACTCTTACAAATCATTAAGATATATTGAGTAGCAGCCATAGTAATGCAATCAGTTAAAGTGAGCAGAACGAGTGCAAGACCTTTTTCTTTTGCATTCTTCATGACAATATTGTTTCCTTTCATTTGACACATTTAACTTTTCTATTTTTTTTTGCTTATGAAATGCTTTTATACCATTATTCTCCTCATTTTTCAATGGTTTACGCTTTCAAATTGAAGAACAATTCTTATAGTTTGCTAGGTTAATTGGAAGAACAGATGTCCCTGATGACTCACAGGATTTGAATATGTGTTTTATTGTTTTAAATGCATTTTCATCTTCTTTCATTCCTTCTTTTTGTTTGTTGTAGTGGAGGCAAGTATCACAAGTATTGGGCTCACACAAGAAGGGTGTCACATGCATTAGTGGAATTATGGTATCTGAAACTGAAGCGATCTTTGCATCTGCTTCTTCAGATGGTACAGTAGATACATGGGAGGTCAATTTTCCATCTTTTAGTGAAGGTGAGCTCAAATGATCTGCAATAATTTATATCTGTTTTTCTGTTCTATCAAAGAATTAAATTATCATGTCTATTAGCATCATCATGGTACAATATACATTTTTTATGAGGCTGGTTATTCTACAGAAAAGTGTATGACATCCTGTACTGTAATACTAGAAGGTGGAAGTACCTGTCTTGCAAACTCTTGACCCTTAAAACAGAATGCTTTAGGAGTTTTACCTTCAAAGCTCATCACTTAATGCCTTGCCTTCTTTGTCATCGGCTATCTATTTAGGGTATGTATAGGATTAACAGATGGTGCTAAGTTTCCATCAATACACTACTTAAGAAAGCAGTCATTTGCTTATTTGTTGCTACTTTTAGGTTCTACAGAGAAAAACTTCTGTAGAAAGTAAAAAAAATGCAGATTAATACTTATATTCCTATATATCTATTTTGGGAATAACTACATGCTTCATGTGTTGGAGATTTAAATACAAGACATATAAAAAGTAAGTGCACGAGCTTATTTCTTATTTATGTTGTTCTTCTTGTTACTTATATAATTCTAAAGCCTAAAACAGATTAAACCTAACTTGGAAAAGAACCTTAGTTGTGTGTAAATCTGTTGAACACATTTTAGCTATTTTGTCAAATTGAGAGCAACATTTACTTGGCAGCTTGCTGATTTGACTTTTCTTATTGATCCCGGTCATTTTGAGCCATGGTATTGGATTGTTTCAGGTGACTGTACACTACTCTGTTTGGATTCTATCAGTGTTGGTTCAAAACCTATGGTAGCTCTTTCCTTGGCAGAGTTGCCTGGACATGCTGGGCATTTAGTCTTAGCAATGGGAGGATTGGATAATAAGATTCATCTGTATTATGGAGAAAATACAGGAAATGTATGTAGCCCTTAGACTTGTCAGTACAACCTTCTATATTCTCCTGAATTCATTTTCGGTAATTTGACATATTTTGAACTTCTCTCATAATTCATCCAGTTCGTTCATGCTTGTGACTTAAAAGGTCATACAGATTGGATCCGAAGTTTGGACTTTTCATTACCTGTATACACTAGTGATGAAGCCAAAACTATTCTACTTGTCAGCTCATCTCAGGACAAATGTATACGCATATGGAAGATGGTGCTATTGGGTGAAGCCCTTGGTGCTAACAGGAAAGAAGAATCAAGTCTTGCCTCCTATATACAAGGCCCTGTATTTGTTGCTGGCACGTTCTCATATCAAGTATCTTTAGAATCTCTTTTAATTGGACATGAAGATTGGGTTTATTCAGTGCAATGGCAAGCACCTACTTCTAAAGAAGGTAAAGCTTGCTCTCAACCCCTAAGCATCTTATCTGCATCTATGGACAAGACTATGATGATCTGGCAACCTGAGAAAACATCTGGAATCTGGATGAATGTTGTTACTGTTGGGGAATTAAGTCATTGCGCGCTAGGGTTTTATGGTGGTCACTGGAATGCAAAAGGTGATTCAATCTTAGCACATGGGTATGGTGGATCATTTCATCTATGGAAGAATGTTGGTGTTGAGTTAGATAACTGGCAGCCACAAGAAGTTCCATCTGGGCACTTTGCTGCAGTGTCGGACATTTCTTGGGCTAGATGTGGTGAATACTTGCTGTCTGTTAGTCATGATCAGGTAACATAGCATATATATAGATTTATAATAATCCTGCCAATACTACTCTGTTACTTGTAAATCTTTGTACATGCAAATGCAATCAAAAGTTTCAGACATTAAACATGTAAATTTATATTTGGGGATGCATCAAGGAAATGGATAGTATGTACATGAGAGGTTTGAGTTTTTTCAATTAGGCCAAGAGCTAGAGCTGTCATGAAACAGTGAATTGAAGAAATATGCCTAACTAGACTGATATAATTTAAACCAATATTAGACGTTAATTAAATTAACCACAAAGTGTTAGCAGCTTTTTGTGTACTTACTGTTGATGCTATCAAAGTCGTAATCTTTTTATAGTTGTAGGGAACACATAATGTCCGTCAGTCATGACTAATGACTAGGTAACATGTCATATGCATCTTAGCATACCTACATGGATTCTGCTGATGCTATACTGGTACATGTAAAGCCTGGTAGATGCAATTAAAAGTTTGTAAGATATGCTGTAAGAACCCATATCTTTAGGTCTCTACTCAAGCAGTTCAGGAATGGAAAAGGATGGTATATCCTTGAGGTTTGGGCTTGTTCAGTTAGCCCAAGAGCTAAACCTGTCAGTAAACAGTGAAAATTGAGAAAGATGCATAATAACTGATATATTTGAAATCAAATGTAGATATAAGCTAAATATACATCAAGGTATCATATATTTCTTGTGTATTTGTTTTGCGATGTTTTTGAAATCACCCTCCTTTTGAACTTGCAGACAACACGAGTTTTTGCTCCTTGGCAAGGAAAACCTTTTCTTAAAAATGGTGATTCATGGCATGAAATTGCTCGCCCTCAAGTTCATGGTCATGATATCAACTGCGCAACTATTATCCACAGAAGGGGAAACCATCGGTTTATTAGTGGAGCTGATGAGAAAGTTGCAAGAGTGTTTGAAGCTCCTTTATCTTTTCTGAAGACATTAAATCATGTCATTAAGCCAAATGCTGACTTTTCTGAAGATCTCCAAACAGGTGTTCAGATTTTGGGTGCAAATATGTCTGCCCTTGGGCTATCGCAGAAACCTATTTATGTAAATGGTAAGCATCATCCTCCCTCCTCAAATGGAGTTTGCACTTATCTGGTGGAAGTAGAGTGAGTATAAGTTTCAATAAGCAGTGCTGGTTTACATGATAAGAATTTGGCTTCTTGAATGCTAGTTGATTTTGAGTAGTTAGGCATGTCCAAGGCACAATATGTATCACAGACTGATAGGAATAGTTTCGACCATGTTTCCTAGTGTATCCTGCTGGCTTTCTTATCATAGATGCTAGTCCAAAGATATACTTGCATAAAGACATTATTCTGTGCCCAATTTTGATAGTTTCTGTAGAAGCTATGATCTTTGCGACTTTTGTCTAGAATATTCCATGTAAGCAGAAAAATTCATGTCTAAACTTCTTGTTTCTGATTTTATCTGATGAGTAAGAGATGAAGAGAACTGAAGCTAATTAAAATAGAATTTTGATCTCTATCTCTAGTGAAGCTTCACTGCTTACTTTTTATTTCTTGGATATTATTGGCTAATCAAATACTGTAAGTCAGCAGACATGACAGATGGCTTCATGGGTTTCTTTTCCTGCAGCTGGACTTGAGATTCCAGTCAAACCTAGTAGTGATAGCCTCGACACCTTTGAAACTATACCTGATGCTGTCCCCGTAGAGTTGACTAAGCCTCCAATTGAAGATCAACTGGCATGGCATACCCTTTGGCCAGAGACACACAAACTTTATGGTCATGGAAACGAGCTATATTCCCTTTGTTGTGATCATAGAGGGGATCTTGTTGCCTCATCATGTAAGGTAAATGAAACCACTCCTATTCTTATGCTTGCATAATCATATTAACATGTTAGGTTACCTATTTCAGCATTTCTTCTATTTTTTTAATATTTTCCGCAATTCAGTATATTGTTCTCATTTTTCCCATTCAAGCTTGATACAGCTTCAACAACCTTTCCTGTTTGACGGTGTGTGCATTTCCAGTATTCTGGTTTGGCCTAAACATTCATTATAATTAGATTAATCCGTAATTTTCTTTAAGTTAAAGAAATTATTAAATTCCTTGTAGTATACCTTCTATGGATTCTCCTATTGTTTCACAATAAAAAAGATAAAGGCAAATTTATGATTGAGATGTTTTTAGATAAGAAGAAACGTGACATTTTAAGGGATAAGGTAGGGGTGGAAATTTGGGTTGCAACTCAGAACACGCACCCAACACGACACGACATGACATAACATGAATTATTTTTTAATGAGAATTAGTTATTAATTCTTTTGTGTTTGTAAAGATATTGAGTTTTTTTACTATTATAAATAAATAAATTGGTTAAAAATAATTAATTTTTTAATATTTGTAAAAAATATGTGAATTTGGGTTGAAAAACACAAAGACGAACATGCACAACATGAGCAACACGATACAAACACGTACGAATTGTCACCCCCAGGATGAGGTCAGCTTAAATTTTGGATATCAAGAGATAGTAACCCTTGTAAAAAATTATCCACCTTTAAAATAGGTAAAAGAAACTTTAAGGTTGAGAGTTGATAGCACTTTTTTTTTAACAAAAATATATTTGAATTTTAGTAGTTTCCAAGTGCTAATATTTTTTGCTTGATTTTTTGTGTATGACACTTTGTATTCTTGTTCTGTTGGGTGTTTTTCTGGCTAGGAATTAAATATCTTCTGAACTACAACGTACACATTTGAAAATTTGAGTTTACGAAATGTCTAAAACATGAATATGATCTAAATGGAGTTGAAAATTATGACAATCCTCTGCACCTAACTGCATAAACAATGAAGGCATGAAAATAATGGGTAAACACATCAATGAACAGAAATCGCTCATACGATGACAAGTAATTTCTGTCAGCTGCACAGTGTACATTAATAGCCTTAATTTTGACTCTGCTTTTAATTGATCTTTTGTGATGCACTTGTACTCTTTTGCATTTATATCATATAGTATCCTGCACACACCAGTTAACAGTGAGAGATGGCATAATGGTCTTACTATATATATTATCTGATTTTATTTATTTTATTTTTACCTGTGGCATTAAAACTCCAAGGAACTAGAGCACTTGCAAGTATATTGATGATTGATTAAAAAAGTTTCATTTTGTGATTCTAGAGGAATGATGATTTTATTTCGTAAACATATGAGAGTTAATTCATTGCAGAAATGCACAAACTACTACAATAGAAATACATTTGATTGTTTCATCTTGGAGACAAAAAATTTGCTAAGAGGGAACAACATATAAATTAATTACTAGCGTGATTTTTATAAACGTTATAAACAAGTATGTGTATGATGTAGGGCAAACTTTCATTTAGTTATTAATGTTACGTGAAAATTTTTAATTTAGTACTTTCAATATTTTTTGTTTTAATTCATTATTTTTATTATCGAAATGTTTTTCAATCAATTAGCTAAAAATTGACCAATTTGATCAAAATATTTGAGTCATTTATGCGGCATATGAAGTTATAGGGGTGTGCCGTGAATAAGATAATGAAATTATAACTTCATGTGTCGTGCACGTGATTTAAATTTTTTGATCAATAATACAAGTAGTCAATTGAAACAAAGAAATATTAAAAATAGTAAATTTAAGATTTTTACATAAAATTAGTAGTTAAAAGAACATTTTCCCCTATGATGTATATAGTAAGTTCAGCACTCTAAATGCAATAAAAAGTTTAGAAAAATAATAATCTTATGAAATATTCCAAAAAATAAGAAAATTGTTCATTGACAAATATTATCAAAACATTTCATAATGAACCAAGTCGTACAAAAAATAAACAAAGAAGTTAAAAGCAAATTTTTTATGAATTCAGAATTAAATGTTGTCAAGAGGGCACAAGATTGAGTGGAAAAAACACTACACAACCAGAATAATGAAAATAAGTATAGTAAAACTAAATTGGTTCACATGAGAGAAGGAATAATTTGTAACCAATTAGGAATTAATGTGGTATCATATTATAAGAAAGTAAGTAGTATTTTATACGTGAAAAAGCGAATTGAAAATTTAGATGACATCAACTAGCATACAAATATAAATATAAATTGAAAAGTCATAAATAAAAAAGCACTACGAGACATGGCTTTATTAACTCCTACATGTAAGAACTTACAATTTAGAATGTATAATTTGATGTGAAAATCAATAAAAAAACGTGATGACTATAAAATATATATTACAAATTCGAATTGGAAAAAAATGAGGACGACTGCTAAACCAATCTTAAAAGTGTTATAAAGAGAAAAATTACTCAAAAGTTTAGGAACAGCGTGTGCTCCCTCTGGCTGCTATGTGGCTCCGTCATGGATTTGTGTCATGATGAATATGAATAGTTTATATTATGTATTTCAGGCTCAGTCAGCATCAGTAGCAGATATATGGCTATGGCAAGTTGGTTCATGGAAGGCAGTGGGTCAGTTGCAATCTCACACCTTGACCGTGACACAGATGGAATTCTCGCACGATGATGAACTGCTTTTGACTGTTTCAAGGGACCGTCAGTTCTCTGTTTTTAAAATAGATAGAGCAGGTACATCTAAATTGTAATTTTTAATGCTGCAATGCATTACTTTTCTTGTTTGGTTAGTTAAAAATTTAGCACTTTGCCTTGTTCTTGCCTCAGTTTGTGCCAATTGATCAGTTGATTTTCTTGAACTAAGTGGACTTGTAAAGAAATCTAAGGATAAATTTGCTTTTCTGAAATGGAAATAACGGAGCAGTCTTTTAGTACAAACTTTTTATCCCAAGATGCCCCTTTCGTTTTTAATTTTGCTGCAATGTTTGGAACTATCCATAGCATAGTTACTAAGGCCTCGTTTTGGCATGAGTTGTGTTTTCTTGTGTTTGAAACTAGTTCTTGTTTTTTATTTCATTTAGAAAAAAAAAATTTGGTAAAAAGTTTTGTTTTCTTGTTTCATTCCCTCAAGTCACAATAAAAATTTTTGTAGTTAACTAACGAGGGAAAAGTAAACTTCAAATATGTTTTTTAAAAACAATAAAAAATAAGTATGAGTTCCAACTTATTTTGAACTTGAAAATGAAATTAATGTCCAAACACTCATTTTGAAAACTTATGTTCAAAAACTTGAACTTGAAAAGAAAATTGGTTATAAACAAGGCCCAAAGTGATCCAAGCAGATATAGTCCCCCCCCCCCCAAAAAAAAAAAAAAAAAAGGACATCATGTCCTTCTTTCCTCTTCCTCTGGTCTTTCTATCTTTTCTTATTTTGTTTCCAATTTTTTTCTTTACTCTGGCTTAATTTTCATTTCTTAAGAAGTAAACAACCTTCCCCAAATATATGAATGGATTATAGATCTGTAGTTACTATTTATTGGATATTTTCAATGCTCATATGACTCACTCATTAAGAGTGAAGACATGGTAACTTAAGTTATATCAAAATCACACTAAATAAGACTGACACATTTTTGTGATGTTTCTGTTTAGGTCCTGGAGAAGTAACCCACCAACTTATAGCGAGGCAGGAGGCACACAAGAGAATTATATGGGCATGTTCCTGGAATCCTTATGGTTATGAATTTGCTACAGCTTCCAGGGATAAAACAGTGAAGATCTGGGAGGTTGAAAATCGATCATTAGTTAAACAGATTATATCTCTGCCAATGTTCAAAACCAGCGTGACAGCCTTATCTTGGGTCGGTCTCGATCGCAAGACAAATAAGGGGATTCTAGCAGTTGGAATGGAAAATGGTCTCATTGAATTGTGGAGTCTGTCTGTAAACAGAACAGATGATGGTAGACTAGCATCCCTGGGCGTGGTAGCTGCTCTTGTTTCACAGCTTAATCCCGTCATGTGCCATGTTTCAGCAGTAAATTGTTTGGCATGGAGGAGCATTGAGAAAAGCGAAGATTCAAGCAACGTGCAGCTTGCTTCTTGTGGAGCTGATAATTGTGTTAGAATATTCGATGTAAAAGTCGATTAATTAGATTATTCTTGTCAGTAACCTAAATTTTTGTATCGCTAGATGTTATGGTTCTAGTTTCACACCGACAATGTAATTCCTTTTAGAATAATATGGCTGGTGTAGCCTTTCTTGTGCAACATTGGATATATAGAGTGCTATATGATAATCAGGCTAGTATCTAACATTGTGTACTTAACTAGTCAATAAAGGCACGAGGTAGGGACAGGGTTAAAGGGTGATAATCAGGCCAGTATCTAACACGAAGCCAAACAACAACAAAAGATTGATCGAAAAAAGCATGATGAACTAATAAAGACGTGGAGTATGCATTGTTCTTTGTTTTTCACTAGTCCTTTTCCTCTTTTCCATGATGAGAAATGCTAGAACACCACTCAAACGAATAGATGTATGCCTAATACTTATAAAAGTTGACTTTTAAATATTTTGAAAAAATGGATAGTTTCACTTTATTTTTATGAAATTAATATATTTGTAACTTTACTTTAATTTTGTGCAGTTTATTTATTTTATTGTTTTATTTGTGAATATTTTAGTCATTTTAAAAAACTTTTTGAGATAGTTTTTTCTTCAAATATACACAAAACTTGATCTAACTTGAATTTTTTAACAAAAAAAAATCCAAAAAACAAAAAAATTACCAAAGTGTCCAAATTTACGATATAATGATATTCTTTAATTTTTCATATTAATAAGTGTCCTATATTGATTGGAGTGCAAATTGTCTTTAGCATTTCTATCTACTTATGTATTTTCCAATTTTAATTTAAAACTTCTAAGCTTAAATATATTAATTTGTTTGGATATGTGTCTTTCAAGTTCATTCCAACCAGCATTCCATATAAGACACCTTTTTCTTTTAGAACATTAGATGCTTCAACAATAATATTACCCATATAAAAAAATATGAGTATTTTTGTAACTACCCTACAATACATCCTTTGAAAGGATATTTAAGAAAAATAGTTAAAATTATGGATCAAAATGTTTTTAATATATCATTGTTATATCCACAATATTTTCAAATATTTTTATGTTTGGAAAGGATACAAACATATATATATATATATATATCAAATTTATTTTGATTTTATTATTAATTTCAATTTTTAAAAAATTCATGTCATAAATATTTCATCCATCTTTTTGTAAAATTGAGGTGTATTTTTAGGAAGTGGAATGTCGTAAAGAAAGCTATCAAATTTTTATTTTTAATCCCTTAGTTATTTTATCCTCAAATTTGATTAATTTTCAAAATCCAACACCTATTCAATAATTGTTCATTAAATTTATCAAAATTAGAGCAATATTTATACTTTGAACACATGTATGAAAGTAAAAAAAAATTCAAATATGGTTAAAACCATAAGATATCAAAAATGAGACATACGTAGGATTGTGTATCTTACATACTTAAAATCCTTAAAAAAACAAATCAAATATCCTTAATGAAAAGAAAAACCCTAAATGAGGAACTAGAATCTTAGTGACATACATTATAAATAAAAATTATAAAAATTATAAAAACTTTAATCAATAATAAATATAATACAATGAGATAAAATAAAATTTCAAGCTAACAAATAATAAATAAATAAATAACATTTATGTGAAAAGAAATATATATATATATATATATATATAACAATAAATATATAATTTTTTTATACTAAAGAATATCTATACAATTTTATTATAAAATAATTTGAAATAATGAAAATAAATTAAATAATAATAGAATTTTTAATTTTTAAAATTTAAATAAATAGTTAAAATGATTTTACAGAACAAACACTATAATTGCGAACAAAAACATATAGAACTAGTTTAAATAGTTAAAATGATGTCTTAAAAGAACAAAAACATAAAGATAAAAACTATAATATATTATACATGATTAATTAAATTTAAATATAATTAAATCTATAAAAAAAATTAAAAAAATACAAAATTTATATATTTGTTAAAATATGAATCTCTATTGTCCGTTCTTCATTTCTAATTTCAGTGTTCCCATTATTTCCCCCAAAAGAATATTACCCGCATAAATTTACATCAAAAAAAGAAAACTACCAACACAAATCCAGTCTAAACTGCTTTAGTAATTTTACAAATTTTGAAAGCATTCCTAACATGGATTGTCAAACACGCCTTATAGTGGGTGGTCAATATTTAATCACTTTCAGAATAATTGCGAACCAATTCCAAACTGGCTTTTAATATTGAAAAGCGCATTGTCAAACTAGTTTAATATCCAAAAACCATTAATTAGCTACTCACAAAGTGGAGTGAAAAACGTCATTTAATGAACGGATAAAAAATCGCAAAATCACACATAAATCAGAACCCTGCTAGCCTGCTCTATTATCTATTTAACTCCTTTCACATCCAAAAAGCTCTTGCTGTAAAGAATCAAATCCGCAGGCAGAAAGATGATAATGAAAAACGCTACATATAACACAGTTGTTCCACAGAAAACATAAAATCTAAAAGAAGCAAAACAGCAAACAAGAATCCCTTCGCATATAAATTTATGCAGAACCCAAACAACTCAAACCCTAAAACCTTTGCTGTTCCTTTTCCCTCTAGCCTTCTCAAATTTCCTGCCCTTTGATCTCAGATAGGGTTTAGTGTGGCTGTGAGGCACACCAGGTGCAGGACCAAAGTGCTTAACAGCCTCACGAGCATTCTTTGGACCCCTGAGGAGAACCTGCAGGATTGACAAGAGTTCATAATGTAGAATGAAATCTAGATAAATTTGATGGTATTGAGTTATTTTTAGAGCACTACTAAATTAGCCCACACTATTACAAGCTCACATTCTTAGTGTTTTACTACTTGCAACCCATTACATTAATTTTAAGAACTCATACCATTTTGCTCCATTTATTTTTTGGTGGGCAGAACGGTAATGGGATGGTATATAGTGAGATATCTTATTTGTCCAAAGTGGACCTAAATGGAACAAGTAAAATTAAAAAAGAAAAAGAAAATATGATTATCTATAAAACCATGAACACATTAAGGATAAGTTTAAATTGGATGAGATGAGATTTAAGGGATAATTTAGAAGCAATCTTATTTTTATTTTACATAAAAAAACATTCCCATGAATATTGATCATAGAAAATAAATATGAACATCCAAATGGAGAATAAACCAAAATGAATATACTACTCAGAATTCAGCATATCAAAAATGTCGGGAATCATTTGGCTTCATTTACAATAGAATATTTAATCAAGGGACTACGAAAGCATCAATATAAGCTATAACTGGTTTGAAATATTGGTAATTTGGAACTGTAAGTCAAATCATTCCAACCCAAGCTGAATTTTTATATGCTCAATCACAGAGGAGGGTAAGATAAATGTGATTAAAATACATGTTGAAAACAAACTACTTAACATTGAAAAGTATAAAAATATTCTTAAAAAAACGTACTGTGTTTTGTCCAAGTGGAGCCCTGAGAGCCAATTGGTCAAAGGTCAAGCATTCGCCACCAGCCTTCTCAATCCTAGCTCTTGCAGTCTCAGTGAACCTCAATGCAGTCACTTTAAGAGCAGGTACTTCATAAACCCTTATGTCATCTGTCACTGTGCCCACAATTACAGCAATCTTATCATCCTGGCGAGCCAAACAAATACCAATGTTAAATTAAATTAATGAGCATGAAACAACACAACTACTATAATTAAAAAATACATTTAATCAATCTATCAAATCCATATGGGCATCAATAAAACAACATATAATGTAATATCCAAAAGAATAGTGTTAAAAATTACACCTTTCCCTTCATAAAACGAATCAATCTGGAGAGGGATAGAGGAGCCTTGTTGACCTTGCTCATGAAAAGGCGCTTCAATATCACAGAATTGAACTTACTACCAGTCCTTCTCACAAGAAATCGGTACAACTGCATTCAGATCCATCCATGTATGTAAAGTACAATTAAAAACAAACTTGAAACATAAAACAAACACAGAAATGATAAATAACAGCAATATAAATCCCGGATAGTGTTTAAGGAGTACCTTGACGAGGAGTTTCAGGTAAATATCATCAGATTTAGGTGCGGTACGTCTCACCTTCTTGCTCTTACCTCCGGCTTTCAAATCGATACCCTAAATATACAGATAGAACAATGAGGACAACGATACGTTAACACACGAAATCAAAAATGGAGAAGGCTTCGAAGTTACCATGGCGACCGGCTGGTGCTGCTCTTTTGCAACTGGAACTACGCTGATAAACCACTCCTAGAGAAACGCTTAGGGTTTTGTAATTCTTTTATACCAATACTTAATTGGGTTTGGACTTTTCGAGGACGCCCAATATATAAAATAAGGAAAGTAAAATTTTGTGGTCTTCTAAGTTAGTCAGATGTTTTATCTAAGTTAGCCCACACTTAAAAATGACCATATATATTTTAGGTAAAAATAATGTCATTGTTTATTGTTTATTGCATAAACGATATTTACATTTTCTATTTAATTTTTGTTACAATTTAGTATATGTTATAAAAAGTTATCATATTATAACAAATTTAATTTTTTTATCTTTCAATTGCATTAAATTTTTTACTTATTTTTTATTATAATTTAATCCTATGTTATAAAAATGAATGCACAATATAAAATTATTTATTTTTCTTCATTTTTTTAATTAAATTAAACATTTTTATTTTCATTTCGATAATTGTAATCGAAGAATGGAGGAAAACATATAAAAATTATTTATTTATTATTATGTTGTTATATTTTAATAATAATAAGACTAATATATATAGTAAATGTTACTTCACACCCATAAAAATATTTCAATATTTTGTTTAATAAAAATAATATTTTTTAAAATAATTAATTTTTAAGAAATGTACCTTATTAAACGCAAGTATAATTTTTTATTTATTAGTCATGCTTTGAGGCTTAGTTACTATTACATGTTTGTTTGAATTCATTGGTCATATAGAACCAACCTGTTCTAAGTAAGATTTTTTTTAACAAAGCGTTATAAATATTTTTTTGATATTTCTAAAAAATAATGTAAGTTTAGTTTTATGAAAATAATATTATTTATTTGATTTTTTTAAAATTTATAAAATTTAAAACAATAATTTGAAATATATATGAATTTGTTTTTTATATGATACCTTATGTGTTTTCTACCCTTTTGAGAGTAAAATGATAAATTTTTGAGAATTTAAGAAAAAATCACGACGAAATAAATCATTTATCATTATGATAAGTGTCAAATAGAAGTACAATAATGTATGTAATTGAGGTTTCATAACTGATTGATAGACTTAAACCTTGTTCCTACATGACCCAATTAATTCGATTAGGCACTCGTTATCTATTTTCATTGTTCAACTCTTTGATAACATGAAAAAACCAAAAGCTCTAATGTTCACCTTTATGTATCCAAGGAATAGAAGAGTAGAGGACTTTGGTGTCCCCTCCAGTAAAGAATTGGGGTCTTACAATTATCAACCAATATGCTTTTTTCTCATGCTTTTCTTCGTTCATGGTTCAATATTTTGGTGCCCTAGGCATAGAAGAACCACACCAATCCATCTTGAACATGGTAGTTAAACTCTACTACGGTGACGATATTGTAGGGAAAGTCTTGCAAAAAACTTAACACCCCTAATTCTTAATACTTTTTCATACATAAAAAAAGAAAAAAAATAAAAATGTCATCTTATTCAAAACCCCAATTATAAAGTCTTCTATCTCTGAAACTCAAAGGAATTGACAAGGCTCGCACGAGTGGTGAAGCATGTGGTTTAATTCAATGCAAAGTGAAGAACCTTATTAGGACTTGACATGTCATGAATCCTCTTGAAAGAGAGGGGTATCTTCGGAAATGCGGACACAGGTGGCACACAGGCTTTTATCGTAAATTTATCAAATATTTTTCCAAAGTCTCCAAACCCTTATGTAATTTTTTGACAAAGATGTGCCTTGTAGATTTGATGATAAATATTTAGACATATTTTGAGTGATTAAAGTTAAATTAGTATCAACACGAGTTATAGTAGCACCAAATTGAAACAAGCACTTTGAGTTAATGTGAAATGCAAGTGATTTTGCTTTTGAGACTATTTTGGGCCAATAAAGATACAAGATGTTCCATGCTATATGTTATGCACGTAAAATGCTCAATGAAGCTCAAATGAATTATGACATTATAGAGAAAGAACTCCTAACCATTTTATATGTCTTTGAGAAATTTAGATCTTATTTGGTTGGGACCAAGGTGATTCTCTACACAAACCATTATACAATAAAGTATCTCATGATAAAGAAGAATACCAAACCAGCATTGATCATATGTGTTCTCCTTCTACAAGAGCTTGACTTGAAAATATGATAAAAGAGGGACATAAAATCAAGTGGAAGACCATCTATCTAGATTGGAAAGGAAAGCTAATATGGATGATAATATGGTGATTGAGGAATCTTTCCCAAATGATCAACTTCTTTTCGTGGTTCAAATTGACATCCCATGGTATGTAGACAATGCAAACTTCCTGGTTATCAACATCATTCCACCTGATCTCATATGGCAACAAAAGAAGAAATTCTTCCATGATATAAAGCAATATTTTTAGGATGACCCTTACCTCTACAAAGGATATGATGATGGTATTTTGGAAAGGTGTATCCCTTATGATAAAGTGTGAAGTATTCTTTACCATTGGCATAGCTCAGACTGTGAAGGCCACTTTCAAAGCACAAAAATAGTAGTTAAGATACTCCAATCTAGTGATTTTTAGCATACATTGTTAAAAGATACCTATATTTATGTAAAGATATGTAATAGATGCTAAATGATAGGTAATATTTCCAAAAGAGATGAAATACTCCCTAAATAATATATTTGAATTGAAATTGTTTGATGTTTTAGGCATTGACTTTATAGGACTATTTCCATCATTCTTTGGAAACCAATACATACTAGTAGTGTAGATTACGTGTCAAAATGGGTAGAAGCCACATCTAACAACAAGTGTGATGCCAAAGTTGTCATGAAATTTTTGAAACAACATTTTTGCAAGGTTTGGAACTCCTAGGATTATCATTAAACATAAGGTATTTACCCTTATCATCCAGAGGCCTCTAAGTTAGATGATACTTTATAGGCATATATAATTGCATTTAAAATACCAATGGGTACCACCCTGTATAAGCTAGTCTATAGAAAGCATGCCACCTATTTGTGAAATTAGAGCATAAATCATATTAGGCATTGAAACAATTGAACATTTTTTTACCATACTTTTGAACCGGAACAATAAATATTCATGTACAACTCAAGACTCAAACTATTTTCGAGTAAACGCAAGAGTAGATGGTTAGGTTCATTTACCTTCAATATAACTAACCATAGAGCCATTGAATTAGAAAACAAAAACATAAAGCTATTCATGGTTAATGTGCACAAAATAAAGTAATATCATAGAGATCCACTACCCAATGAAAAATTTGTGATGACCTTGATAGATACACTTTAGGAACTGATACAACTGTCTAGCCAAAAATATTAAACGTGATGCTTGTTGGGAGGAAACTCAACTTTATTTTACTTATATGTGTTTTTTTTGTTTTTTAGGTGAATAAATGTGGAGAACAATGACACAATATAAATTGGTTAATTTTAAGAAATGATATAATGGTTCATATTAGATCACTTTTCCTTTAAATAAACACAATTCCTTCACAAATTAAATACACATTTAAGAATCAAAAACCCTAACAACTACTAAGAAAAGAGAAAAGAGAAAAAGTTCAAGAAGAGATTAAAGAAGAAACAACTTTGTGAAAAATTCAAGAGAATATTAATGTACAAATTAAGAGATTGAGTGTATATCTTCTTCTTCTCCATTCTTTATTAGTTTTTATGTATTCTTTTATGAAAAATTAGAGTTATATGAACGTAATTATGTCTAGCTAATTTATTAATTTAGTGGTCTTATGAACCAAGTTTTTACATGTATTGATATAATATTTTATCTCAATTTTTATTTCAATTCAATTATATTATTTAATCTAATTTTTATTTATTAATTGTTTGGCCAAAAAATTAACCTATAGAGACAAGTAAATAGATTTGAGATAATCGTTTGTCTTGATTAAATAACATGCTTAAATTTTAATAAAAAATATATGATTTTTATAAATATAATCTATAATTGATGATCTTAATTATTATACAATCTAATTGACATGAGAGTGTTACTAAGTTAATTACTATATGATGTATAGTTTACTTAAAAGAGAAATGCATATTAGGTTAGATTCAATTGATCATATAATTAGTTTGTAATTATAGTGATTCATATGCTTAAAAAATTAGGAGGTTAAGATTTTTAGGTTATTTTCTCATATATCTTTGTAGTTATTAAGATTTGCAATTTAAAACTAGTTGTAATTTATTTTTTAATTTTTAAATTTATTATTGTCCAAATAATATTAATAGTAGGTATATTGGTACTCAATTATAAGATAGAGAACTACTTGTGGAATTAATATCTGTATTTAAGTACAATTATATTACTCGCATAATCCATATAGTTGCGATTAACGTATCAACATTTGATGTCATAACTCATATTCAATTTGAAAGCATAAAGTC
The DNA here is from genome assembly GCA_033030585.1 of Hippophae rhamnoides. Classification (NCBI taxonomy): domain Eukaryota; kingdom Viridiplantae; phylum Streptophyta; class Magnoliopsida; order Rosales; family Elaeagnaceae; genus Hippophae; species Hippophae rhamnoides. The sequence continues at coordinate 43,089,165 of CM065434.1, forward strand.
ATCCTTTAGACTTGACTTCCAATAAGATATGTTTTGTCTCCAGATCCTTCACAAAACAAGAAGGTGAAACTCAAAGAATACATAATTATCTTTCATAAATTTTGAAACACTAATCAAGTTTTTAATAATTTGAGTAACATGCAATAATTTGAAAAGGTATTACTACCAATATGTTGTATGTAAAGTCTAGATCCATTACCTATGTGAAGTTACTCAAAGCCAGTATATTCAATTTGGTAGTAAGATTGGCAGGGTCAGATGTTACGTGATGGGTGACTCCAGAGTCTAGGTACCAAACTGGCTCATTAACAGTTTCTGGTGTGACTATTAAAGCTGAAGGTTGTTGACTTCCTTGACTCGAGTTAGAATTGGAGCCTGAGCCTTGTGGATTATTGTTAATTGGTGGTTGAAAATTATGATCAAATCTGAACCAACACCTAGAAATTAGATGTCCAACCTTACCACAAAACTGACAGATGTGTCTTCCATTGTTATTATAACCTCTACCCCTTCCACATTAGCCTCTGCTAGAAAAATTGTTGAATTATGAGTTATTGCCTGGATTTTGATAGTTGTTGTAAGAGTTGCTAACAGAACCACTACCAAAACCACCAGAATTTTGATAATTTCCCTAAGATGGCGTTTGGTTCGTGGAATGGAATCGGAATGGGAATGGGAATGGAATGGAAACAATTCTGTTTGGTTTGACTACTGGAATCAAGCTCAGAATCAGGATTACAATGTTTGGTTTGACACTGGAATGGAATGAAAAAATTTGTAAATGACCTGAATACCCCTACATGCTGTAAAATGGATATAATGTAATTTAATTACTAGTTTTTCGTTAGAAAAATTAAATAACAATTTTAATTTTTAATTTTTTAAGTAAGAAATATATATTTCTTTTTTTATATCATAAAAAATTAATTATATATTAAATTTTATAGAAATGAATGAACTTATTAAGATTGATTTGAATAGCAATCAATAGATTGAAATCCTATGTGGGATTGTCTGCTGTACAATGATGCTATTCATTTTTACAAAATAATAAATTATCAATATAAACAATTACAAACGTATGTTGATCATAATACTTTCGTATCATCTCTTCAATGAAGCACAAATGTTCATATTTCAAAAGTGTTCAAAATACAAAGTGTTGAAAACACTATATTAAAATATTGATATTAGCCTAACTAATATAAAGTTAGATACCAAAACAAGGCTAATATAACAATTACAAACGAATATTCATATAGTAATAACACATATCCATAACTTAATATAATGCACCTTCACGTCTAAGGCTCCTAATCCAACCATCTTTGTTGCCATCAGTACTCCAAAAATACATTGATTCTCATGCGTTTGTCAACAAGAATAATTGTAGCAACATCAAGCTCATCGCTGCTAAGCGACGTGGTCCTTTGTAATTCATTGTACAACCTCTTTTGTTCTTCTTTTGTTATTCTTTTGTGATGGATCGACTCAAAAGGTCGTCGACATTCTTCATCTCTTCTCAAGCATTCGAGCAGCCTCTCTCAACATTTAATTTATATTCATTAACTCCAATTGTTCTCTTTCTTTTTAAGATGAAACATTTGAGTTTTGGCATTTCGAGTAAGATTACACGTCGATGTAATGGATCAGCCATTTACCGTCTCTTGATCCCGTTCATTATCAAGTTCTAAAACAACATCATCCTGAGTCTCTCGTATCTTTTCCTCGTGGCTCGTTCTTTGCCAAATACAATAGCCAAGTCCTCGTAATAAGTGAAATGACCTATGTCTCCAATGAGCAGCTCTTTCTGTGACTCTAAAAAATATTAAAATATGTCAAATTGAAAATATTAATAATCAAATGGATTAATAATCAAATTGAAAATATTACCTCGTACATACGTATCTCCAAACAAGGGTCAAGCCTACATGTTTATTCACCGGATCCCACTCCAAATCCACTACTATTATGACCATTAGCATGTCACGTATAGTAGTAAATCGAGTCTTCAATGTTTTCAATCGAGACTCAATACGTGGTTTAGCTTTCATATTACAATCCGGTAGTTTTTGAAGTAGTGATTTCTCAATAGCATTTAAGTAGCTGTGTTTGAAACCACCATCACTCTATAGCGAACCCCGATCAGGTAACTCAGAAGACACTCAATTAATTTTTCATCTAATGTTGTTGTCCAAAATCTTTTATTATGTCCAGGGCCTCGATTTCTTGAGGTAAAACTTTGTGAAGATGACATCCTAAAATTAAAAAGTAAGTACAAAAAAATACTTACTAACTGTTTAACAAAATAGAAATAGAAAACATATTAAAGTTGCAGAGCCTAGCTACCAATGAGAATAATTTTAAAATTAAAAGAATACGACCAATAGTATAATGTTTTACAAGATTACAAATAATTTCAATCAAACAATCTCTTCATTACAACCACAATCAAGCATAAATAAGAAAACATTACTTCCATTAACCTAAACACTCACTATCATCTATCCCTCTCTCCTTTCTCTCCATTCATTGTACATGTTTGATGCCGTATTGTCCCTAAATACACTCCATTCGTGTGTAGAGTCTACAATTCTTATCAGATCTTCCTCATCAACATCCTCATCTCTATCTTCAAGATTTTCCCAATTTTCTTCAAATGGATCATATGACATTTCCTTTCTTATATAGTTGTGTAGCAAGCAACAAGCAATAATTATTCGATTTTGAGTTTTAATGGGATAGAATGATGGACTTCTTAGAATAGCCCATCGATTTTTTAACACACCAAAACATCTCTCCATCACATTCCTAGCTCCGTGAGTGCTTCATGTTAAAAATTCACGTGGATTGCGAGGTTGTGAACCATATCTCCATTCACTCAAATAATAACGTCGACCACGATACGAGCAAGAAATCCATTGGAATTTGCATACCCAAAGATCCACAAGATAATAATGCCCTATATATTAAATATATTTTACAATTCAATTTCATATTCATAGAATTTAAAAAATTGATCAATTCACATATTACTTACCAAGTTGGACTTTAAATCCATTCTGGTTTCACGCATACTTCACGTAAAACTCTACTATCACCGGGAATAACCCTCCCAATCGGGTAAAACATAAATAAATTGCATATTAGGAGAGCAAACCCCAAAACATTTGTGGTAACCTCACCTTTCGGCTTCGATACCTAGACTTATCACCCATGAACTCTTACTCTAATACGAGTACCATCGTGCTCCTAAGCAACCCTAGTACCAATAAGTCAAGTAAAATCATTTAATTATTAGAAATATTACATGGTAATAAGAAAAAAAAGAAATTAAACATTATATCTACCTTGAAATATTTCCACCTATCGTCATCACAATCGTCCAAGAATAGGCTTTTGGGTTTTTTCAATAACTCCTTATGCAACCGTATGATAAAGATGCAAGACATTATTGAAATACTTACTAATCCGCCTCTCCAGATCTTCTAAATCGACCGCTTATAACTCTATTTTTCACATATTGCAATTACATGAAGAAACATGGTTACCTGCTCATCTACTAACAAATGTTTTGATTGTTTTAGCCCCCTCTAGTTTCAAGCATTGCACACAAATTGGTAAAAGCACTCATACTCATCATAGTTTGATTAATACAAGTAATGTCACTCTCATAGCACAATCTATGCACAATTTTCCTATTTGAAAAAAATCAAGCTCATACAATTGTCTCCTTAAAGATATTGTCTTGTTTTTATCCACCACCAACTCAAAAAGAATTTTACAATATACATTATATGCATCAAGTACACAACAATAAGATCCACCTCTTCCACATTCAAGCTATGATCATCCATTTTACCTTAAACTACAAACAAAAACAATACTTAATTAGGAACAACAATTTACTCATAAAATTGATAAAATATACCCCGATTTTATTAAACTACCAAAATTAAATATTATGAAGATACCGATTATATCACTATAACAATAGATAGTTTTTGAATAAACAATACCTCTGCAAGATTAATAAACAAGCTTATGAAAGTAAGTAATGCATTCTCTTCGATAATACCTCTGCAAGTATTAATAGGCGCTTTTGAATTCATTAGCATAACAATTAGTTTATGCATCCAATCGATAGTTTAAACCAAAGTTAGAGTTACATTATACACCTAAACCATCAAAATTAATCCTAACAACAATTTATGCCATTAAGTCGAAAAGTCTAGCAAATAATCAATATTGATATTGTTAGAAACAATATCAAGATCGTTTTATTGACGTAGAAGGAATGTTTATATCGGTCAGTGTTTGAGTTCATGAAAACAATAAATTGATTCAAAGAAAACAACAAAGAATATCACATACCGTAATACCAAAACAAGATAATAAACATTTGAATCGATTCAAAATATAAATAAATTTCAACAAAATAGAGAAAAATTTCTCGACGAACAATGTATCGTACGATTAGAACAAAGAACAAAATTAGGGATTGATTCAAAATAGAAATAAATTAGGGATCGATTCAAAATAGAAATAAATTAAAGGATCGATTCAAAATTACGGTAACATAGAACAATCCTGAAAGGAAAAACCCACAATTTCAGAAATAAATAAGCAGTATTCAAGTCGAGAAGCAAAAAACAAAAAGAGAACAACTCGTGAAGAAATTAGGTCAGGACTCGATGAGCGAAGACACGACGAGGACGAGAACTTACCTCGAATGTCGTGAAACCACCACCGAAATAGACCAAGCGAGGCAACTACCGAGCTCGAGCCGAGTAAGAAATCGCGATGGTCGAGCATGCGAGAGCCGGGAGAAGAAATCGCAACGCCGTGGGTGAGAAAATGAGTGCGCATCCAATCTGCTTCTTCGTTTATAAAGGGAGGGTAATTTTGTAATTATAATTTTATGTGAGGGGTAAAATTGGTACGCTAATTTTATATCCGGAATGGAATCATCATTCCTAAAGGGGGGAGAAGGAATTGTGATTCCGTCTCCTTTAGTAATCCGACTCCATTCCGCCCTCCATTCCGTCCAACCAAACACACAAAATGGATGGAATCAATTCTGATTCCATTCCATTCCGTCCAACCAAACGTGGGGTAAGTCCTGTCATTAGACGAAGATCCTACAGAGTTCTTAGACATACTTTGAGCAACATTTGCACAAGGAAGTAGCAAACCTCCAAAGACATTTTATCATGTTTTACCAACCTTTTTTCATAACTAAGCAACATAACTGTAACCTCCTTCACACTAACTGGATCAATCATTTTAGAAGCACTAACATGTACTATATCATAGTCTTTATCCAAACCATTTAATATAGCATGAATTTCATCTTCCTCACTAACAACATAGCCATAAGCAAAGAGTTGACGTACTATATCCGTTATCTTCAAAATATATTCTATAATACTTATGTTACTTTTTGTGATATTGCTCAGTTCAGACTTGTATTGAAAAATCTTGGCTCTAAAATATGAAGCAAATGAATATTACTAACTCTTCCAAATTCAGCACTAGTCTCAGCATCTGATACTTCTTTCATCAATTTTTCATTCATATAAGTTATTAACCAAGAACATAACATTTGATCTTGCCTTGGCCAAAAACGATAATCTGCACTGATCTGTCCTTTATCATCTAGCTTTGATGGATATTTCTTGATTTCAAGAACAAATTCCTCCAACTCATAGCTCCTTAATATATGAAGCATTTTCTTTTTCCATAACACAAAGTTCAATCTATCCAGTTTATTTGCTAATATTTGATTCTGAAAAGTGACCAAGTATTGATCATTTGGATTAGCAAGCCTTAATTAATAGAGTCTTCTCAGTCATTTGACTGTTTAATTCCATAACTGAACAATACTCAAGATTCAATCCTATGCCCTAATACCATGAAAGAAACCTAAACTAGTGAAGTAATAAATATCAGGGATCAACATGCAGATAAGCCAAAAAGTTAAGAAAGAGATGAAGAATTGAGAGAAGAGCTTTGATAAAACTGTTATGTTTTGTATTACTTTTCTTGAATTACAAAGAATGTATAAATGCTCCTTTTGTAGACGGTGACTGTTGCTAACTTTACAGAAACTAATTACTCAATTTAGCCACTAGTCTAACGACCTTTGTTATCATTTCCAAAGCCATCACACCTGCTTAAACCGTTTAAGTTATTTTCTTGATGAACTTGCGTACCCACTTGACTTTGATTAACTGAAGTTCGTTGCACAGCTGAAGCATAATCCTCTACAAACATGATTCAACGTTAATCGGATTCAAATAGTCATAATTTAACTTAAACGATATTTAATTGAAAGACGTTTCATATAAAATGAGGGGCTGAAATTTTATTTAATATTCAAGATCTATTTTCAAGTTACACACCACACCTAGACATAGACATATCTAATTCTTTAGATGTTTTTTTTTTTTTTGCAAGGATAAACTTGAAATTTTGAAAATATTAAGGGGAGAAGTCTACAAAACCTGCAAAACCAAGACTACCATAGGCAACCAAATCAGCAGCAGCATTACAATATTTCGGACACCAAGAAAACTTGCAAACATTAAAAGAAACAGACAAAGCCAAAATGTCAATCATAAATTAACTAACATTCCAACAAATGGTAGAACTATCTTCATTTAAACATTCAACCAATATTAGGGAGTCTGATTCACTCCACATCATGCCATTGTCTCTCCATATCAAACTATTAGATTTTTGAGACAGGCACAGCCTCAACATGCAGAGTAGAAGTTATTTTTCATCTTAAACTGGATCTTCATAAGAAAAATAAAACCTTAATTATTTTTCATTTCTCACTTGGATTTGATCATATAACAAATCCTCCATACACAGGGACTGAATTTCCACTCCAGATGGGTTGGGTCCCCAATACATAACAGAAAGAGAGCTTTTTGTGTGCTACTTGCTAAACCTGGTGTTGCAGCAACCACGGTCAATGGTTTATGATCAGCTGAGATGTTTTTTTTTTAATCAGTTGAGTTCTATGTGATGGTTTTGCATTTTCTTGTTAAGCATAACAAAAAAAATAAAGTTTAACATATATCATAGTTCAAAGGAACTGAATAAACATTTAGTAATAGAAATAAAAATAACCAATTCACTTTATTAGAAGCTTTACTCGGAGAGCCCAAGCTTTAATTGCTCAGCCATTGACTGCACCAACCTACACTGAAGACCCCTTTTTTCCAACAGTCAAGCTTCATGAACTGAATTCATCCTCCTGCTTTTTCACCCATCAGAAACTGAGCATATCTCCCATCGTGTAAGGGGAATACACAGGACATTCTGAGCTATGGCATATTTTGCATGCTACATTATTGTTTTGGTAATCTAAAATCCAAATCTCTGGACATAAAAATATCAAACCTTCGACAAGTAACCAATTGCAAAAGGATAAAATGGTAACATTGATGCACATGTTTATTCTTTAAACCATTCATGTTTTACTTTTTTTTATTAGTTAAGCAATGTTATACATAACTGAATATAATGGGATGTAAAATGACTTCAAAACCTACTGTTGGGATAATTTCGTACTTTTCATATTATAGTCAAACAATGGTCCTTATCAACAAATAACCTTACAAGTCAAGCCCAATAAGCGTCTAATCATTATATAAGTGTGAATGCAATATAATTATCTTAAGAGAATAAATGCCTAATAATTATTCTTTAATTATTTTAAAGAAATAAATGTCCAAAAATTATCCTTTAATTATCTTAAAGGATAATTGAGGAGATAATTAAAAATAGATGTCTACAATAGATAACTATCTACAAAAGTACAACAACTCAATCCTAATCAGACAAAATAACTATTGGATTTATTCTTTCCTCTATATATAGTTACTTATGCATAAAATAATATCATCATCGAATATCTTGTATCATATTGAAATTACTAAGATCTTATAATAGAAAATCACAACTAAATTTTCATATAATTATTAGAACGAGACCCAGATCTCTTCTACCCTTCATCTTACAATTACTAATTTAAGGATTGTAGGACCCAAGATCACCCATACAAGGTGATCCAAGGTCCTAACAGATTGTTCATCTTGCAGATTTTAAGGAGAAAAATCTTATCTGGTATTAACAAAAATCGATTCAAACATATCATAATGAAACGGAGAATATAGAAATTTAAAGTTATCTTTTAGATGCCATTAATGAATTCAAAAGTAAAATTAATTCCTAAGGGCATTGCAGCCCCTACAAATAAATCCAATGAGGCCATCACTTATCTACACATAGTAAGAAAATGAAACTAAAACTAAAATTCCATTTTGACAATAGCATTGGAAACCTCAAATGGTGGTGAAGGCGTTTGGGTTGATGATCCATACCGAAGCCAATCCTTGGCACAGATAAGGGCTTCCAGTGTCATTGGAGGCAGTGAACAATGGTAGCTACTTATTTTTTTTATTTCAGTGTCAAATACAGATTCAGGACCAATGGTAGAAACAGGTATTGACAGAATATCACAAGCCATTTTAGACAACAAGGGGTACTTGTCTCTGTTTAATTTCCACCAGCCTAGGACGTCAAACTCTTGTACATGTGGATAAAGAGAGTCTTCCAAATACTGATCTAGCTCCGAGATAAATTGTTGGCTGCTTGAAATATCAGAGATATAAATCTCAAAATCTGAAATCCCCTCCCCAACAGATATAAGAGGCCCGTCATGAGATTCCTCGTGAAAAGTGTTTGTTTTCATGATGCCCTCATTCCCCTCTTCCATCATCCTATCAGGTAGAGTTAGCATTTGCGTAGTATATTCAATAAAGAGTTCATGAATACCATCATCAACAATCCTAATCCATGACTCGGCATTGTCACCATACATTTTGAAGAATGTCAACTTAACAAACTCCATTTTGAACCTTGGATCCATAACAACAGCAATTGACAAAACCAGGCAACAACTCCTCCAATATGCATCAAACTTTTCATGCAAGGGTTTGGTCACGTAACTGATGAATGGATCCTCACTTGTGGCTGTTTGCATCAGATCAAATTGAATCTTTGAAACTTCGCAGAAAAATGCATTCGCAGTTGGGTATGTAGAAGCAATTAGAATGTTAGCTACATCAAGAAAAAGCTTCAAATATGTACACAGAATTTCTACTTGTTTCCATTCATCTATTGTTGGAGTTATCTTGTAATCAAGATCTGAGGTATCCAAACAAGCAAAAACTTCTTTTAATTCACAGGCTGTCACCAACATATGGTAAGTTGTATCCCATTTAGTCCTATCATCAATCAAAAGGTCCTTCATGCTCGGAACTTGAAGTTGTTCTTTCAGCTCAATAAACATCTCTTCATGAGATTCTGAAGTTTTCACATACTTAATATTATCACGGATTTTGTTGATGGTTTCCCTCATTGCATCTAGTGCACCTTGTGCAAGACGACTAAGAACACGAGCAAAACAATTTCCTATTACTAACTGACCATTTAGCATGTGCTGGTTCTTGGCTGGAAGATATCCTCTAATATTTTCAATTGTTCTGTCGCTCAAAAAGAACGTATCAAGAGTGAGGCTAAACAACTTGCACTCCAAATGCCAATCAGATAGACTAGCTGCAATGGCTTGACTAATAGCATCATCTGAATCTGGAGATGGTATCCTAACAACATTAAGAATCTGACGATGCAAATTCCAGTTGCCATCAATGAAATGTCCTGTTAAGGAAACATAACCCACTGTTTGATTTGAAACCCTTAAGTCCATTGCAAGGCTAACCCTTCCAGGTATTGCATTGACCAGATTCAAAAGGGTTCGCTTCTCTTCCAAATACGTGGCCATACAATCGCCTTGGATGGTTTTTAATCCTGGCATGCTGAACTTGGGTTGAAGACTCTGGATAAAATTGATAAAACCAGATTGTTCCACAAAATGAAGTGGATACTCATGTAAAATAATCAACTTGGCAATACCACGGTTGAAGCAATTTTGGTCAAATTGGAAACTTTCGTATCCAGGCGTTGCTTGGTAACGCTCTTTTGGGAAATCAGTTTTGGAGCCAGGTGTAACGGGAACAATCTGATTAACTTGACAGCTTACTGGACATATCCCAAGGGCAATATGTCGTTTGAGGTGGCTTGTGCCTGCCACCTTTGAACCGGTAATATAAGCATATGATTTCTTGCAGCCCTTACAGTAAGCCCTCATGCATCCAGCCCCAGCAGTTTGCACCGTAAAGTGATCCCAGACAATTGATTTCTTTCTCCTGCGCTTGTTAGGCTTTGCATCAGAACTGGGTAGCCCATTGTTGTCAGTGGGGGTACCAGGGATATCCATCTACATGTACAAGGTGTTAAATGTTGTCCTAGATTTAAGCAACAGGAGGGAAAGAAAATGAGTTCAAGTTTTACACATAACATGACATATTAAGCAGTGAGAATAGAACACTGAAATCAGATAGTACAAACAAGATCACTGGAAAGGACATTATTACATAAAAAAGTTGGGTGATGCAGTTGGCTAGCTATAATGCTTGATTTGGAGAAATACATTACTGGACTCGGATTTTGTTATGGTAGAGCCCATTAAGCATGCTTACCAGTTACAAAATCCTATAAAAGACACACTACTCATGAGCTGTCTGAATAAAATATGACCTACAAAGAGCCACACTCACACACAGCCTAATAATACAAACAAATACAACCATTACCATTATTAGAATAACAGTACACGATAAATTCTATTTTGTGCTAGGGTATAATTATATTTCTCCAGGTTTCCCAAAGTAAATCGCCTAAACTGACCATTAAGAAATGGTCTATTTTTTATGTTACTGTTAAAAGTGATTTCAATCAAAAGGGTGTAAGAAGAAAACGTTTTTAGGAAGAAGACGCTGTTTGTGCTTACTGAGTCATGAGATGTACTTCTGACAAATTTTTTGTTGTTTGGTTTAGAAGCACTTTTAATGGTCGCGAAAACAAACATGCCCTGAATAAACTATGGGCTGCAATCAAACAAAAAGGAGTACAGGACACGATAGCCTCTAACAGACAAAATGTGATTATCAAGTGATAATATATATCAGACGTGCACTAACATATTACAATCAAATTAAAAACATTCAATTGTCTATAGCTTGCATGCATCAGCCAAATTTTTGAACTGTGTAAAAAAGATTAAAAACTAAAGATTGAAGGGGAAAAGAGAAAAAATCAGCAAAACAAACATCATAGTGAGAGCAATCATACCAAAAGCCTCAAGACCTAAATTTCACAACTAATACATTTACATTGATCCTATAGATATTAGTAGGCCAAATTAAAGGGCCAGTGAAAGATACATACAAGGGCTTCTGAACTAGCAATAAGGTTTTACACTTCAAAAACTTCTTAAGCTCGCCATAAGGCCCTATTAAAAGTAAACAAATTTAACATTTCAATTAGTTTAAGGACAAGGGCAAGAAACTAACAAGGTGAAACAGTCTTCAAGCTTAGTTGTTTCTGTTTTTAAAGAAAACAGAGGGATAGAACAGAATTATATAGCTTGTAATTCTTTTATAGGCAAAGTAGCAAACATCATTAAGAATATAAATTTCATAGTCTAAATATAACTTCAGTTACTGTAAAGTTCAAATATTTACCCGTTTATCCAACCAATGGCCTACTCCAATTCCCCAATACAACACCGTTACGTAGTACATAAATGTATGTATTTATATTAATGAGAAAAACGAAATGTGAAAATCATATTTAAGAAGAAGAAATGAAGACAAAACAATGCAAAGGGGTCCTGAATATAAGGAGGAGGAGAAAGGGAAATACCGGCGCCGGAGAGGATAAGCCTGGTACTCGTAGCGTTGGTGAATATTAAGCAAAGTTAGGGCAAAGCTGAGCTTGAGTTTTGTTTTTCTTTTAATAGAAAAAATAATAACAACACTTCTTAACTATAAAAATAACTTATCATCTTATATATTTTTATTATTAAATATTTTTTATCATATTATTTTATTTTAAATATTATTTAAATTAAATTATAATTATTTAAATTCATTCAATATTAAATACTATCAAATTTTTTAAATATTATTATATATGATTTTTATTATTATAAATTTTTATAGTGTTATTTTTAATAATTTTTTTTATTTTAATGTGTTTTATTCATTTACAGCTTAATTATTTTTTTCTTTTTAATAATATTTATTATTATTATTATTATTTTTATTTTTTAAGAATTTTTTCTCATGATTCATGTTTAAATCAATTATATTTAAGTTTTTTTTAATTGATTTTGTTTTACCTTACTCTTCACAAATTCGAATAACATCCCCACATCCTTTGATTTAGAAAAAAAATTTCTTCAAAATAATTACGCTAAAATACCAAATTGATATTTAAAAAAATAATAACTAAAATGTTTAAAAATATATTATGAATATGATTAAATTACGTTACTTTTTAAAAAATAATTAATTTATTAATTTATAAAAATAAAATCAGTAAATTGTTATAGAATTTTTTTACTAATACTCAGGTTTTACGTATATTCACAAACATTTTTTAATTTATACAAAATATCACAAATATTTTTAGGATTTAACAGAGTTAGAGAATAAATATTTTAAAGGACAAAATTATGTTTTGTCATAGGTTGAGGGTTTTTTTTTTCAATCATACTTATTATTTACGATTGATTATTATAATATTCTAGGGTTAAAATAATATTATCAATATTTTATATTTATAATTTAATTAAAAGAGTTTTTGAAATCAATAATAACTTGCTAAAAAAGCACACATCTTCTCCCTCTTATAACCACTAGTTCCTCCTTTTTTCCATTGTGTCTTCCTCGACGTCTATTCCTTCATAAACAATAACAATTAAAAGCTTTCCACACTCATTATTGCCACCATTATTCATCGATGACGTTGGCTAGTTGGTTAGAGATGAGAGAAATATCAAATGCATTAATTAGAGACAAGACATGGAGGTGATTGGTTGAAATTGTTGACGCATAGATGTTAATCTTATTGTACTTTTCCACGATGACAATAAAATAATTTTAATATCAATATTTTATTTAAGATTTTTGGAGTTTTGAAATAATGAAAATTTTAGATTAATTTGATTGGGTTCGTATTAGTTATTTTTGATAAAATAAATTATGTTAGATTTTATTGATATAAATAAATGAATATTTACGATATATTTATATAAAAAAAATTATAATAATTAAAAATGAATATAATTATAGAGAAATATGTTTTTGGAGAGCATGTTGTTTCTCACCAATCTGTTGGTAATTGTTTTCAGTTGGTTTGTTAGTTGACGCCAGCGGGATCTTGAGTTCTTTCACATTCTCCTTTAAGTTGGAATATATGTTAATTATTCTCAATTTGTTAAGTAAACTCAAGAATTGTGGAAAACTCAAGGATTTGTTAAATATATCTGTTGGTTGCTCTAATGTAGAGATATGATAGGTTTTTATCATTTGGTTCGTTCATAATGGATTTGATTCAATGTGAAGGGCTGCTTAATTGTCACAATATAACTTAGTTGGTTGGGAGTGTTTGATACCCAAATAATCCAAAATGTATTGTAACCAGGTTACTTCGCAACAAACTACTGACATGGAATGGTATTCTGCTTCTACACTTGATCGTGATACCGTATTTTGTTTCTTATCTTCCAAGAAATTAGTGAGTTTCCAAGAAACATACAATATCTTGTGATTGATCGTCGTGTGTCTATGCATTTAGCCCAATCTACATTACAGAAAACATTTAGTTGTAATGAACTAGTTGTTAAGAAAAAGAGACCTTGCCCTGGTGTGTTCTTGACATATCGTAGCACTCGTTGAACTGCTTCCAAATGTGGTTGACGTGGTTTATACATATATTGACTGAGAATGTGCACAATATACACTAAGTCGGGTCGTGTGATGGTCAAGTATATTAATCTCCCAACAAGTCTTCGATAGGATGTGGGGTCACTGATGAATTCCCCTTCAACCTTGCTGAGGGATAAATTCTGTTCGATATGTGAATTGACAGATTTGGCACCAAGATAACCCATGTCCTCCAATATTTCAAGTGCGTACTTGCGTTGTGACAGAACAATTCCCTTCTTAGAACGTGAAACTTCTATGCCCAAAAAATATTTTAATTCACCGAGATCTTTTAGCTTGAATTGTCGCATGAAATGATTCTTAGTTTCTTCAATGTCTTGTACAATGTTTTCCTGTTATGATTATATCATCTACATAGACAAGAAGAGCAGAGAAGGAATTACCACGGGTTTAGACGAATAGTGAGTGATCATAGTTGGATTGGTTAAAACCAGCTAGCTTAAGTGTTGTTGATAGTTGGATGAACCATTGACGTGAGGCTTGTTTGAGTCCATACAAAGATTTGTGTAGCTTACATACTTGTGTTTCCCCCTTTCGTCCGAATCCAAGTGGGAGAGACATGTAGACATCTTCATAAAGATCACCATAGAGAAAAACACTGTTGACATTGAGTTGGCGAAAATGCCAATTTTGAATAGCAGCAACGGTAAGAAGGAGACGAACAGTGACAAGTTTAGCTACTGGTGCAAACGTTTCTTGGTATTCAAAACCTTCAATCTGACTGTATCCTTTGGCCACTAACTGAGCCTTATATCGTTCCACAGAGCCATAAGGATTATACTTGATTTTGTAGACCCATTTACAACCAACTGCTTTCTTGTTTGGAGGGAGCTATTGAAGCGTCCAAGTGCTATTAGTTTTGGAAGCATCCAGTTCTTGTTTCATGGCAAGATTCCATTTTGGATCATTGAAAGCTTCAGCAAAGGTGGTTGGTTCCCTGAGAATGGAAATGGAAGTAGCAAAAACACGATGTGTAGGTGATAATCGATCATAAGTAAGTACATGAGATAGAGAATGAGAAGTATCTTTGTTATTGGACGATGTTGAGTTAGACGAAGGGAAGGACCAAGAAGGCAAGGAAGCTTCTACATGATACTTGTAAAGGTAGCTAGGAACATTGGTGGATCGGGGAAGCCTATGTGTGATTGGTGTTGGAAGAGTCATGTGTCGTGCAAAAGTTGATGATGATGTTTCAAGAGATGAATTTTGAAGATGAAGAATGTCTGAGTCGATTGTTGGAAGGACAGATGGTGTATGATGAAGTAATGTATTTGGAGTGGTTGATTGACGAATGTTAGGTATGTCATCATAAATAGTATTTTCTGATGGAGTGAATAGAGTTGGAGTGTTGACATCGGAAGTGAAATAAGGAAATACATGTTCATGAAAGATAACATCACGAGACACTAAAGTCTTGCTTGTTTCCAGATTGTAGACACGATAACCTTTTATCCCAGATGGATACCCAATGAATATGCATCTATGTGATCTAGCATCAAACTTGGTGGGTCGATCATGATGTGCAGACACAAAAAAAAAGGGAACCAAAAACACGAAGATGTTCATACCTAGGAACTTTGTGAAAAAGGATTTCAAATGGTGTTTTACCCTTGAGAACAGATATTGGAGTACGATTTATAAAGTATGTGGCTGTAAGAATGACATCTCCCTAGAATTGTTTAGGGAGATTGGCTTGGAATAGCAATGCACGAGCGACATTGAGAAGATGACGGTGTTTGCATTCAGCAATACCATTTTGTTGAAGGGTAGAGACACAATTGGTGTGATGAAGGATTCCTTTGGTAGAAAACAACTCGGTCATAGAGAATTTTGGTCCATTGTCGCTACGAATGATTTTAACTCTGGATGCAAATTGTGTTTCAACAAGGTTAATGAAGGTGGTAAGAAATGTGCATGTATCAGATTTAGCATATAAGAGATAGACCCATGTGCATCTTGAGTAGTCATCAACAATAGTGAAGAAATAACGTGCTCCATTAAGTGCTGGAATGTGATAGCCATCCCAAATGTCAACATGAATTAGTTCAAAAGGTGTTTTTGTATTGATGGAACTTAGAGGAAATGTATTACGAGTTTGCTTAGCTAATGGACAAATAGAACAATCACTAATGGAACAAAAATGTGTGTTGATGGAAAGAGAAACTACATGCAAACTGTTATTAGATAAATGACCAAGTCGTTGATGCCATAAATGAGAGTTAGTTGAAGTAGTATTTGAAACGGAGAAACATCCAGCCTTTTCGGAAATAGTCACGTAGTAAAGTCCTGCTTTCTCAGTTTTCATCCCAATCGTCTTCTCCGAGCATTTGTCCTGAACAAACCACATATTATTAGTGAAGGTGACATGACAAAATGTAGTTTGAGTTAGTTTGGCTACTAAAACTAAGTTTAATTTGAAAGAGGGAACACACAAGACATTATAGAGTATAAAATTATTGGAGAAATGTACAGTGTCAATATGTGTGACACGGGTAAGAGAATGAACAGGTAAATGCACATGTCGATTAGTGACTGGAATACTGGAGCTCATAAGGATTTGGGAACAGACCATGTGATCAGTTGCTCCTATATCAAAAATCCAATGAGTTTATGAATGGAAAATAGTTGCACATAATGTGTTATCTGAAGAAGTAGTCACTTGACTTGTCATGCTACCTGGTTTGGATTGATTGAGAAGTGTAAGAAGCTCATGATATTGGGTGGATGTAAGGTTGTAGGATAGTGTCTTTGTATCGGAGCTACTTTCCTGAAAGTCAATATGGTAAGCTTTGGAGGGGAAGCCATAACTTGTATTTCTCTTATCTTGAATTGCTCATTTCTTCCGACACATGTTGATGTCATGTCCATTCAAATCATAGAAATTACATTTGAGACGCTTTCGACAGTTTTTAAAATTGTGTCCATTGAGACCACAAAAATCACATTTGAGGTGACTTTGGCAATTCTCAAAATTATGGCCGATATTGTTGCATCGATTGCACTTGATATGTGGGTTCCTTGGTGGGAAATTCTTGTGAAGATATTGTGGATGACTATCCTTGATAACAAATGCAGCAGCTTCTGGCATCCTTTCTATGGCTTGCATAGAGACAACTCTCTACTTTTCATCTTGAACAATGAGTGAATATACCTTATTTATTGTAGATAAAGGTTCCATGAGTAAGATTTGTCCACGTGTTAATGTGTAAACCGTGTTAAGCCCCATAAGGAACTTTATGGTTCGCTGCTTTTGTTGATATTCTTGTAGTTCCCTTCCGACATTTCCTCCACAATGTGAAAGATGACATAGTGCATCGCGACTATCCCATAGGATTTTCAACTTGGTGTAGTATTTTCCAATGCTTACACCTTCTTGTATGTAATTATGGATCTCTTGCTCAATGTGAAATATGTGCACATTATTGGTGTGTGAAAAGCGTTCCTTCAATTCTTCTCATAGCTCATATGCAGTATCATTATACATGATACTTTCTGCAATTTTAGGCAATATGGTATTAAGAATCCATCATTTGACGAGAATGTTGCAGCGAGTCCATTGTTTGATTTCTGCTTCAAAGTTTGTTGATGGCCTTTTGATTGTGCCGTCAATAAATTCTTCTTTGTTTTTGGTGATGAGAGTAATGAGCATCACATGACTCCAAATATGATAATTTTCTTGATTTAAGGATTGAGCTACTAGAACCATGCCTAGTTGGTTTGAGTGGTGTAGATATAATGAATGGCTAGGGTTATCATACCATTTTGGTAAAGTAGGGTTGGTATTGGTAGTTGTAGACATTATTGTTGAGTAAATTTTTTTTCGAAAGAACGGGTTATGATTTAGTGTGTTTTAGACAATAATGAATGTTTATGAAACAAATAATGAACTAAAATATGCTTTATTTTATAGAAAATGAGTCAAGGATTACATAACCAGAACTTTCAGCCGAAGAACCGGTCAGAAAGTTGGTAAACCGGCGTCTGGAGTGGCTGAAACGGTGGCTGTAATGCTGGAGTACTGAACCAGATGGAAGACCGAACCGGAACGAATGACGCATCATTTGCTTTAGAGGCGCACTGAACGACGTGTCGTCTTCCTCAACAAGAGCGCGTGTAACTCCAACGAGGCGTGTGGAACGTCGGTGAACTCAGACAAGACGTGTGTGAGCGAGTGGGTTGATGTTTTGGCTTGAAATTAATTGCAGATTACTCAGAATTTTCTAGATATTATAATGTGATGAAATTGAAATTATTTTTGTAAATCGAAATTAGTTTTGGAAAGAAACAGAATTTGAAAGGAAGAAAAAAGAAACTGTTGGAGCTGGTTTTTCAGAGAACTACTTCCTGAACTCTTATACCATATAAGAAATGGTTTTATTGATATGAATAAACGAATGTTTATAACCTATTTATACAAAAAAAAACAAAATTGTAATAATTAAAAATGAACATAATTGTGGAGAGACATGTTCTTGGATAACATGTCTTGGATAACATGTTGCTCCCCACCAATCTGTTGGTAGCTGTTTCTAGCTGATTTGTTGGTTGTCACCATCTGGATCTTGAGTTCTTTAATAAATAAAGACAATTTTCATTAGGTTCTTGAAAATTTAGATTATATGTTATGGATGTTTATTTGGTTTGATAAATTTTTCAAAATTAATAATAAAATTATAAAAAATAACATCATTAAAATTTAAAATAATAAGAATAACACTTTCATAATATTAAATGAGACTTAATTGAATAATATTCAATATAATATAAATAATCATAGATCAACTTAAAACACGTAAAACTCAACAACATTTAAAATAAAATATTATACTATATATTTTTTTAATATTAAAAATATATGAGTAGATGTAAATAGTATTATTTTTATAGTTAGAAATTTTAAATAAGATATTTTTATTATTTTACTAAATTGATATTTGGGTTTTGCTTCTTCTTTTCTCGCCAAACTTAAATTTTCGTGGGAGATTGCTACAAGATGATACGATAATTATTCGGTAAAAGGAGAGATTATTGTTGCCGAAATTTATTTTTTATTTGGGATTTATTTATTTCAAGTTAAGTTTTTTTTATATATTTTTAATTAGAAATGATATGGTTATGTTGGATAACGCCAATGAGTTTGTAAAATTTTCTTTAGAGCATTTATTTTCTTACATGGTTATTTGATTTTTTAAGTTGTTTTCATAGTTGTTAACGTTGGAATCGTTTAATGGATTAACTGTTTTTCTTGAGTTTAGTTAATTGTGTTTAGGTTTGTATTTTTAATTAAATTGGCTTTTATTTGAAAGAAAAAAAAAATAGAGATGATAGGGACTCCTCCTTTGAGTTTAAAGTGCATGATGGAGGAAGAGGTGGATAAAGAAGTTAAACCAATAAATTGGGAAGAGTACATCAAGTATAAACGAAGGAGTTTGTTTTTAATTTTTTTTTTAGCTTCTATTCTTCTTACATGATGCAAGACTTTGTTTTTGCCCTTAAAATTTGTTTGTTATTATAGTTTTGAAATAAATATATAATTCTACAAATGTTATAGGATAATTAATTTTTGTCTAAAATTATATTCAATATTAATTTTTTTAATTAAATATTTATGATTTTATGTAATATTTTTTAAAAATTATGTGTAATTAAATATTATTCATTATTTTTAAAGCATTTTCATACCAATTAAATTATTTTATCTCTATTTTTTATTAGGTATTTTTTTCAAAGAAAAATTTACATTAATTTTAAATTTAAATAACTTAAAATATTATATTATCATGTAATTTAAAAATAATAAATAATTTCTTAAATCTATAATGCACGTTAATCAAGAAAAACATCTTTCAAAATTTATTTAACCTTGGAAGTGTTATAATACATTTAAAAAAAAAAAAGCTTAGGGTGTTTATAAAAATACTTGAAAATTTTATAGATATGAGTGAAATTTTCCCAAATTGTAATACTATTATACTATTTTGTCTTTTTCCGACCTTCATAAGTCAATTACTTTCATTTTTATAATTAAAATGGAGTGTCTTTCTATATCATAAATAAAACTCATGGAAAATACTTTATTTTACAAGTAATACACAAACTCATAATTTCGTATATGTTTATTGATGCATTTTTTTTAATTAGGTAGAAACACTTCTAATATTAAAAAATTATTCAAAATTAAGTAAATTTTTTTATCATAACGTTTGTTGTAAGTATCATATTTTGTACTCATTTAGAGAATCACATAAATCAAATCTTTTTATTGACCATTGCATTTCGTCACGAAATTTTCGTGCGCCAATTATATCATATTGTCTTATCATAAAAAAAATTATTAATTGGTATTAATTAATACGTGTGATGGTGTTGACCATCCATCAAAATTTATTCCATAAAAAACTTCACATTTTATTAAGGGTAGCTATATTCTTAGATAAGATTTTCTTAGTATGACAGTAATATTTTCATTTTTATAAATTTTAAAATATTAAATTATGAAAAAAATATTTAATTACCTTAACATTAAAATTTTATGCTAGAAAAATATCAAATATCTTTATTAATGACTTTTTTAATTTAAAAATTTCATATTCTTTCTCTCAACTAATCAAAACCAACCATTAATTTCATCTAATTTAATTATAAAAACACAATAAGATTATATATTATTTGCTTAATACATATAGAATATAAAAAAAAAATTAACCAAATTAACCAATATAAACTATAATACACAAGTTGTTAAACAAAAAATAAGCAGAAGGAATAGTTGAATTGTCTTTTTTATCAAAGAAAAGTTAGAGTCGAGAAAAATGAACCATGGAAATTCTCATGGAGATGGAGTGGCAAATTCTCATGAAAACAATCATCTCCAGGCCTTCTGGATTTTACTAGCAAGATATCTCATTGCATTTACACCCCCAACAGCAAATAGACCAGACACAGCCTGTCTTGCACTTGAAATCATAACCCTTCGTTTCAAAACCTTTTGCATGCATTTTGCAGCTTCTTCTCTTGAAGGAATCACAAGTTCGGTGACCGGCCGACCTGCAATGAGACACACCTATTTCAATGTCCACTCCATTTGGGAGCTAAATAGCTATACAACTCACTGCATTTTCTTATGACAATTCACTGCATATAATTTAAGTCCGTACCAAACTCGTTCAGACATTTATTCTCTCCGAGTTTCATCCCCATCTTGCTTCTGATAAACGGAGGAAGGGAAGATGCGAGACACTGAACTGCTGGTAAACTATAATCCTGCGAGAAAGATAGAAAATATAATTAATATTTTTACGATTTTCTTGCAAAACTTAGAAGTAACAATTCAATTTACTTGCAAGTACCATGTTCGAAATGATTACAAAACCATAGACAGAATGCATTGTTGACTTGGATTAACTCAATGGTTGATTTCATATGTTAAGAATCTTTGTAGTAAACGTTTATCACCAGAATGGCCGCCTCCAGAAGTATCAAGTGTATTGATTCAAATGTATTATTGTAATCTATAAAGAGGCATGATAGTATGAGACACCTCATTATATTTTAAATCACCCCTAAAGGACAAAACATCAGTTACAGCAGATAAATTTTGAAAAACATCTTACACCTTCTTCTTTTCCCCCTTTCCTTTCTCAAATAAAGCAGCCAGCATAAAACACAAAGGTGAAGAGCGAACTAGCTATTCAAACTAAATATGTAAATAACAAGGCATCCACAGGAAAAATAAAAATAATTGAACTTTTCACGGAACTAAAATTTGTATTTGAAGTGTATTCATTAACAACAAAAAAATTACTTGCCCCTGAGGTTGAGAAATAATTCGGAATGAAACTGAGGTTGATATGAAAATTAAAAGCATTGCATGACATTTTTGGAAGGATTGTTGTAGTTGAAATCAGCTTTGTATCGAAAATTTGAAGAAGTGTTAGACCTGGGATATATTTGCTTGGTGATTTCCAGATGATGAGGAGCTTAACAACTCTTTGGCTTCATATTCTTCAAGAAGTGGCTTGTACATTGATCTGAATAAATCAAACTGTCCTTGTACAATCTTCTTCACCTGGCAGAGTTAACTAAATTTAACTTAAGAATCTCAGTCAATGCATGAGAAGCTGTCATGATATATTTGCTCACTTCAAAAAACGAATGTCATAAAAGATATTATTCTTTAATTGATCAGCAACTTCTGAAATAAATTAAAACGTACAATCCATGGAATAAGTAGAAGTGGAGGTGAATATTAAACCTAAAGAAGACCAAGTTGTTAAAATGACAAAATTTAATTGTTGAAATTCACTGGCACATATTTAGTAGTGGAGGTGAATATTAAACCTAAAGAAGACCAAGTTGTTAAAATGACAAAATTTAATTGTTGAAATTCACTGGCACATATTTAGTCCCATATAAGATAATCTATCTTTTTTTGCGGGGCCATTTGTGTTCTGGCAGCAACCATATTTTATAGAATTGCCAAAAGTTGATGGAATCTTAATAATAGCACCCAGAGTGTCACAAAAGATCTACAAATTAAAAGGCAAGCAAAATGCTTAATTGATCAGGCTTTAGCCAGGCGTAAATCAAGCTATACCTTATCTTTATCCTCTGCAAAAAACATGCGCAGGTCACCCATATATGAGAGGCTACATATTTTCGCATAAAGATCTTCCTGCATCAAGGTGGGATGAAATATAACTCTCCTTATTCTAAATTTGTACAGTGACTCAGTAACAAACCTCAGTAAATTCTGATGGCAGAAGAAGGAGAGCAGCTGATACTGCAGCTCTTAAATTGACTGAGTTGACCTTTTCAAGATCCAAATGATCCACAAGTATGTGAACCTGAAGAAAAGAAAATCAAAGTCTTTCGAGGTTTTATGTTATTCTGAACATTATATGGGACGTTGTGTACAAAGAGAACAAAATTATCTGGCAAGAGCAGCCAAATAGAGCTAAATTTGAAAATGACAGAATTATTAAATCGTACACATTTTCTTTTACAAAAGAATAGGGGATAGTAATTATAAATCTTACACTATGTTCTGTAAATAAAGCATGCTTCCATGTGCAGGGGAAGAGGATACACAGGCACTGACATGAGTTACTTACGGGTTTTTGTAGTCTACCACTTAAGTAGAATTTCTCCCAATTTAAGATGTCCTGAACAAAGTCATGCATGCGAACAACTCCATATTTTAACATCTGCCAAGAAAGTTCTGAAGTTAAGGGACTAAAAGATAATATAGATGGATAAATTGAAAGAATGTGGCACTACATGTAAATTCTTTATTAGTATAATACATACCAAGTAATATCCCCAACTCAAGGCCATATTTTCGATCAAGTATGTGCTTAAGGAATGGAATTCGAATTAACAAGAAAATTGAATTGTTGTTGTTGAGACTAAATCTATCATACCTTGTCATTCCATCTAACATAAGGATTAAAGTGTACTCCCACGCCAATTTTATCAGCAACTTCAGTTATCTAACACAGATAAAGATATAGTTTAAAAATGGTGAAAGCAAAAATCAGGCAGGAATGAAGACCCAGCCCCAAATAAGTGTATGCATGAGAGAGAGAAGAACATTACCAATCGTGCCCCGCCAAGATGCACCATCCAAGAGGCATAATGAGCTTTGTTCAATTTTAGATTCTTGGTTGTACCATCAGGAATTTGGAAGCAATTTTAGGCATCCTCTATCGGATAATATAAGATACAAGTTGCAATCGAAGCTTACCTCAGAATGCCAATCCAGGGAATTTGATACACCAAGAATGCAGTCTACCATTTTGGACTTAAAAAATCCAAAAATTCAACCAAAATAATTAAAGAAAAGTATATAAAGAAAAGGAAGAATATATATTGATACACCAAGAATGTAGTCTACCATTTTGGACTTCAAAACAAAATCCAAAAATTCAAGCAAAATAATTAAAGAAAAAGTATATAAAGAGAAGGAAGAAGATAATATTGAAGAGCAAAAAGAACATTAAAATGGTTGGAAAACCTTGTCACGATTGTTCGGGTGAAGAGTTGACCCATATAGACAGCAAAACTGTACTGGAGGAAGAGTTTTCAAAAAAGATGCAAGCTCTGTCTTCATGCCATTCTCCATAAGGATTAACAATTAACTACAAAATGTAATCAACGGGAGATGAAACAAATGTGAGTTTAAGTTACAGCATATAACATGGCATCAAATGAACGCCTGTGAGAGTAGCCTATTGTTTGAAGCTATGATAATATCTATTTGCTAAATTCTATGCATACCCTTTGAGCAATTTTTGTTGGGCACAGCGGGTAAAGATAAAATGAATTCAACAGAGTAGAATAATGACACCGGAAATTTAACGTGGTTCACCCTTTAATTTGGGCTAAGTCCACGGGGCAAACTCCGAAAAGTATTTCTTTCACTAATAAGATTAATGGGTACAAAGTGAGAGGCAATACAACAAATTGAGATAAACCCAAAAATAGTGTCGCGAAGTGTTTCCCAAACTCACTATTTTGTCAACTCCCCATACTTTTAGAAAAATATCCCAATATTTTTCTAAGATGTCTCTCCTTTCTTACACCTGACACTATATTTCTTCAAAGAAATTGTTCCTTTGGCTTTGCTTTGCTTAACTTCTTGTTTGGTGTGTTGATGTTCTATACAAGGCAAAGACATTGCCTATTTATAGAGCAAAATTGCATATCAATGTTAGATGCACCATTGTAGTTACTTGCGCTACCATTGGTGGTTACTTATACCATTGGTGGTTGCCTATGCAAATTTGTGGTTACCAATTTGGTGGTTGCCTGCACCGTTGGTGGTTACGCTCTCATTTGTGGTTCGCTCTGCAATTGTGGTTGCGCTACCATTGTAGTTGCACTTGCCATTGGTGTTTTCTTCCTCTTAAATGTAGGAGGGACTTACAAATCTCCCCTCCCGACTACGTAGAGAACTCCACGCAATCCAATGACTAAGCGGCAGTATTCAAAATTTTGTCTCGGGAGAATTTTTGTTAACATGTCTCGATCCATTTTCTTATGTATGGATCTTATCAAGTTGTAATAGCTTCTTCCATTACATCCACAATCGGTGATATCTCACGTCAATATGTTTTGATCTCGAATGAAAGGAGCATTCTTTCCAAGATGGATATACTTACGACTATCACAAAATAACTTATAAGCGTCTTGTTGTAACTTGACTCTTTCAAGAACTTTTTCATCCATGTGTGACTCTTTCGTGCTTAGTTCTTTGCTATGAATTCTCGTCGGTAGTAGACAATGCAACACATTTTTGTAACTTTGATTGCCGTGACACGACTCCCACTTGCAAATGTAATCAAGTAACCTGAAGTGGATTTTACCGGAATCACATCAATATCTGCGTCTGTGTATCCAACTAACACGGGTTTATCATTTCCAAAACATACAGGCATATTTTGGAAGAACCTCGAAAGATACACGAAAATCCATTTCAACAGCATTGATGTTCCTTTCCAGGATTTGAAAGGAATCTACTCACATTCATTTAGCGTGAGTGATATGCGGCGTGTACTGAACCATGGCATACGTTAGACTTCAAGCTGAAGCATATGGAACCTCTTCCATCTCTTCCTTATATTTGTCGTAGAAGGCTCTGTTTAGAACTTAGCTTAAAGTGATTAGCAAGAGGACAACTAATCGCTTTTAGCCTTATTCATATGAAATCTCAAGTACTTTCTCAATGTACTTCTCCTGTATGTAACCGTAATTTCTTGCGCCTCTGTCTCAATAATAGTCGTAAATGAGAATACATTTTCTTCAGTCTAAGTCTTTCATGGAAAAAGACTTACTCAGCTAACGTTTTCAAGTTGTTGATTAAAATATTTGACCAACAATCAACATATCATCCACGTAGAGCAAAAGAATAATAAAATCATCATTAGAGAATTTATGCCACAAAAACACAATAGTGCAGTAGTCTTTTTGTAGCGCTTGCTCCCAGATTTCGAACTTCTTGTACCATTGTCTTGGTGCTGTTTTAAGCAAGTAGAGACTTTTCTTCAATTTGCGGAACATAATCTTCTTTTCCGCTTTTGATGAAAACCTGCTACAGGCTGCTCACGTGTATATCTCTTCTTCCAAGTCGCGTGTAGGAAGGCGGTTTGACATCCATTTGCTCGGCCTCCGAGTTAAGACAGATGCTAACCCCAGCACGGTCAATGGATGTCATTTTCACAAGCCGGAGAAAATCTCATCAAAGTCAACACCTTTTCTTTGGTGAATCCTTTGACCAATCGGCTTTGTATCGTGGTGGAACTATGTCATGCCGTGCCGCCACGAACACCCGTTTATTTTTCAAGGCACTTCCTTTTGCACAGGAAGTTTCGTCATTCGAAGGTTTTGTTCTCGTACGAGGACTTCATCTCGTCTTGCGTGGCTTGATCCATTTTGTTTGGATTAAGCCATCATAGCTTCTCTTCCATAATTCTCGGGTTCTCCCCAGTGATCGAAAGTTACATACTACGTCCTGGAGGATATGAGATAGAGGTCGTCTCGCTCTATCACTTCTTCTCGATTGGAGCAGAGAAGCCGCAGGTGTTAGTCTTGGATAATGAACATCATTATTTCCACTGCATCTTGAGAACCAAACTTAATGGGGGCATCATCTTACGTCAAGGTGGATAAACCTGGTCTTAATCTCGACTTGTCTTGGCGATGTTGGAGGAATTAATTCCCAAATCGATGAGTCGCATTGGAATTAGGAACATCTTTCTTCATTTTGTTAATATCTTGATAGTGCATCTTGACAAATATAGCATCACGGCTCTTTGACAAGTCTCTTTTGCAATGGATCGTAAAATCTATAGCAAATTGATCTTGACCATGCTTGATAAAAATACTGCTCTTGTTTTGGCATCAAGTTTGGATCTACCGTCCTTGGGGATATGAACAAATGCTTTACTGACGAACAACATGGAATGATCGTAGGAAACATCGCTTTCACGACCACGCTTTATTTGGAACATCCGTCTTGAGAGGAGTACAAGGTGAAAGATTGACACATGTATTGCGGTATGGTTTCACCCCAAAAAATTTTAGGCAACTTTGCGTGTGAGAGTAGACATCTAACTGCCATCCCAAAGTTCTATTCATCCCTACCGACTAAGCCATTCAATGCGGTGTCTTTGGAGGTGTCATCGATCTGAATACCGTACTTTTCTGATAAGCATGGAACGGTCCGATGTATTCTCCACCATTATGCAATAGGATACTGCTGGCTTAACTTTCGATCTGTCTACTGTTGAGGCGTGAAATTCTTTGAAGACATCTAGCACGCGATCCTTTGTCTTTAGAAGATATACAGCGTCTTGTGAATGATCATCAATGAAAGTCCGCAAAGTATTGAGCACCGCTAGTGACTTTGGCATTGGTCGCATCGTAAATCTGAATGAATGAGATCTAAAAATATTATTCGTGCGAAAGGAGGAAAGCTCTTGAAAGCAACCTATTTTGCTTTCTGTTGAAGCGATGAACACGTTTCTCCAAATGTACTTCATCCGTTCAGGTGCAATATCTTCTTTTGGCTAGAACTTGTCAAACCTTTTTCACCACGTGTGGTGAGTCTCTTATGCCATGCTTTCGGCTTATCTTTCTACAATGGCATTCTTGTGTCGGTAGAGAGTTTACGCTGCATTATATACAAAGTTGTATCTTCACAGCCCTTTACTAAGGAGCCTTTTGTAAGTTTCCATTTATGCGTAAATGGAAAGGCTACAATATCCAGCCGTTCATTTGCATAGCCACAGAGATCAAATTCGGTAAGCGTATACGGAATATCTTTGACATCCTTGAGAGAAATAGTCGGTTCCTTTCTCTGTTTCCAAGCAAACGTCTCCTACCGCCCTCTTTACCTTTGTGGGACGTACATTTCCCGTTCTAACAACGAAAACTTCCCGGTGTGTATGATGAGAAAAATTCTCTATGCGATGTAAGCGTGAGCTGTAACGCCATACATTATCGATTACCCAAGTCTCGTGTGATGCAAGATTGACAAAATCTTCATACGTAAAGCGATATTGAACTTCGTCTATGGTATTTGTTTGCTCATTAAATCACTTCTTGTCGTCATGCTTCGCTACTTTGCCTTTGTTCGTTTCTTGTTCCTTTTTGAACACCCGACAAAATTTCTTAATATGGCCGCCATCTTACGGTGATGGCATTCAACATTGGCAAATTTGTTTGATTTGCCTACTGCTCTTCTTACGGGTTTTTTTTGTTCTTTGTATGCGGTCTCGCTTCCCTACGAACTCTGTGATGAGGGCTTGTGTGAATCTCTTTCCTTGTTTTGTTTCTCATATGAGAACAGGAAGAACCTACAACGACTTCAAACTCAGTCTTGTCTTTTGCATAAGTCGAGTTGTTGTGATATGATTATATGATGAGGGTGGTGATGCAAACATCACGACTTTCTCTTCGTCGCAAAACTCACGTTAAATCTTGCTAAGTGAGAAAGCTTTACATTGAAATTGCTAACGTCTTTGCATCGTACTCGCGTTATCTTCCTTCCTAAATACGATATAGCTCGTACCCCAAATAAAATTTATTGGCAAGGTTAACTTTTTGACGTATGTACACGTTTTCTAGATGCTGTTTCTTTAGCAGGTCTTGCGATTTTTTGATTCAATGTTTTGCAAGACAACGTCTAAAGATTTAGGCAATTGTCTTATTCTGATCTCATCTATTTCCTCACGTTGTTCCTCGGTGATTGCTACTTAACTTTTCTTTTCCAATGACGCCTTATGGACATACATTGAATGAGAATATCTTTCATAAACTTTTGCCATAAAGAGAAAATTATTATTGCCATTAAATTTCTCAATATCTACCTTTGGCTTGACATTTTTTATTTGTGTTTCTTTTTTTTTACGTAAATAAATACGCCCTGGACCTAATAAAATCTTTTACGATGTGGAAGATCGATTATCTTTTAACCACAGAGCATATTAAGAATTTTACTAGACCAATTTCTGATACAAGTTGTTGGTAGCGCGTGGTAAAAGATAAAATGAATTCAACAGTAGAATAATAACAGGAAATTTAACGTGGTTACTTTAATTTGGAGCTAAGTCCAGACGAACTCGAAAAAGTATTTCTTCCTTCAATAAGATTAATGAGTACAAAGTGAGAGCTAATCTGACAAATTGAGATAAACCCGAAAATAGTGTCACCTGAAGTGTTTCCCAAACTCATTTATTTTATCACTCCCCTTTAGAAAAATATCAATATTTTTTAAGATATTCTCTCCAAAACTTTCTTACTTGCTATATTTCTTCAAGGAAATTGTTCCTTTGGCTTTGCTTTGCTTCAGCTTCTTGTTTGGTGTGTTGATGTTTCTACAAGCGAAAGACATTGCTGTATTTATAAGGCAAAATTGCATATCGATATGTTAGATCTGCCTATCTTGTAGTTGCACTACCATCTGGTGGTGATTTACCTGAATTTATGTGATTCTGGCCTCACTGGTGGTGGTTGCCCCTACCATTGTAGTTGCACCTACCATTGGTGTTTTCTTCCTCTTAAATGTAGGAGGGACTTACAATTTTCTCAGTGAAAAACTAATACAACAAATAGTTTACCACTATTCATGTGGCTACTTGATTACCTTCTTGTTAATTTAAAATTTTATAATCTTTAATTGGGAATTTTGGATTTCTTTTAAAATTTTAAGGGTAAAAAAAAAAGCTCATATCTCTTTAGCTACAATCCAACTACTCACTTGCATATGTACATGTATGGAAAAGTTTACAAATGCGTCTGCATATAACCATACATATAGTTGAGATTTTGAAGAGTAATTCAGTCAAACAGTTAGAGTGCAAGCCAAATCGTCCATTTGACAAGCAAATCACCATCCGTCAAAACGTTCATCAATGCTGGAGAAAAATATTCTATTAGATCGTTTCTGGCTCTTAGTAAAAAGAGAGAAGAAAGAATAAAAAGAAGAAAAATAAAGGAATGATGCATCTACAAGACCGAAACATATTTAACCTCAATGATGAAAACTTCATTTTGGAGAGTGGCAGTAAAACTAAGTAAAGAAAGCCCTTTAAAGATCATCTACCCCTTGAATGTTTTGTGCTAGTAGAAGGTCTCTTAACATTCAATCCTACTTTGGTGCGTTGACAAAGAAGCAACAATGTGACTGAACTAAGCAGAATTTAGATTCCAGACCCTTAATTCCAACAAATGAAAATTGAAAGGTGAGAAGCTTTATGTGTTGATTAAACAAAATAAAATTCAGAAAGCGTTTGGTAGGTCACACTAACCTGAGCACGATCAAAGAGAACGCCGAAATGGGGAAGCGGAGACCGGATGGAAAACAAAGGAGGTCTCTCGTCTGGGTTGTGAGCTTCTTTCCTTTTATTTTTCCCCCTGTTTTTGTTACTGTTTATTGTTTAACGTTCAAAACTTGCGATATTTTGTTTGTAGGATAAAAATGTAATAAAAATAAAAATAATAATATACTTGAAAATATTATTATTATTATTATTATATTTATTTAAGTAATAGAATTAAAATAAAATATTTGTAAAATTATAAATAAATTAAAATTAAAAAATAATATTTTTTTTAATTTTTAAATAAGATAAAATAAAAAATAAAAAATAATTATATAAATATGTAAAAAAAATATTTCAGAATATTTGTGCTAAGTATAAAAAAAATGAACAACCATATTATTAAAATAATTTAAATTATATTTTAAATTAATATTAAAATAAAAAATACCTTAATTTAATCTCAAAAATACGTAAAGTTAGAAATTTATTTTGAATTAATTATTTAAATTTGATTGGAGATGCTTTTTACTTTTCTTTTTTTAAGAAAAGATAGACATGTCAATATACTAAGTAACTTGCTAATAATTAAAATGTACGTCTTGTGCCATAACTCTGTTTTTACATTTAATTTATATATACCTTTTATTATAAAAAAATTACATATTTTTTTTATTTTTATATATAAAAGAGTATCGATATTTTACCTATAATTAACATTTTTATTTTTTTTATTTTTTACATTAATAATTTTTTTTATTTTTATATTAATAAATACCAATCATATATTCATTATTGTAAAATATTAGTAAAATTCAAATCTTATTTAATTAGTTATTTACCTATCTAAAATGAAGAATATTTTACTATACAATAAATACATATTATGTTTACAATAGGATCATATGTAAACATATATATACATCCAATTAATTAGTATAATGATAAATCACCATTCATGTTCATATATTTGGTTGAATAATTGTAGATTTTATTATATAAAATTGGATACATATCTCAAAAATAAGATACTTGATAGTTAATTAAATATATGACCAATCCGTTTGACATATGTCTAACCGTGTAATATATTATTTAGAATAAAATTGATATTTTTAGAAAATTAATTTTTTCACCCTATATGAGTTGATTATTTAAATTTGATAAATATATATTAGTATTATTATCAAAAAATAATTGTTATTATTTTAAATTCTTTATTTTATAAATAAAATAAAATAAAAAGTAAGTTATTAAATATAAATTTTTAAGTTAGATATTAAAATATTTTATAAAATAATTTTTAAGAATACACCTTAAATAAATAAATAAATAATTTGTTATTTATTATTAAATAAAGATATAATAATAACTATTTTACTAGCGATATAATATAAACATAAATGATTTCTCACAATAATGATAATAATTACATAATTTTATTTAATAAATAACTCAAAATAATGTATACATTTATTTAATTAAAATTTTTACTATATAATAAGTTAATATTTTATGAATAATAGAATTTAATAGGTAGTTTTATTTAAAAAATATTTATAATCTTTTCACAATTATATATAAATTAACATGAGATATGATATGTTTTTGATATAAAATTTATTAATTTTAAAAAAATATAATCTATTCACACGTATATATATTTTTTAAATTAATTATAATTTAGATAACAATTAACATAAATATATATATTCATTTTTAATATTTTTTATAGTTAGTAAATTTATAATATATTATCTAAAAATTAATAAATTTTTATATATTATTCTACCGGATAATTCTATTACCTTTTGTCATGCATTCATTTTCATTAATTATTATTCAAACTTGGCGTACTTGCATTGTAGCTTGTTGTACATACTATCTGTGCCATTTTCAACGATTTTAACTTATATCCGTACCATATTTTAATTCTTTTTAATAATTTTTTATTCTTATAATTTGAGAAATATTTTAATGATATTCTCGTCTAAAAATAAATATTAATTTAATATAAAAATTATATTAAATTAATATATGTTTTTAAATAAAAATATTATTTTAATAATAAGTATAAAAATAAGCTACTAAAAAATTAAATTTTGATATTATTATGGTAATAAAAACTTTACATGCATATGAATAAAACACGAAACACTTGTTTATGTTTATCCCATTGTTCTAATTTGTTATGTCAAGACTTATTCTCCTATTTTTCTTCTTTGATTCAACCTACACATAAACTGGATAGCCTTTAATAAGTCATAATAGAGGGATAGTCAACCTACACATAAACTTTATGCTTATTTGAGAAAATGTCTTAATTAACTTTGCGAATAAGTCATAATATTTTAGAAAACCACGCCTAAAAGCTTTTATAGCGGGATAGTCAAAGTTTTTTAACTTTTCATCCCCAAATTGTTTCATATACTCTTCGGTGGACTCACTTATCTTTTGAATAATTGAGAAGAAGTGGTGCGACTCCTTCTTTATGGGCTTGTTATAGGCGTAGTTGCTGATGAAAAATATGAAAAACTGTGAGAATGAGGTTATGGTGTGGGATGCTAGGTTGTTGAATCACTTTTAGGGGCCATCATAGAGGGTAGCAGCGAACATCTTACACATCATGATATCTCTTTTTCCTTGTGTGAGGCTCATAAAGACCATGACCGTCTTGAAGTGTTGTACATGTGTAACATGGTCTTTTGTTCCTAGATCATGAGGGCATTTGGGAGTATTGAACTTGGCTAGTGATTCGTTATTTTCTATCTCATTGAAGAATGGGGAGGCACAAAGTTACCCACAATCCCTATTTACACCATAGGGAGCTTTTCCTTTTGGATGCCTTTCATTGGCCACTTTTCAACGATTGGTCTTGTTTTTTGTCAGCTTTTTCAAATGCCTGAAATCACACCTCTCAGTTTTTTTCTTTCTTGCAACCATTGTTCGTTGCTAGGTCTCGTCGTGCTAAAAAGGAGATTCCTTTCAACTTCCTGATCGCCCTGATTTGGCTCGAGTGCGACACATGTTGGCCTATTTTTGTCAATTAGGTTGGTGGCTCGATCCTTACTGGCTTCCCTTCTTGATTGGGAAAGCAACAACCTATTTTCTTGCCTAGTTTCCTTGAGCTCTCTTCTTAACTCGAGGAGTTGACAAGCCAACTCTTGCTAAGGGTTAGTCCACATTCTGGCATAATTATAGACGGGTGAGACGTTGTCTGTTGGTGTCATAGCCTCCTTGTTTGCTAGTCTTAATCATCCTTCAACATGCGTTTCTATCATGGTGATAAGTAACGAGTGATGTTTAGTCTCTTAAATCTCTCTCAAAATTTGGGGCGAATCTTAGAAAATATGGTGTCAGAAGCTAAAACTCGATCTCACAATCTAAGCTCTATGGTGGGTGCCAAAATGTTAAGATTGGTCTGATTTTCGGAGAGAGAATTTGAAAAGAAGTTAGAACAATTGGTTGAATGTATGAATTCCTTAATATATCCATTTACGTATGTAGCATTATATTGACAAATATTGATTACATAAAGGGTACACATATATGGGTGTCAGAGGGGTACAAGTGGTAACAAGTAACATATTTTATGGTTAGAGGTCAACCATAACTTGGTCTGATGGTTGACCCTAGAGGTAGCATAATTCCCCTAGATGGGTCTCTCTCTTATTGATGCGTTCTGGGCGCGGGATCAGGTAGATCATTTAAGATGATTCGTCTTATGGCTAGGGTTGTCTATTAGACTCAGACTGTTAGATAGATCGAGTTTTAAGTCGATCAATATGTCTAAACAATAAGCATTTAAACGTATAAAAATGTTAAAAATACATAAATATATAAATATATATTTTTAAAAATCTACAAATACATTTATAATTTTATTTACATACACTAATTTTTATTTCTATGTTACATTATCTCTACTTTATCAAATTAGTATAAAAAAGAGTAATAGAAGGAAAATAATAATAATAAAAATATATAAAAGTTTATTAATTTTTAAGTAGATACTATAAGTTTATTAATTATGAAAAATATATGAAAATGAATAAAAATTATCAAAAATGAAATACATGAATACACATCTATATATATTTTAAAGTTATGTGTTTTCTAAATTAATTGTAATTCAGACAATATAAACTTTGATAATTTTAGATACGTAATAATTAATTTAAAAACATATAAATATATAAAAATACATACATATATTTATTTTAAAATTTTTTATATATTTTTAAATTTTTTAAATTTTTTATATATTTTTATAATTAATAAATTTATAATATCTTATCCAAAATGTTAATAAATTTATATATATATTTTTACCGGATAATTCTATTACCTTTTGTCATGCATCCAGTAATTATTATTAAAACTTGGCGTACTAACTATGGATCGTGAGTTTGTAACTTGTAGTACATACTATCTCTATCATTTTCAATAATTTTGAAAAAAAAATCAAAAGTATCCCTAAGATTTAAAGAATCTATCAGAAATATCCTTTAGGTTTTAAAAAATTCAAAAATATCATTGAAAACATAACAGAAGTTAAAATTAACACTCATCAAAAATACCCCTAAGATTAAAAAAAAGAGTATGGAAGAGGAAAAAATAAACCAAGAAATATTAGATATAGAAACAGAAGACATTTCAGGATGTTTTTCACGAGAAATGGTAATAAGTAAAAAGAAATTTGAAGAAAATTAAAAAGCTAAATTAAATCTTAAAGAAGGAGATGGATTTAAAGACCTATCATTTTTATTAAGAAAGATATTTCCTAGGAAAAATATAATCTATTATAGTATAAGTAATAAGGAAATGAGTATTAAAATTACAGATGCAAAAGGAAGATATAATATACCATTAATTGATAAAGAAACTATATTAAACAAATTATCAAAAATTCTTCGAAAGGATAAAGAAAAAATTGGATATATCTATTTAGGAGGAATCCAAATATTAATAAAAGTTCATTTTAGAGAAGGAATAGATACACCAATAAAAATAGCTTTATTAGACAATAAAATAGTAAACAAATAAGATGCTTTATTAGGAATGATCCATGGAAACTTAGGATACCAAAAATTAAAATTTACAGCATATCCTAGATTTGCTATAAATATACAAGATAAAAATCTAAACCAAGTATTAAGTCTAGCTTATGAATTTAAAAGAAAAGATTTAATGAAAGAAGGAAATCATTCATTTTCAATACATTATCTAGTGTCATGTTCTTTAACAAATAGTCATAATAGTTTAACATATGGACAAAATGAATTTATAGAAATAGATAAAACTTTTAAAGAATTAGGACAAATAATAAAACCAGAAATACTAACAGACTTTGAAATACCAGAAGAATGGAAATTAGATATTAAAAAAACCCTTAATAACAGGAAGAAAAAGTAATAGCATGTCAAGATTTACTTTTATAGATCATGAATAAGAAACTTCAAATCAACAAGAAGTTAAAAAACTAGAAAATGAAGTTAAAATAATAAAAGCATTAGTTCATGATTGCATATTAGGAAAAATTCATGTTTAAGGATAAAATAAAAAATATGCATTTAGAAATAAATGGAAGCCTACTAGGTGTGGTAAAAAATCAAGCAATACTATTTGAAACTATACAATTATTAACTATACAATTATTAACAGAGGAAATAGATCTAGTTCAGGAATCAAACACAAAATATTTACAAGAAATAATAGATATACAAAGAGAACTATTAAAGGAAATAAAGGAGTATGGTTATAATAAACTACAACAAAAATATGCATAAAGAATTTTTAGAATTAAGGAAAGATGTATACAATCTAAAAATAGATCATAAATATGATCCCTTAGAAGGATTAAAAGAAGAACCACCGAGGAAATCTGATTCTTTAATTCCTAAAAATGAGAAACAATCTAAGAATAAAGAAATAATTCCAAATTAATGGAATATAGAAAAAAAATTAGAAAAAGAATTTATGAACCCTAAGAATAGGGATATAGAAACATTGGTCAAATTATTGACATTAACCAATGAAGAAATAGAAGAACATTATATTGGAAAACTTTGTACTAACAAAGAAGAAGACGATATGACAATAATAAGTGAAACTGATTCAGAACCAGAAAACATGACCCCAAAATGTCATATGAAACCAATTTCATTACCAGTCCCTTACCAAGAAGAAACATCTGACCCACATAGGGAGGAAAGAAGTAGACAAAGATCAGAACAACCTGATACTACATATAGAAGAAGACAACCACCTAAAATGGAGGAAAGGTTGCATTGGGGAACTAGAGGTAGTATTCCACCAGAGTTCAAACTCCATGATAATTATAAATCTGAACTTCTAAATTTAGATTGTATAAGAGATAGAAAAAAGCTTTAGATGAATGGTCTAGTGGGATGAGCGTTCTTATACAAACTTATCCAACTACCCAAATAAATCCTTCAATTTGCAGAGTGCTTATAGCACATAAAATGACCAAATGATAAGTTGATAATTGAAACAGATGCTTCACAAGAATATTGGGGAGTAGTCCTTAAAGCAAGAGTATATAACAAAGATGAATATCTTTGCAGATACACATCAGGGTCTTTTCAAGGGCCAGAATTAAATTATCATAGTAATGAAAAAGAATACTTAGCTGTTAAAAAAGATATTAAGAAATTTGCAATATATGTTATAAGTTCTAGATTCATTATTAGAACAGATAACAAGAATTTTGGTTATTTTTAAGAACTAATATTGCAGGAGATTATAAACAAGGAAGACTAATTAGATGACAACAATGGTTCAACCATTACAATTTTGATGTTGAATATCTTCCAGGACATAAAAATAGCTTGGCTGATGCTCTTACCAGAGAATTAGCACCTCTAACTATTTTTATGATTGCAGGAATGGAACAACTTGATATTAAGATCAAGATAAAAGAAAAGGAGATAAAAATCCTACAAGAACAACTAAAGTTGGTATACCTCGAGAAATCTCTTACGGAGACAGGAATAAAACATGAAGAACTTAAATGTTCAAAACAAACTTAAATGTTCAAAACAAACTTTAGAGAGCAGAACCTCAAATGCGGAATCTCTGTTAAAAAAGGAAGAACCTAACATTTCATAAAAAACTTCTAAACCCAATTGGGCAGACGAAGCAGAAAAAAGTTTATGTGGTCTATAATGGCCCAAAACTAGGAATTTATAACAAATGGGCAGAAGCTAGCAAATCTATTCTAGGAATTAGTGGAGTAACTCATAGAGCCTTCACCAACAGAATAGAAGTTGAAGGAAGTTATGCCAACTACAAAGCACCAAAACTAATAACTCTAGAGAAGATAGTAAGAAATTATTCTGTAGTACTACAACAACAACCAACAGCTCCAAGCAGATTGACAAACCTTCGAAAAATAGCAAGACCTCCAATGCTATTTAGAGAAACATCTCCACCAGAAACATCAAAAATAACAAAACATTCAGTACTATTCAGGGAAACATCTTCTAAAACTACTCCAGTCATTGAAGATGAAAAAGACCAATACAGAAACCTCAACAAACTACAATGGTTAAGTCTCTATAATTTAGCCAGAAAATCTACCCAAGAACATATTGAAGATATGAAATTCTATACTACAGACAAGGAATTTCCTACAGGTAGTAAATTCAATATATTGGAAGGAGCTGATCCAATTTTTGTGTATAAAGCATTTCATGCAGGATTAATAGAAAATATATATCCAGGAATTAATTTAAGTGAATTAAATTATTTCCCATAAAATTTTAAAAGAGCAATTAAGAATTTTAGAAGAAAAATTAAAGCAGGTGATAAACCTGTTTATCTTAGATTTTTTAGTTCATTAATGGACTGGAATGAGGAAGGAAGTATTAGTCCCTACCACTTCATCAAGATAGGGATTTCCAACACAAACATAGAGGTCCCCAAACCAAGGGCACTTCCAGAAAAGGAATTCAACACAGAAGAACTCTGTGTATTAAGAGGACAAATGCTAAGCTAAATTTACTATAAGCTCTGAAAGATCAACAATTCTACTGAGATAAAAGTAAATTATTTAACCAGTAAAGTTATCATCATTTCTCACAGCAGCATGGCTCTGTCAGAAGAAGATGGTGAAAAAATCACCAAATATGAAACCAATTTTAATTGTAACAACTTAGGTCAAGTAACTAGGAAAGTATTTTGCTTCTATGTCAGAAAAGCCACCAAAGACCATAGGTGCATTCTCTGCATCAAATATTGAGAAGATGAAGATGTGTCATCATCAACATCATTAAAAGAATAGTCGGCAGAAAATGACAAAGGAAATTAAGAAAAGCAGTTGTCGGCAGAAGACTACAAAAGAAATAAAGATGTAGACCCCACATCTTAGTCGGCAGCATATGCCAAGGAAAAAAGTAATGGTTATCCATTAAAGAAAGAAAAACAGATGAATTATTAAAACAAGGATAAAATAATAAATTTAGTCTTGTAAAGAGGGATTCCTTATTCTATAAAAGGAACCCTTATTATCATTTCTAGGAACACGAACGGATAGAAATCCATAGCTCTCTACTCTGAAACACTCAATTATAGAAAAACCTTTTTACCTAGAAATCCAAAATCCAATAATGAAATACCCAGTAACTATGAGCGGCTAAGCACCCCTTTCAAGGTTCTTAGTTGGCCTTAAGTTGTAATAATTATTATATTTTGAATAAAATGGAGTTCTATTACTCTTCTCTATTAAGTCAACTATTGGACACCATTCATGTATGGATGCAGAAAGCTCACCATTATCAGGAAGGTGTTGAGGTGTAAGCGAAGCTGAGGCATAACAGGTGTAACAAAAGAAGACGAACAAAAGGGAAGACCGTGTTGGACCCATTAAATTCAGGTATGATGATTATAAATTTAAGCTAATTAAGAATCTTGAATGTTGAAATATTCGCTTACAACAAGGTATAATATCTTTAAAATAGAAAAATAGAATTTATTTTTAGAAATAAAATAATACTCTATGAATATCGAATCACTAGTACATAAATTAGAATTTATTTTTAGAAATAAAATAATACTCTATGAATATTGAATCACTAGTACATAAATTAGAACTATTAGATTTAACAAATGAAATAGTAATTTTTAATTTT
Organism: Hippophae rhamnoides; assembly: GCA_033030585.1. Lineage (NCBI taxonomy): Eukaryota > Viridiplantae > Streptophyta > Magnoliopsida > Rosales > Elaeagnaceae > Hippophae > Hippophae rhamnoides. Next base: position 43,128,567 of record CM065434.1, read on the forward strand.
AAAAGACAATTAATAGAGTCAGGATTAGAATTAAGTAACCAACATAATGAACCACATAATGAAGAACATAACATACTATGCAATTGTAAAGAATACATAAGAAAATTGGATTTATATAGTAAAATAATAAGTTTTTTAAATAATTTATTACCATCAATAAATACACAAAGACCTTCAACTATGTCAATTTTAACTCCAGATTAAGATTATATCGATCCTTAAAAAATTGGTATCAGAGCTAAAGAATAGTAATTTAAATAGTAATGGATGGAGAATTAACACCATTAAAACACAAGAGCATTTGTAACATTTTATAAACCCCATAGGCATAACTGAAGATATAGCAAACCTCAAGGGCAATTTAGAAAATGACCCATAATTTTGACTTATATCCGTACCACGGTTTAATTCTTTTAAATAATTTTTTATTCTTATAATTCAAAAAATATTTTAATGATATTTTTATTTAAAAATAAATATTAATTAAATTAAATTAAATTTATTTTAATTTAAAAATTATATTAAATTAATATCAATTTTTTAATTAAAATGTAATAATTTTTTAGTTTAATATAAAAATTATATCAAATTAATATATATTTTTAAATAAAAATAATATCAAAATATTATTTTAATAATAAGAATAAAAAGAGTTACTAAAAATTTAAATTTTGGTATTACTATGATAATAAAAGCTTCACGTGCATATGAATAAAACATGAACAAAACGAAAATTATTAATGGGTGCAATAAAAACAAATAAACTAATCTTATGCACTTCTTGTAGCAAATTGTTCCCTTCACTTTTTATATAACTCTAGTTTGTTTGTATATTTTTTTAATGATATCATTTTTAATTCTTATAAATTGAAACATGTTTAATTTTCTTTCAAATATTTATAATATATTTAATATTTATTTTTGATATAAATATAAAAGTAAAAAACATCATATCTAAAACAAACATCGAGAATTATGTTTAATATATGTTCTAAGGAATAAATATCAAACTTCAGCTATAAACTATGATATTTTATCAGCAAAAATCAACATATTGAGAGTCATGAATATTATATTTATTTAAAAAAATTAAAAAACTATAAAAGAATAATCTTTCAAAATTTATAATTATAAAAATAATATATAATAATATTAAATGTTATTTAATTAAACAACATTTAATATTAAATATATTTAAATATATTATAATCATAAATAATACATTATAGATTTTAAAGTTATTATTTATTTTATTTTTCTAAAAAAAATAAGCAAAGTAATTCTAACCTATTATTTAAAAATTATACTTTGGCTTGTTCATGATCTACGCAAATATTGACCAAAACAAGAAACAACTAATTCCTCTTTGATCTTTTCAACTCCTTTCGTTTTTCCACCACTATATAAACCATTTCATTTAATTCTCTCTCCCCACAACAATTGAAGAAGTATTGTAGAAGAAGAAGATACCAAAGGCTAAGTGGTGCTAACAAGATCAAGAGGAAGCTTCAAATCACAAGGCTTGGAGATAACCGAAAAACTCGCCGTCATTGGAAGCTAAGAGTCATACCAAAACTGATGAGGATTTCCCCATTAAAGCTTTTGGCTAGATGTTGAGTTAATGGTTAAATTAGTAAGCAATGTTGCAAAGACTGCCAACAATGGTGGAGTTTTAGCAGGCAAGAACAATGTTGCAAAGGAGAAACAAATTTCATTCGTTTCTTGTGGAGAAGAAGTTGATAGTAAGTTGGTTTTGGAGATATACAAAAGATTAGCTGCTTCACGTTCATTAGCTGCCTATTGAAGTTGAAAGCATTAATTCTTTAACTTCAAATTAAACATTTACATTAATGTAACCCCAAATTGAGAATTGTAAATTTTTTGAAATTATATATAGAATGATTTTCGATTTATCAATTATTAATTATTTAAACTAATTTGAATTTCGATGTGATCGACCAATCGTCACTCTTTTATCAATAAATTATTCAAAAGCGAGAATTTTATCATTAAATGAAAACCTCTTTTAATAACTATATGAAAACTAGTATTCAAGAACAATGACTTTTATATTCTTGTTTATTAGTATTCAATAGTAGGATAAGACTTAAAATAATCTACAAAAATGTATAGTTTGTAAATTTATATCTTTATATAGTTGTTGAGATTTTTTTCAACATAAAACTCACTAGGTTTATAGATAACAACACATCTCTTGAATTATTGACAATTATGATGTTATCGATTGAGTGTTAACAATATGGTTACAACAATTTAACATAAAAACTAGAGACCATTAAGATTCGAACCATTAACTTAAGATACAAAATGCACCAACACACCCAACATGTATCTCAACTAAATGGGTTATCATTCTTTCTATATATATGTTTCTTGAGACTCGATGACAACAAAAATCTATCAAGTTATAGTTACAACTGTTTGCCTAAAAAAACGAAAGGTCAAAAAAAGAAGCCCTAAAGGCCCCGTTCACCCAAACCTCAAAAAAGGCTTTGATATAAAAATTAAATTAAAAGTAAATAAAATAACAACGAATTACACACCAGTTTGATTAGATTAACCATATATTATTTGATAGTGTAATGTTAATTGTATGACTTTAAAATTATATTTCGTACCACTACTCAATTTAAACTATTCAAATCAAGAAAAAAGTAAAGAATAAATTGAATAATCAAATCAAGCATTATAATAGAGCAGTGGCATGAAACATAAGTAGTCATGGTAGATAACATTTTTCCTATTATCCGCTTTTAAAAGCACATCCTACTACCCTACCACCATTCCTAATATTGTTCATCCCATGTTGAACTGATTACAGTTTTATTCATGAAGGGTCATAACCATGATCAGATTGTAGTTTTTTAGCTCCACTTTGAAATGACTCTTAAAGCAGATCAATTATCATGTAACTTATGAATAAGGGGTAGCCCTATATTGTTTTTTGTTGCCCTATAAATAACAATTCCGTGAATAAGCCCCAAGCATCAAAACTATTAACTTTCCTTTCTTCACTTTTCTCTATTGATTTTGACAATGTGCTATATTGTTTCTTTATTATTAAGCAAGTTGCAGCCTACAAATATTCAGCAATTCAATTGATCCAGTTCTATGAAGATTTCATTCCCAGTTCAACTTATGATCTCAATCCAGCTGCCCCCAACATCTTTCTTCAACCCTCTTTCATTCATTAGCTCCCTCAATTTCTCAATTTCATCCCACATATTAAGCTTAGCATATAAATTAGATAATAGAACATAAATGCCGACATTTTGAGGATCCAACTCAAGTGCTTTACAAGCAGCTTTTTTCCCCAACTCAATATTCCCGCAATCCATACAAGCATTAAGCAAAGCTCCCCAGATTGACACACTGCAATTCTCTTTTCCTCTACGAAGCATCTCATCGACCAGGCTCCAAGCCTTATCTAATTCACCAGCTTTACACAGTAAATCAACTAGACAGCTACAATGCTCTGGACCAGGTTCTAACTTAAAGTCACAAGACATCGAATCAAAATATTGAATGCCGAGATTCACTTGGCCTGTATAAGCACAAGCAGAGATGACAGTCACAAATGCTACATTATCTGGTGCAGTTTCTTCTTTCAACATCTCCTTAAATAACCCAATAACTTCTATGTAATGCCCGTTCCTACCATATACACCAAGCATTGAAGTCCACAAAATAACGTCACGTTTTCTACTTTCCTTTATCTCTATCCCTGCTAAGGTGAAAACATGCCAAGCCTTTGCTACAAGACCACATTTGCCATACATTTCAATCAATGAGCTCTGCAAAAATACATCACTTTGCAAGTCAAAAACAGAGCGGAACAGATAACCATGCACTTGCCTACCCAATTCAGTAGCAGATATCCCAGCACATGCACGCAAAATTGATGATAAAGTGAAGTGATCATAATCCAAATGCAACTTGGGCATTAACCTTATCAGTTCAAGTACCTTATACCACATATTGGCCTCACCATAACCTGATAAAAGTGCATTTGCGCAAATGGTGTTCTTTACAGGTATTTCGTCGAACACCACCTGTGCATCTCTAATCAGCCTTGACTTTGCATATAAATCAACCAGAGCACTACCCACAAAAACGCTGGATATCCACCCTGATTTGGCTACATGGGCATGTGCTTTTTTGCCGAAGTCAACATCCTTAATAGAAGATGAAGCTGTTAAAGCAGTGCATAATGCGTACGTATCTATAGAAACATCATTGTTATGCATAAAAGAGAAAGTCTTTAATGAAAGAAAGTGAAACCCATTTCTACATAAATCAGATATTATCACATTAAAAGGAATTGGGTTATTTGGTTTCATACATTTGAAGAAGTTAGTCAAGGTTCGAAATTCGTTGTGGGGAAGGCATTTGGTATATGAGAGGATAAGTTTAGTTTGAAACTTAATGGATGCAACGAGCAAGCCTGTTGTAAACAGATGAGCATGGAGCTTCTTAATGGCGCAGAGATTCTTAGCTCGAGATATATCATTTATATAATTTGGAAAATAAACAAAGCTGTTTGAATTATGGAAGAGAGATTTATTAGACATTAAATTGGTATGAGAAAAACACATAAAGCTATTCCTCTCTTTTGACTAGGGGTTGGCAATTCGTAATGCAACTCATAACAGGAACATACATACCGGACATAATTTTTTTTAATTATAATTAAGGTAACAATATTACTAAAACTTAAATTATTATTTTCATAATTATATAAGTTAACAAAAAATAAACTAATTATACAATCCATATACAATAACAAAATTAATTGTGATAAAATTATTATCTTAATTTTATAATATAATTAATTATTAATTTTATAATATAATTAATTATTAATTTCTATATTTACAAACGGAGAAAAAATGAATAAGCTTATATTTACAAACGGTACAAATTTTATTATAATTGTAATATGTTATTGGCCTTTTATTTTGAATGGGTCCCATTTTTCTCATTTTATCTTCTATAATTATAATTTATTTTAATTAAAAATTAATAAATAAATGAAAATACATCTCAATTATAATACAAATATTACTCTAAAAGACAAGAATATAAACTCAAAAAAAAAAAAATAGCTACAGTTTCATAGATTAATTATATATGCTCTTTCCATAATACAATTAAGTAGGGAGGTAAATTTAGTTCTATTAGATCAAATCTTGAATATTTTGGATTGAAGATAAATTAGGTTTCAAAAAATTTCTCAAGATCATATACGAATAATTTTAGTGTTAAATAATTCTACTACGAACCCAAACTAAATTGTGAATTGAGTTTTAATTTATAATATTTATATATCTTTAAATATTGTATGCCATTATTTAATAATTTTTTATATAATTTAAAGTTAAAAAAATAGACCCAAATCTATCTAAATATTTGAAGTCTAGGCTTTAGACTTACATTTAATTAAAAAAGATACATGTTATAACAATACAAGACTCAAAAGTTTGATTATAACCTGTAGTTAAGCTTAAACTAACATGTTTATTTCGAATTTACATTTATGATCTTTTCATCAAAACATCACAAATAATAACCATTGAATTAAGTTTTGAACCCAAATAAATGTGATAATAAGAATCAAAATAAATACATTTAAAGAATAAATATGGTCTTAAAAACTACAGACATAATCGATTAAAAAGTGAAAAAAACATATTTATTATGAAAATCAGAATACAACAACAAAAAGAATAAATTACATAGGGTAAAAACTAACACGATAGAAAGATTGAAAAATCCTAAATCCAAAACACACTTTGTTAACTCTTGCACACATACACTCAAACGTAAAACAAAAGTCACAAAAAAAGAGAGGAAGGAGATGAAGAGACCAAACAAAACAAACATAAACCAAAGTCACAAAGAAAACAGAAAGGAGATGAAGAGACCAAACAAAGCAACCATAGAAAAATGAGTGAGTGAGACACAATCAAACCCAAGGAGGGGTATAAATACTAAACCAGGTGTAATGTCCAAAATTGCCCCTCAATCTAAATAGCCTTGAGAACTTCATTGGGCCTTAATATCTACAGTATACAAGGCCCCCCAATTCTAGCACGAGTCCAAGACGGTCCAATGTGTGTCAAAAAAATAAACGTGGCTCAAAATTTGGAATTTTTTGAATGCCATCAGCATTTGATTTTAGATCAACTCTTTCTTAGTAACTTAAAAAATAAATAAATAAAAATTGCTCCATACAGCTATTAAACCAAGCCTACTACATTTATATCTCGATTTGATCAAGTAGCATCAATTGCTAAAATTTTCTCAAATTCGAATCCAGAATGTATTTTTAAAAGAAATTGAAAAATTACATAGATAGTACATCTAACACCAAGAATGAAAATGTTAATATTATTACTGACATTGTTACTTAAATGTCTTATTTTGATTAAAATATCATGATATTATATATGTTTTCGTTAAAATATTAAATAAAATATCAAAATTATCAATTATTGATTTATTTTTATTATTTTTCTCCTTCTTCATGAATAATCATTTCAATTCATTTTTTTCTCTTTTTTTTAACATGTTTGATATTTATATAAATAGTTTTAAAAACAAATAATCAATTAAATTTAATTTCATATTATTGAGATTTTATTTATTTATAGTAATTATAATTAAATATTTACTTAATTATTTCAAAAAAATTAACTATTTATTCTACAATATTTATAAAAAATAAGAATATATATTTTATTATATAATATATTAATTAATTAATATAAATATTTTATGTATTTAAAAATACATGTATCAAATAAAAATTAGTTTAAAATATAAATAATTGATTATTTTAATGTTTTATAAAATTTTGTGAATGTTTTTTTCTTTATATTTTTTATAGAATTTCTATAGTTTTCATATTTTTTTTCAAAATTTTCTTCGAAAATAATAATATCTTCAACATTTTCGTAAAAGTTATATTTTGACATCTTTGTTGATATCAATATTTTCAACCTTGTCTAAAATTTCTAATATATTAGATTTTATTGATCAAACTTAAACCTTTAACGGAACTAATTTATCAGAATTAAATTTAAATGACTTTTAATGTAAATTTTTTTAGCTATACATTCAATGATACAAATATGAACTAGATATATATGTGTTATTTCGTAATTACAAGTTTTATAAATATTATAAATATTTTTAAAAAAATTATATTTGATTAAAAAAAAGTAGATTACATGAACAAACATACAAAATCCAGAAATACGAAAAAAAGACTAAAAAATGCACTTTCTTATCATTTGAATTTTGAACTTTGTAGAATATTGTTTACTGTTTGTTTTTTAACAAAGGCGATTCCTATCAGAAGTTCAGAATCACTAGCGTGTGTGTGAGAACGTGGCCACGTGGGGAAGAAAGTGCATTGAAGTAGCCCCACTCCCAACTTCCATAACCGTTTCCATTCGACCACGAAGCCAACACTCTCACGAAGTTCGTCTCTTCAGTTTCTAAACTTAATAGTCTCACACACATTTAAACATTTACACTCAGTTTCCCATTCAATTATAGAATCCAAATTGAAATTCAAATCTCAATCTAAATAATGAGATTCAATTCATCGAGCAAAGCTAACAACAACATCGAAACGATGCTGATGAAAGGGAAGACAAAGAAGCTCCGATCGGAACTTCCTCGCCGGAGACGAAGAACTCAGATTTCTCCTGTTCTGCTCAATCTTAATTCTCTCGGTAAGAATTCTCGTTTCTCCTACTTTTTTGTAACAATTCGATGAGCTCTTTTGTCTTCCTACTCTAGCTGCGTACTATTTTAATTTGTGTTGATTCATCAGCGAGTATTGAGAAGGAGATCAATTTGAATAAAAAGACGAAGAAGGTCGATAATACTGGAGCTTGCCGTGGAGGTGGCTTAGCTCGTACGGCGTCGTTTTCCGAATCATCGTCTTGTGTGGATTCAAATTCTGGACGAGCTGATTATGAAAAGTTGAGGTTGAATAAAAGTAAAAGTAGATCAGTAAATGAAGCTTCGTCTGAAGTCGCAGTTACGAAATCGGAGATTTCCTCCTGCGTCGAACAAGGTCCTTCCGTTGTCAGAAACTTAACTGTTTCATCCAACACTAAGGGAAACGAAGTCGTTTCATTAGACTTATCTGCTGTGGAATCATGCTTTCCTGAGGAACTAGCTAGGGAAACGACTTCTTGTTTTGATTGTGTAAAAAGCAGAGCATTCGAATTTAATGAGACTCTGAACAGTGTTTCGAAGTCAGAGTCGACCATAGAACAGAAGCCGCAAGATTACGAAAACTCCGGTTTCGATTCTGATAATCTAGAGTGTACTGAGCAATACGACTTGTCGTACGAGTATGTGTTCTCGTCTAGTCAAGCCACGCAAGACTTTTCCGAATCGGAGATTGAACTTCTGGACTATTATTATTCGGATCTAGAAGACCTCAGCTCTGAATATTTCACTGATTCTCAACGTGATTTCTCTGAACGATCCGTTGGAGATAACTCAGCTCCATCGCTTACTTTCTCCTTGCTAATTCAGTACAGAAATGAGTTTTTGAGATCATCTTCTGTTTTGGATATCGAAGTTACTTCGGACCTCAAAGAAGAGCACAAAGATCAATCCACAGTAAGTTTCGTTGAATTGGAACCTTGAATTTTTGGAATTGCTTGGATATTTATTTTTAGGTGTGTTAATTATTTTGATTTTTGTGACATATTAGTTTGTGACGTTCGAAGATGAAGAGGACGAAGAGAGCTATAAGCTGCTGAGGAACAGAGAAAGGAGACAAGTGTTTTTGCATAACAATGCTTACAATACGTCGACATTTTTTTCCACAAAGGATTGTCGAGATCTTGTTCTTCAGCAGAGGTCGTATATGATCGATTGGATTGTCGAGGTAAATCGTTCTCTTATTTTAAAATTTCTTCAAGTGAGACTGTGAGAGGATTGAGGTTCTGAAATTATGCTAATGACCTCTTAACTGCTCCTATAGCAGTTCAATTCAGATCACAATATTTAAATGAATGGAACATATCCACTAATTTTGTGCCAAGTAAGCAATTTTTTTGGGGCTTCAAAACCTGAATTTATATGTGATGATGCATCTGTTATTCTTGTAGACATTGTCTGACATTGTTCTTCCTCAAACATAGCATTTCTTTTTTTATACTGGGTATTAGCTTCTACTACAGGGTCAAATACATATGATACTCTCATTGCAATTAGAAATACTCCATGGCATGCTCAAGTTTTGGGAGGGGTAGAAGTAATTAAATTAAGGGATGTGATTCTAAACATATTATATTTATTTTAAAAGTAATATTTTGATTTTATATTTATTTTTTATAATAATTTAATTTTATTATGATAAAAAAAATTATTTTATTTTTTTAAATTTTTTAAGTTAAAATTTATTTAAATTATAATAATTTCTTTATAATGTAATTAAAAAAAATTAAATATATATTTTTTTTTTGCGATAAATTTTTTATAACGATAAGATTAAATTATTATAAAAAATAAATATATGATATAAATGTCATTTTTACGATAATGAAAAGATATTAAATATATTTTTTTATTAAATTAATTATTTTGTATCATTTGATTATATAAATTATAAGTGATAATATCTATTCTTTTAAATTTAAAAAATAAAACATATTAAGTTTATGATTTTTTAAATTAAGATTTTAATATAAAAATAATGTAATTCGTGAATTTTTTTTAAATTATGTCTGACACACTTTATCTTTTTAATAATACTAATAATGATACTTATGGAGATGGGAAAAAAAGCACCGAAAACTGTTTAAAGCCTTAGATGATGAAGAATTGAAAAATAAACATGTATTAATCTAGTTTCTTGCTGAGAATTTTCTCGCTCTCTTTGGCTTAATGTAGTTAGCTCACAATTTGAAAAAAAAAATGATGATTTCTTTTTTATGCGATTCCTTTTATTAGATGGGAAGTGTTGCATATCCCTTTGCTTTATCAGAAATAGGCAATTTATGCATTTGGTTATCTTTTACGATCTATTTTATACAAGTAAATTGCTTTAAACGAGCAGCGCAGTTCAAAAATGAAGCTTCAGCCGGAGACAATGTTTCTTGGAGTAAGCCTCCTCAATCGATTTCTTTGCAAAGGATTCTTCCACACCGAAAGAAACCTTCAAATAGTTGCAGTAGCTTGCCTTACATTGGCCACAAGAATGGAAGAAAATCAGCCGTACAATGGGTATTCCTCCTTATGAGTCTGTCCTCCCTTATCTTTTCTCTGACAAACATATACACATATACACAAAAAAATCACACACACGAGCATATGGGCTGGCCCGAAATGATGCTACCATTTTCATTTCTAAGTATATGTTTGAAGTTGATGATGGTATTCCACGTAAACAGTACTTTTATACGTTCTATAATTCTACGTAAGTATTACTTCAATGCATTACCTAAATCTAATGCTTCCAATTTATTACTTCTTGAACACAATAACTCCAATTTTAATATTAAGAAATTAATTGATCACCGTTATTTCAAAAATTTAATAGTGAGAATAAGCCCAATAATAATTTTAAAAATTTCATTATTAAATTGAGAAAAAAAAATACATTATAAATACACGTGAATCTAATGAACTTATATCTATTGAAAAATTATCATATTATTATAATTGTGTTAATTTAATCATATATAAACTCTTAATTTAAACTTATGTATAGTATTAAAAATCATTTGTATGGCTTTATGGTTTTGAAAAAATACAATTAAAATTATTTAATTCTCATAAATTAGATACTTTGATTTCTTTATTTTAAATTGGTGTATTTTAATCACTTTAATATATTTATTAGTAGATATTTTAATTCAATTTTAATGAATTAATTACTTTTCTTATACTTTTTTTTAACATTTTGAGATATTTTATCTTTCAAACATCTATTAACCCTTACTAGTAATTTTAATTTGTTTTAATTTAAGATTTTTAACAAGAAAAAATCAAAAATAACAAGAAATGACTAAAGTATTTAAAAATGTAACAATAGGTAATTAAAACACACCATTTTAAAATAAATAAATAATGTGTTTAATTTAAGAAAATTAAGCGAACAAATTTTCATAATACCCATCCTACCTTTATGTTTTTCTTGACCCAACAAATACTTCAAGACGGAAGTAATTCCACTGTTTTTGATGAATAAGAATATTGTTGTGGAAATACATCAAGATGAACTTATACCAGAACTGGATGATCAATTTGCATGGGAGATCCTCTAACTACCCAAAAACTTTTGATTGGGCATTTCAGTGTGCGGCAAAAGAATTTCCACGTAGAGAGCAATGTGTATACCAAAGGCGAAGTTGTGGCTATGGAATGGCTAGTCCAAGAGGTTCTCAACTTCCAGTGTTTTCTGCCGACCATCTATAATTTTTTATGGTACGTAACCATAGTTCCTCTTCTTTTACCTTTTTAAGCATATTCATTGATAGAAGAATCAGTCTAGGCTCTTCGTTTTCTTTCTCAACGTCGCCATTTTAAATGGAACATCCATCACTGACTATACTTAATATAGGTTTTACCTGAAAGCTGCTAGAGCTAATAAGGAATTAGAAAATAGGGCCAGACGTTTGGCAGTGTTGCAGCTGTCGGACCACGTCCACCTGAGTTACTGGCCTTCAACAGTTGCAGCTTCCATCGTCATCGTGGCTGCTTTGAAAGACAATCTTGATGAATCCCGCCAAAGAGTCATAGAGGTAACATTTTTATTTTGTGAGCCATAGTGGTTACATTACTAACGTGTATAGGTAGTTCACATTATATTGCTAATCCCTTCAAAAAGTGAGTAATGCGCAACTAAATAGGCTATTTGACATGTCAAGTTATAACATTAAGTTCAACGTAGCTGTTATGAATTATCTTCTTCGGTGAATACAAGCTATATTAGAATTTCAAATCAAGTGGTAAAAAAAATCTTAAAAACTACGCGCTCTTAGATGTTTTTTATTCCTTCAATCTCATGTGGTAAGCATACGTAACTCAGCTTCCTAGGCATATTAATCACAATATAAGTGCATATGCTTGTGGATTAACTGACATTCACTTGCATCTTTTAATTTTGCAGACACATATTAGAACGAAAGGTGATGATTTATATCAATGTATTGAGGTACGACATCTCTCTCTTTCTTTTTTCCTTTATTGGGAAACACTTGAAATCACAACTTCTCACCAATAACATTGCATCATCTCTTAATTTTCTTTATATCAACCTTACCCTCGTACTTGGTTTAAGAAAGACACCTGACTTTGATTTAAATTTAACAGAGCCTAGAGTGGATGCTAATGTATATATGATTGCTTCTGTTACTGGAGGCAGAACATAAACATCGATCTGTTTGGTACTTTTAATTTTGGATGAGTTGTTTTCCTTATCGGAGGCATGGAAGAATGGTGGATGATCATGAATAATTTTTCTGGGATCATGATCAGCACATAGGTAACAACTCACAAGAAATCGAATAATCAACACTATTTTTTTTCCTTTTCCATTTTTGAACGAAAGAAAAACTCTGATTCTTTTTTCAATATAATTGTAGACAACACTTGGTTGTAATGACATTTGTAACTTGTGATTATGATGATCCTACTAAATAAAGATAGAAGCAAAACGTGTTTGGTGATTTATGCGTAAATAGTTCACAGTGACCAAGCCAATATAGTCCATATCAAAGTGTACGTTTTAACTACTTGACTTACTTTGCATTCAACTTCAAATTCGACAGAAAGAGTCTTTCATTTATGCATAGCCTATTGACTGTCTTTGCATAAAATTGGCTTTTAAATCAGCTCTTAATGGTTTTGAATAATTTAACATTCTCACACCAGAGAAATTGACTGGCTTCATCTGCCCAGTTCGAACACAAAACGCCAAGACCTACTCTTAGTTCATGTTTAAGGCAACAATAGGGTTCCATAAGATGAGAAGTTACAGGCCTAGCACGAATGGAATTTTTTAAGTTGGAAAATATGAGTTTTATTCAAGCAAAACATAAGGTAAGAACTACTGTGTTTATGTAGTCATAAATTAAAGCTGTCAAGGTTTACAGCATGAATACCAAACAAAATGGGTCAAAGTTTTCATAGCAATTTAATGAAGTGGCAAGGAAAAGGGAATCAAAAGATATGAACCAAAGATTCTAATATTTATTTAAAAATAGAATGGTAAACATTGACATGAAGTGAATTTAAATTTAAGATGTCACTAGCAGAACCTTCAACCCACATCCACATTCACAAATCAACAACTCAAACAAGCTCTCTAAGGTCAAAACATGCTGCAATTTATTGGCAACACAGTTTTTGTACAGCAGAGATCAGAAACTCATTATAAACCGGTCTATAACTTCTAGGATCTGCCGATATGTGTACCAGGAATCTTCACATTCGGATTTCTTTCCCATGGATTTTGTGATTTTAGGGAATTATCAAGAAATTAAAAAAAAATCATATATCAAACATAACAAGCAGAGCTTTATAAGGAAGGAGTACTAAGGTTGCACAAGAGAGATCATAAGACTTTGGGTCTTCTCAGATGCATTTAATCAAGTTGTTTCGGATTTCAGCTTTCTGTTCATGTGATCTAGGTAGTCCTGCCAGATAACATATTGCACAAACAAACAAAAAAGGGATTGAGTTAGTGGCCTTAACCTTTTTTGTTCTTTACGGTTTTCAGAATGGAACTACAATCTCTACCCTCCAGTTAGACACTTAGATCTCATTTAAAAGGATGTAAATGAATGGACAATCGGTACCTGTAGAATACCAACAGCAGCAAACTTATCGAAAATTGTTTTTGCCTGAACTGGATGCAAATCCAAATGCTTCACTAGTAACTCTACATTCTGTAAACAGGAGAAAGTGACAATGTAACATTACCTACTAAAACTAAAGTAGCAGGAAAATGAGGAAAAAAAGCAAAAAACAAATAAAACATGTTTATTTGACGTGGACAAACCTTCGATGTAAAGGACTCATCCCAATAGGTGTATTTTACACCTTCAAGTTTCCTTGTTTCATTGAGTTTGTCTATGAAGAGATTTACTAGACAAGCCTAAAAAAAGATGCAAATCTATTAAGATAATTGGAATATATGATATAACTAGGATAAAGACACATACATCAGGAGATTTTTGTAATTTATTAAAGGGGATCCCAACAACGATGCCCGCAAGAGAGAGCCGAGAGATCTGCATAAAACCATTCACCGATGATTGAATGAAAAATATATGATAATTTGACAACAAAAATAAAAGAACTTACCAAATTTTGAAAATCATCAGCCATCAAATCAATATTTGATTTCTTCCTTAGCAAAACACTGAACATGCCATAACTAATTGTTATACCGAATAATAACACACAACATTCGCATGAATCATGATGGATAAATTTTCCTTCTTTCTTCCTTTGAGTGTTGGAATTATAATCGAACAAACTTTACAGAAATTTCAGTACCTCAGAGGAGAAGCAACTCGGTTGTTGAGATCGCTTACAGCTATACCAACATACTTATCTCCAACATCTAAACCAAGCAACCGCCCATGATTGAGTGTGTTGGTCCTCCGTAAATCTTGGAACAAGTTCAAGGGTTTCACATACCTCATCTATCGATTGGGTCAATAAGATGAAGAATATTAATAAAAATTTTGCAAAGTACATTCGGATATGTTTTTTTTACAAAACGTATGTTATGGAAGCATAAAATATGCAGTTCCTTCACAAAAATGCAATTGCGTTTATGTACACTTGGGCATTTTCAGAGCAAATGTTTCCAAAGCTTCTAACTACACATGTAGGCATGGTCTATAGCAGTTTCTACCAAAGAATTATATAAAAAGAAATGTTAAGAAGACTTCTTGATACACTCTTCATATACAAAATGCCATTTCTTTCTAAAACTACTTTCCTTTACTGAAAAAAAAAACATAAGGAAAATACAATGTCACATTTATGTCAATCAGAGAAGTGAAAGAGAGTACAAAATGTGATTTTTTCCCCAATTTCTTTAAAATGAGGTCACCACACATTTAAGTCTTGAAAAAGAAGACTGTAACTAGAATAAGGTAGAAACCATTTTGTCTAGCTGGAGCTGAAGAGTGTAAATAGACTTTGAATTAGGCCAAACTTAGAACACGAACATGTCTGAAGAAACCATAACATGGGACGATATTTAGACAAGCTGGCTATAAAGCCTATATTATGGGAAGAAGTTAGATACAAGCACAGCTTAATTATTCATGTAATCTAATTAAGAACAAGCTTGGTAATCTAGTACTTTAAAAATAATTCAAATAATCTAGTACTTAACAGATACTCGGATAGCACTCGAATTCCTCTACCAGTAACAAAATAACTTCGGTTAAAAGAGCTCAAATCACTCACTGACCATGCCAAATCAGAACTGAAAACCATATAAATGGCAATGGGTGTGATCAACTCAACCCAAAACTCACCTTGGTTGACCGTGAATCGATGACAGGGGTTCCAATCAACGGTAGGAACTGCGACAGAAGCGTGATGGCAAAAGACGTACGACTTCAAATGTGAGGGATGAGAAGGTAGAAGACCACGCAACGGAGTGAAGAAATAAAGACGTTTACTGAAGTCCCTGGTTCGTCTACGAATATGGTGTGATTTCGGCCGGGTAAGAGATCGTTGCCGACTGGAGAGCACCGGCCGCAGTAGAAGTGATTACCAGCGGTGAAAGGCGAAATGAAACCTTTATTCGGTGGTGTACAGTACACAAGCAGTTTATAGCTTTTCATACGTCTTGGGCGAAATGACATATATGCTTTTAAAATTTAGAGATTTTAACGTAAGTGTGCATCATATTAAATAAATAAAATAAAATTATTTATATTTAAAATATTTTTGTATCCGTAAGATTTATTTAAATCAATATTTAATTTATTTTTATATTTTAAAATAAAAATATATTATTTTTAATTTAAAATAAATAATATATAATTTTATAATTAAAATTTTAATTATGCATTATAATATAAATTCACATCCTTTAATCATATTAAAATTTTATATAATTATATAATTTTAATATTTTATTATATACTTTTATTTCACAACTAAATATTAAATTATACCGATAGATTTTTTAACAAACAGGCATTATTAATTATTGAGACCGGTGTGTCTTTCATGTTTCAAAAGCCCATTATTCCTGATTAAGGCTATTTTTAGTAAAGCCTTGATATTTGACAACTGGGCTTATTGCCGAAGCACGAATGGAGAAATGTTTGGATTTTTTATTTTTTAAAAAAATTAATTAATAATTTTATATGATTTAAATCTCTAATTTAAAATTTAAAAAAAAAATTCTTACCATCGTGCCACGTTTATAACATTTGGATCCAATGTATTCATTCAATTGTTAATTCATATGGGCCGTATGATTACTTAGGTGTAAATAGTAAAGGGATGGATTGGAGAATAAGATTTAACTTGATGTATATAGGGGACACTAGAATTTTATGGTCAATTATTAAAATTTATATAAAAAACATAAAATCTTTTTTTAATATGAAATAATTGAAATAGTTTAAAGATACATCTTCAATAGATAGTCCAAAACTTTTTAATAACGTTATGAAATTGAGAGGTACTCGTGAAGAAATTATTAATTCTCAATAAATTTAATTTATTTATATGTTAAAATAATCCTCCAAACAATTTTATTTAAAGTAAAAGAATTTTTTTACTATCAAACTTTAATATCATTGTAAAAATATTATGAAATTTTAATTTTTTTACTTTCATATCATTAAACTTAACAAATATTACAAAAATATTATTAATTTTTTTTACTAATTCTATACCATTAAGCTACACAAATATTACAAAAATATCATAATATTTTTTTTGCTATATCCATACCATTAAACTTTTTATATGTAACAAAAGTAGCATCACATGCTTTAATTTTTTATTAACTTTGGTTAATTGATTGACGTCGATGAAATTTTTGTAATTTTTTTATAAAATTTAATGGTATGAAAATAACAAAAATATTTGATGATATTTTTATAATAATTATAAAGTTGAATGATAGAAAAATCTACTAACTCTTTTATTTATATAGAATTTTAAAGACTCTTACCGTATCACTATTCATTAATTCTATAGAATTTTACTAACTATATTTATTTTTTAAAATTATAATTATTTTAAAATTTTATGATTTTTTTGAAGAATTTTGAATTATTATTATTTTTAGTTTTTGTTTTTACATACTTATTAAGCTACAAAATTATTTTATATTTAAAAACATATATAATTAATAACAAAAATTGGCAAAAAAAATTAATGATAAAGATTTCATTAAATTAATAATTTAAAATTATTATTTTAAAAAATAAAATAAAATAATTATAATTAAGTAAAAATAAAATAAAAATCTATTGAAAAATAACAATAAAAGTTAAATTAATAGTTAATATTTTAAACATAAGATATTATAATATCTATGAATTAAAAGTAGAAAAAGACAAAAGTCTTCTGCATCTAGAGAATGCTAAAAAGTTATATTATATTTAATAGATAAATAGAATTAAATTATATATAAAAATATATAAATAATAAAAATATATAATGTTTATTAATTTTAAACATCTTAATTTTAGGATTAAAATAACGTAATCATTTGAACATTTTGATAATGTATCTTTTTATACGTATATGTTTCGATTATACAGTGTATAAATATGTATGTATCTTAAGAAATATAAAGGTAAAAACAATCATATTTATAAAATGAAGTCCATCATTCCATAACTCGAGTTAGTGGTCAATCTTCTAGATGTCGAAACTCAATAAAAGAGATCTTTCTTACTAGTGTATTCATGGATACGAATAGAGATAGGTCTTAGGTAACTCATGTAGATCTTCTATTCATGTAACGAAATAATAATATTACTCAAATATTAGGTAGATGAATTAATTATTTTAATTTTAAATTTCTGAAGTGATTAAAGTACTCTACGGTCATAAAATCAATCTTATCAAGTCTCTACATACTGTCGGTGTGTATCAACGTGACTTGAATTTAAATAGGATAGGAGTGGTACAATGCATAGAAGCCATTTTGAATTTTAAAAACAAGGAAAATGAAATTCAAAAGCAACAAAAAGTAAAGCTCATTATATCTCAACTTTTCAAGAAAACTGAGATAATTTTTTTTATTTATACCATGATTATTCAATTTAAAATAATCACTATATAATATAATTGAAAAATAAAAAATTTATTTTTGTTATTATATGTTTATTTTTTTTAATAATAACATGATTGTTAGAAAAATAATATTTAAATAATAAATATATAATTTAAATATTATTTGTATGATAATTAACAAACACTCACTATTGTTTTTTTCTCAATTTTTTTTACATTTTGACACTTATGCTCGTTAATTTCGTTTCCCACTTTGGCTTAAACACTTGTACTGTTTCTTCTCCAAAAGAGAGAAATAATTGAAGCTGGGTTTGAAGAAAAAACAGATATATCACTATCACTTTAATATATTCACAATGTCGTTTTCGGACCCTTGTTGCCTGAATGAGTTGTTTACACTTTACACTAGTGCTTCCTCACAATTGCATTAGGCCTTAGACTTGTAGTATTTTTCCATCATTCTAAATCTGGTTGTACATTCTCACCACACAGCTGTTACACAACTTATTTATTCACAAAACCTTCATCTTCGGATTTAAGTTATATAATAAACTAAGTTAGATCCAAATAAATTACGAGTTAATTAATTTATATATTTTTTTTTAAAAAAAATAAGAAGATTATATATATAATTTTATTTAATTACAAAAAAGTTATTATAAATTTACACACCTCACATGTAAATTTTGTTCCATTACACTACAACGTGAGCGAACTGGAATTATGTTTGATTTATTTACTAATCCCAAACTTTTAATATAAGTTTTGGGATCTTATATAGTATGCAATTTTGGGACCTTATAATATAAGTTTTTATATGGAAAATAAGTTTCCTATGTATAATAAAAAATAATAAAAAAAAGAGATTAGATGATGAGATCAAATTTGTGATGAATAATCAGAAACTAATTAAGTCTAACTGCATAGTGCACTAAGAAAACAAGAAAGTGGTAGGACAACATATAGGGGAGAGATGAGACAATTATTACGAGGAAGCTAGGTTTAATTTCAAGGAGAATATATGCTTTGCTTGTGGAGGAGGATAATATCGGTCCCACAATTTTGGGTCCCTCTTACAAGTTAGAGTGTTCTTTAGGTATGCTTCTTTAATAGGTGTCCAAAATATTATTAGCTCCATGCAAGACTTAAACTAGCCCATGTCTACTCAATTACACTGCCTTTTTTTCCTCATCACTTCTTATATAATTCACTAAATCCCATCTCCATAAAAATCATAAGTTTATCACTCACTTACTCGAGTTCAGTAGCTCATATATGTATGTATACATACATACATATATATATATATATATATATACAAATGTAGTTATTAATTAGGGAGGGGATTCTAAAGAAATGTTATTGAGTTGATTTGTTTTATGGGTCTCAATTCTTTGCAAGTTTGCAAGGATTCATGTGATAGTTGGCTTGAGGTATGTCATTATTCTTTTGTGAACTTGAATTTACCTTTCTAGTTATCACCTCATAATAATACAAACCCTTTCGTTTAAAGTATTAAGAATTAAAAAAAAGAATTAGTTAATTAAGTTGAATTAGTTTGATCCATTTTCGTTTAGTTATTCCTTGTTTTTCTCCTTGAATTAATCCTTAAATTAAGGATGATAAATCCTTAATTTACTCCTTAATTTATACTCATTAAATTAAGGTTCTTGATTTACTCATTAAATTAAGAAGTTCACACTCCTTAAATTACTCATTAAATTGCTCCTTAATTTTATCTCAAATAAGTTTCAATTCAAATTAAATGAGTTATAGTTACAACTAGTGATTAGTTAATTAAATCTTATAATTCACAATCATATATATGCTCATAGTTGGTTTTATGGTCCGGTGGATCAAACTTTTGATTTGTGGTTTTAATATTTTAACTAAAAAATTTCTTTTTGTGTTTGTTAAAGACCGACGAAATAGATAAATAAAAAAATTATGTTCAATTCATTACTATTATGAATGATAATATAGTCTTGAAGAAAATGTATATATTTGATCATACACATAATTTAATCTTGAATTTCCAATATTAGGGTTCATTTCACGAGGAATCAAGTTTAGATTCTTCATCATCACCTTCCGGGGATCACATGCTAACATGTTCAAGGCCTTTGATGGAAAGAAGACTTATAAGGAC
Organism: Hippophae rhamnoides; assembly: GCA_033030585.1. Lineage (NCBI taxonomy): Eukaryota > Viridiplantae > Streptophyta > Magnoliopsida > Rosales > Elaeagnaceae > Hippophae > Hippophae rhamnoides. Next base: position 43,149,007 of record CM065434.1, read on the forward strand.
CCAACTAGATCAAGCTCTAAACTGTCCAAGATGTGACTCAACACACACCAAATTTTGCTACTACAACAATTATAGCCTCTCTCAACCAAGGTATTTTTGCAAGACTTGTAGAAGGTATTGGACCAAAGGAGGTAATCTAAGAAACATCCCTGTTGGTGGTGGATGTAGAAAGAACAAAAAAGTTTCTTCCAAGAAATCAAATAATGATCACCAACCAATTAATCAAAACCATCACCAAGGATTATTATCTTCTGCCTCTCATAACCCAACTGATCTTCAGCTTTCATTTCCTCGTGATGTGCAATATTCACATTTTAATAATTTAATTGGTAACGTTCCTCATGGAACTCTTGGAATGCTTGAAAACCCCTTAAGGCCTATTGACTTTATGGAGAGTAAATTGGAAGCTATGGTTGTGAATCCAAGAAATTATGAGTTTATTGGGAGTAATGGGGAATTGGGTATGGTGGATGGGCTTAGTAATATTGGTTGTGTTCATGGATTGGACCCAAGTTATCATTGTCATTGTTCTACATATAATGGGATGTCACTTGAAGGTAATAGTGGAACTTTCATGAATAACACTTCTCAAAGGCTAATGCTACCATATGAAGCAAACATGGACCAAAATGCAATTAATGTCAAACCAAACCCAAAGCTTTTGTCACTTGAATGGAAAAATCAAGACTGTTGTGAGTATGGAAAGGACTCATTCGGGTACCACAATGGTTTAGGGTAGTCTTGGAGTACTAATGTGATGGAACGACTATGGACCCTCCACTACAAATCCATTAGTCTAAACTAATCCACCTACTTTAATTATTATATTTAGAGTTATGTATTTATCTTAATTTCTTAGTTTTGTTGGTGTGGTTAGTGACTTATATGAATTATGTGCTTTAGAGTTTAGACTAATATGTCCATGTATTTATCATTCCTACTAAATTAATTGATGGAATTGATTGATATTTTTTCCTTTTCTTTTCTTTGGAAGGTCTGTCTATGTTTGAAGGTGATTGATCTTAAACTTTATGACTTAAGAGTGTGAATGGAGATTGGAGAGTCAAAAAGTGACTGCTTTCATGTACAATTATCTATGATTAATTAAAAATAAAATTTTTATTTTTGAAATTGAAAATAAAATTAATTAACAAAAAATATTTATTTTTCAAAATTTTGATTCAAAAACTTGAAAACAAACTGGTTGCGAAATATGCTCAAGTAACTATTGATAAAAAGGTATTTTTGAGTGCATGTATGGCGTAAGATAGTCTTTTAGATCAAAGACAAAAAGGGAGAGCAGTGTAGAGTTTTCAGTGAAAGTAAAAGATTTGTTTTGAGATGTGTGTCATTATCATGTTAGTCTATTAACTACTTTGTAGGCTTCTTCGATCGATGGCATTGTAGTAATATCAAGTTGAAAGTAAAAAGGATTCACTTTTTTTTTTATATAGTAAATCATTTAATATAATATCGAATTATTTTAAAATTTATAATATATGTATAACTTGATAAATAATTTATGAATTATCTTAATCGTAAAATAAATCAAACTCATTTTTATAAAAATTATTCTTAAAATATGAATTTTTACTCTTTTTATATTATTTATGAATGTTATAAGAAATCAATCTTCAAATAACTCTATTATATATAATAAATTTGAGATAAAGATAAATAATATTTTAATTTTTAATTAGATTATATCCACTAATAACACATCATTACATCATTCAAGATGTATTACAAATTTTTAATACATAGCATTCATTGATGAAGCAATGATCAACAATGTAAAAATACACAACTTAGTCCAAAAAGTTGACTAAAAATGTGTAAAAAAAAATAACAATTTTAAAATAAAAGGGATATTTCTAAAATCTTCTTATGATCTATGAAATAAGTGGTATAACTTGTAAGATTATACTAAAAATAACTAAAAGTTTTATGAAAGAAAAAAAAAGTGTTTCACTGAACAAAAAAAAAAGTACAATTAACATAAGTAACTTTACCTATTCACAGCTCTCAAAATAGTAAGTCAAATATTTAAAACTAACCAGAACTTCCATTTTTGTTAAAAGGAAGTAAAATAAACATTACAAAACTGTTAATACAAGTAATTAATTTTAAGTGTTTCATGTCTTAATCACAATGCCCTCAAGTATGAAGCAAATTAAGGAAGATGTCTTCTCAGCAACAAATTGTTAGATTTTCAGTTCAAAAAGATTAATTTATTAGGAAGAGTAGTTATTTTAAATTATATACCTAATTTGTTATTCATTTTTTTAATGTATGATTTGTTCATGCACTTAACAATATAACAATTCTTGAAATGCAGGTGGCTTAATAATGAACATGAAACTACATACATATCTCTTCATTTGATTCTCTCCAACATAAACTGCCAAGTGACCTTTTGGAACATCTATGGATGAAATTTCTCTGTTTGAAACCAAACTTGATCGGTGTATAATGTGCTTTGAGTACTGCATAACTCCGGAAAACAGAATAGTCATGTTTAAATTTATGAACTATAGTTTTGGAGGAGATTGATATTGAGGGTTTGATTAGTTTGCAGGATATAGAGCTTTTGTGTATATATAGAAAAAGTAGTGAAGTAGTACTTAGTAGTGGGGTTTCAGTAGACATAGGCATATGAGGCATCACATATTCACATGGGTTTGTTTTTAAATTCATCCCAATTAAGGAACTTTGATTAAGATTGAACATTTGTGTTGGTGTGTGGTGTTGTGGCAGACACCAATAACTTAGTGGAGTAAAACATGGAGAATAAAATAATGGTAGTGGATCCATAAAACATGGATATGCAGGAATTATGGTTATTGTTTAATTTTCGTTTTATATATATATCTCAACTATTGTACAGAAATTATAACAGAAATATAATGAAATATACTGATAATTATCAGAGAAATACCATATTTTGACATGGTATCAGAGCATGATATTGCTAATGAACTACCAGTTTTTTGATTGTTGATTTGCAAATTTTGATTTCTTGATTTTGTTGATTTGTTGATCTGCGATTTCGATTTAGAATTAGGATTTACGGTTTCGATTTCTAAATTCGATTTCGATTTACGGTGTGGCTCTTAATTGTATGATTTTTCGGTTTTTGAGTTCGATTTCTAGTTTATATTCGGCTCTTTGTAGTTTTCAAACACGAACGCATGTGCGGCTCGAGAAATGAAAGCAAGATGGTTATTTCCACGATTATTTGTTGAGAAATTCAATAGAACATTACGGGTTACATTTTTAAAAAAATATATATGTCATACTGACTTACTGAGGAGTCGAGGATTATGATCGGACCAAATTTACATTTTACAGCTGATTTCTAATTTCGGTGATTTTACATTTTCTGCTTCTTTGATTTTTTTATTTACAGTTTTACAACACCTGCGAGATGTCGATTTAACGGGGTGACGGGTTGGTTTACGGTTTCTCGGCTTATTTGGTTCGATCTATGTGGTTGTTCGACTTACTCATTGAAAGCCGTCGGTCCTAATTGGTTGGCTCCGGTGGTTGCCTCGCGAGTGGCCGGTTTCACCGTCGGTTGTGCGCAAAGCAGAACACGCGATAACGGTGAGATTGCTGCGTTGGTGTGGAATTATCGCGGTTCTCTGCGCAGCAACATATATTTTGTGGTTTATCTACGTGTGTGGAACGAGAAGGAAGCTACGAGTTGCGTGAAGTCACGATGAGAGAAGGAAGCTGCCCGCGAAGTTGCGTGAAGCCACGGTAGAAGAAAGCTGCGTTGAGAAAGCCTTGATGAAGGAAAACTATTTGGCGAGGAAGGAAGAATGCGTGTCTTTGAGGAAGAAGGAGGAAGAAGAAGGAGCTGCGAAAAAATTGAAAAAAAGAGAGGAAATTTTAGGGTTAGCAGCTGCGCGAATGTGAAAAGGGACGTTTAGGGTTACAAATGACGGAAGTTTTCATGGAGGAATCTAGAGATTTAACTACCAATTTCATGTTGGAAGATTTGACGGCGAAAATGACGGAAGTTTTCACTAGAGCTCAGATCAGCTCACAACCTCTTTCAAGCTGACGTCGGCCCAGTTAGTATCAAGTTGGGAGGATCTGACTATGCCTTGTGGTCCCAGGTGGTGGAGATGTATATCTCTGTACAATGGGATATATTAATGGGGATTTTCCTCGGCTGTTGAAAGCAGGCCACTGCATTCGGGAGATGGCCTGACTGAAAATGCCATTGTTAAAGGATGGTTGATCAATTCAATGGACCACCGGTGGTGCAAATTTTATTCGATACCCAGTGCGAAACAAGTTTGGGATTAACTGTACCGCATACATGATGATGGGACGGAGACACGTCTCGAGTGTATGATCTTCGTCGTCGAGTTACTCGTATGAAACGGTGGTGGATCCATTGAAAAAATACTACAATGACGCCCGAGGGTTGTGGCGAGAAATTGATTTCCGTCATCCTAATCCAATGGAGTGTGCGAATGACATACAAAAATACAACTCCATCGTACGGAAGATGAGTGTATACCTTCGCCGGTGGACTTGATGACGGAACTCGACAAAACTCGAGTGATGTGCTTGAAATCAAACCATTCCTGCGGTGGAACAAGCTGTGGATTCGTCGGGTCGGGAAGAGGTCGACGGACAGGCCGTGATGATCACGGTGTAGATACGACACCGGAGCGGGTTATGACTTTTAAAGGGGTCGAGGACACCAATGTCGGATGCCGCAGCAAACGGGAACCTCTTTGGGTAGCAAGAAATCCTCGGAAATCCACCATCTCTTGACATGAAATGTGGCCATTGCGAAACTCCAAACACACCGTGAAAGCGCTTCAGAACTCCGTGGGTATCCAGGCCCGGGTGGAATGATCTTGGACACGGAAGAAACGGGACACGGCTGGAATGCGATTGTGGCTACCAATAATGCCTATTATCTCTTACTTCCCGAGGTGAATCTTCCCAGGATCAGGGTATTTCAAGTAAAAGCATTTCACATCTCTACTCGTAGTGATAAAGAGGATTGGATTACGGACTGCAGGCTACGGATCCCCGCGTGACATTTGACCCCGCGATCTACTCGATACAACCCGACGAGACGGGCCAGGTGTTGCCAATGCAAATGGGGTCAACTTATCCGATTACGGGGAGGCTGGGCGGTGACATATCTCCTCATTATCATTATCTAATACTTTGCTTGTACCATCTCTGTCAAGCCAGGCTAATGTACGTAAGTCGGTCGACCGGACACTTAAGCGTGTAGTATTGATGTGATACCTTTTGCCTTCTACGGGATATTCTCACCAAGGAGATCATTGGGCGTGGTCTTGAGAGAGGAGGATTATATTATGTGGATGACCTCGGTTCGGGAAGAGCCGATCACGTACGACATGCGGTGGTAACGAACGGATTTGGCTATGTCATCGTAGATTTGGGCATCGCGTCATTCGGGTATTTAAGACAACCTGCTCACTAGTTTATTTTCAAATATCACACATTCGGATTTCAAATGTGATACTTTTATCCTAGCAAAAAGTCATAGGGGCGTCTTATCACATGAGCGTGAATAAAGTATGACTCGCTTTTGCTTTGGTACATTCGATGTTTGGGGACCTTTCCCCAGGTTATTACGTCGTCGGTGTCGTCGTTGGTTTGTTATTTTTGTTGATGATTGTACACGAATGACATGGCTTTACCTTCTCGAAACATAAAGATGAAGTATTTGCTACATTTCACTGTTTCACACCATGATTGAGAACCAATTTTACGAAAAAATTAGAGATCTTAGGTCGATAATGGAGAGTATGTTAATCAACAATTCAGGACATACTTGGAAAACCATGGTATTCTCCATGAAACCTACGTGTTCGCGAGCCCGCTGACGAGAATGGGGCTGAGGAGAGGAAGAATAGGCATATTTTAGAAAGCGGCTCGGGCACTTACTAATGCCGGTATGCAATAAATCTTGGAGTGATCTTTATTCTAAATTTGTGTATCTTGAATCGAATGCCACTTGAGACCTTACAATTTGGACTCATTAAAGGTGTTATCCGATCATCTTCCCTTACCTGCTATTTTAATGCTTAGCCCGAATTTTTGGATGTGTTGCTTTTGTCCACCTCAGCAAAAATCAACAGAACTAAGTTGGATCCGTATGTGTCCGTGTGTATTCTTGGGGTATGGTGTCTGAAAAAAGGAATGCAGATGTTATGATCCAATTACTAAAAGAAACTATACTACCGTGGATGTCACTTTCCTTGAATCGAGAATGTTTTTTCCACGTCAGGTATCGATTACACTCTTCGGAGGAGAGTTATGGTGAAAAACGAAATTGGCTTGATGTTGAAATATTAGACCAGTCCGACATACTCGGATCGTGCAAATAATATGGAGGAGCAGTATAGACAGAGCTTGAACTTCCAGAAGCGAGCGGTAGTAGTAATTGAATCTCCGAGAAGATGAAGTGGTTGATGTACCACTCAGATTTCTCCCAGTACCCGATGATCCTCATACTGTGAGAACAACAAGGTAAGCTATCCTATCACGCACCTTTACAAACTAATGCTATAGATACACCTGTTGGTTATGTTTTACCTTTCGGACACGATCGAGGTAAACCTCCAAATCGATACTCACAGAAGAGAAGAACGACAACCCAGTATCCAATAGCAAATTATGTATCTCTTTCAGATTATCGGAACCTGTCGGGGCATTCGCCTGAGCAACTGCTGTCGTGTCAAATTCCGAGTAGCATTGAAGAAGCCTTATACGATCCAAAATGGGCTGGTATAAAGAGGAATTTGAGGCATTGCGGAAGAATAACACGTGGGTGTTAAGCGAGTTGCCTCGAGGAGGAGAAGATGGTAGGATCTGAGTGGATTTTCTCCGTTAAGTATAAAGCGGATGGGTTAGTTGATCGTTACAAGGCGAGGCTTGTAGCAAAAGGATATACGTAGAAACGTGGGATAGATTATCAAGAAACCTTCTGCACTTTGTGGCTAAACTAAAAAGCTGTGAGAGTTTTGTTATCTCTTATGACAAATTTAGATTGGCCATTGCCTTGTGACTTGACGTGAAGAATGCCTTCCTTCATGGTGACACGGAAGAAGAGATTTACATGGATATCCCTTTGAGGATATCTTGTTACATCGGGAAGCAGCTGCATGTAGATTACAACGAGCATTGTATGGACTAAAACAATCACCTCGGCGTGGTTTGGTAGGTTGAGTTCGACAATGAAGAAATATGGGTTCCAATAATGGCTACGATCGTACTCTTTTCCTAAAATATCGATTAGGGAAGATAACAGCCATATAGTCTATGTAGACGACATGAGTCATTACGGGGGATGATAAAGAAGAAATCTACAGCTTGAGAGCAAGCTGTCGAATGAGTTTGAAATGAAGAACTTGGGAGGGCTCGAAATACTTCTTAGGTATTGAGGTAACAAGATCAAAACAAGGCATATGTCTTTCCCAGAAAATATACTCCTGGACTACTAGCGGAGGGCGGGGACTACTAGATTGTAAACACATCGATATTCCAATGGTTCAAAATCGTAAACTCGGAGAATATGTGGATCAAGTACCCACGAATAAACGAGAGATATCAACGATTAGTAGGTAAACTCGCTATATTTATCTCGTACTCGACGATATTGCGTATCTTTGTGAGTGTCGTGAGTCGATTCATGCCTTGCCCAGTGAAGACCATGGATGCGGTCGTACGAATGCTTCGTTACTTAAAATCCTCCCGCAGGAAAGGACTTATGTTTTTCAAAGAATGGTCGATTGGAAGTCCTTGGATATCTGATTCGGTGGGCGGGGAATATGAAGGATAGGAAATCTCTTCTTTGGGTACTTTACTTTCGTGGAGACGATCTTGTTACATGGAGAAGCGAAGCAAAATGTAGTTGCCTTATCCGGTGTTGAAAATTTGAATTTCGAGGAATGGTCGAGGAATATGTGAGCTCGGCTTTGGTTGAAAAACCTTGGCGAGATTGGGGTTGCTCACAAGCTACTGAAATGAACTTATTTTGTGATAACAAAGCATCCATTGCCATCGCTCGCAATCCAGTTCAACATGATCGCACGAAGCACGTTGAAGTGGATCGGAACTTAAATCAAACGGAATCTTGAAGAAAAGATTATTAAAGCTTGCATTTGTTAAATCGAGGAAGATCGATTGGTGATATACTCGCGAAAATCTGTGTCTCTGAGAACCTACTGACTCAACACGACAAGTTGGGCGTAAGAGACATATATGCGCCAACTTGAGGAGGTGTTGGTGTGTGGTGTTGTGGCGGACACGATAACTTAGTGGAGTAAACATGGAGCATAAAATAATGGTAGTGGATCCATCAAAACATGGATATGCATGAATTATGGTTATTGTTTAATTTTCGTTTTATACATATATCTCAACTATTGTACAGAAATTATAACAGAAATATAATGAAATATACTGATAATTATCAGAGAAATACCATATTTTGACAATTTGTACCCCTTGTTATCCATAACACAAACCACTTCTTTTTGAATAATGGTTAATTGAGAATTAGATAATGATTGGAATGAAAATGTTATTATATATATATATATAAATAAATAAATAAAAGGGACATTAAAGTTGTTTTTATATTAAATAAAAAATATATTATATGGTTGAGATTTTAACTTGCATGAATACATAATAGTGAAAGCAAAGAGTCATACAAATTGAAATACAAACCGATCCCGTACAATTCACAATTGTTTATGTTTTGATATAATAATGCAGAACAATGTGACCCTAATGTTTTGGGACATCATTAAACAAAATGATGTTATCTACTAAGTGTTCAGTCAATGCCCAGCCCCATATCTTCCCCTTTGTCAGTAAGGGGGAAAAAATTGCAAAATTAATTTTGCTCCTAATTCTCAATGTGTCGTATAAACAAGTACAACATTTTATCTCAAAACTCAGGTTATGAGATGGAGTTAAAACCAAATTTAACATGGTATCAGAATAAGGTTATCCGTTTGGTACAGTTGTTTCGCCACTAGTGAGTGATCCATTTCACCATTTGAGTTTCATAAGCTCAACATTCTCGTCGATCTCAAGTAGACAGACCCTTGCCGATTAGAGTAGGAGTGTTAAAGTCCCATATCGACTGAAGATCGCGCCCACGCTGCGCATATAAACAATAGCAGTCCTCAATCTCATAACCTGAGATATTCTCTATGTGGAACAACATATCTCTTAACCTATATTCCTCCTCATTCTTACTTACCAATTCTTGAAACGAAGGCTTCTTCAATATTGTTATTGGAACAACATATCTCTTCTTTTAACTTTCACATACATATACTGCAAAATGACCTTAGGATCATCTGAAAATATAAAAAACTTTATTTGAATTCAAACATGATCGGCGTAAAACTTGTTTGGCGCGCATTGATCACACTACTACAAAAATAAGTATTAAAGTCGATTCAGCGAACCGACTTTAAATTGAGTGACTTAAAATGTAAAGTCGGTTCATGCGATGAACTGACTTTACCTGTAGATTCGATTTATCGCATGAACCGACTTTACACGTAGATTTTATGAATTTTTTTTTATTTTCATTCTCATTTTTCGTATTCAATATTCAATATATCTAGCATAAAAAAACTAAAATATAAATAATAATACAAATAATTAAAAATTTAAATATAATTAATTACTTGATAATTAAATTTATTATAAAAACAAATAATGTATATACAATACATATAGTTAACTTAAATTACAAAAACAAATAATGTATATACAATACATATAATTTAAATTAAATTACAAATAAAATAATATCGTCAAAGTGTAATTGGATTGTGCGAGCAAGCTTGGTTGCCTTAGAATCACCAGCATTATGACAAGAAAAGTAGTCAAAAAACAATTGATCCATATAACAATTAATATTCTCCTACATAAATGAGCACATAAATATCCATCAAATAAACAGTCTAAACTTCAGAGACATATGAATTAAGAAATTAAATCATTATAAATATTACCATTAAAAAGAGATTACCACAGCGACATCCGAGTGATATAACCCTTCGATAAACTCATATCATCACTTTATTAATCATTTGTCTATAAATATGAAGTTATCTGGAATCTCTGCTAGTATTTTTAATGCTATAATGAGCTCTAAATATGAAATCAAGTGTAACTTTGATTTCTTACTTGGCTTGTGTGAGTTTTGGTGCCCTTAAACGTATGGAACACGTTAATGGGCACCAAAACTCATGAAATCGCTCATTTTTACATTTAACACATGGGCATCGAATCATACTAGTTCTAGTATTACTATTTCTACAAGCAAATTTCATGAAACTTTCAACTCCATAAATGTAGTCTTGTTCAATTCTACACTTTGACATCCAAGATTTATCCATTTTCTATTAATGACATTAATTAAACATATTAATTAATTATGTATCCAATGAATATATTTCAAGTATTATTATTATATAAATAACTTTGGGAAGGATAATAAGGTTAGAGTTGAGAATCAATCTGTACCTAAAGGAGGAATGAAAATATAAAGTTACAAACAACTTCATTTCTATACAAATTAAAAAATAAGCAACATGCCGGCATGAATATATAAAAACAAATCACTTTGATTGATTATAATTTCTAAACATTATATAGAAGTAGGGGCTACTATAGTAACATATTTAACATTTTAACACATAAATAACATATATAAATAAAAATAATAATACTACTTAGTTTTTAGTTATTGTTTGATTTTTATTAATATATATTTATATTATTTAAATTATTGAGTTTATAAATATATATTTATAATTTTTTTAAGAGTCAAGAGATATCATGTGTAACTCTGATAACAATATAATTTCTTAAAAATTTTAAAAAATATATTACTTTTCCTCTATTAACTACTTAATAAAATATAATTATTTATATATAAATAAATTTATCCATGCACAATAAAATACATATAATCCCTCAAACCCACAACATTTCAGATATTATTTTTACAGAAAATAAGTCAAACATAATAACAAGCAAAATAAAAAACATACATAAATCAAAAGTTTATACAAAAAATAAAACAAACTGAATAATAAGCTACAAAATTAATAGAAATACTAACAAGAATGTTATAAAGTAACTAAATGAAGGAAAGAAGAAGAAAATTGTGTTTTGTAAGTGAGAATAAGTGAAAAAATGGGTATAAATTTTTTGAGTATTTCGCTCAAATAAATAGTAGATCTGAAAGATAATAAGAAGAGGAATATAACCCATAAAACGGCGTTGTAAGTGGTGGTTGGAAGTAGCTGAAAATTGAGAAAGAGAGTGGGTGTGAGCTCGGTTTTGGGAGAAAATGGAGAAGAGAAATGAAGATTTTTGATTTCTATATAGAAAAAATGAGCCAAACGGATATATTACGTGGAAACGTCGATTAATGTGGCGAATCGACGCTATCTACGCAATTTAAATTTCTTTTCATCAATTATTATTTTATTTAAACTATGCATATACGTACTATAGAAAAAGAAAAAAATAATAACTCTAAAATATTGTACGTACATATATAAATTTATTTAATTTTGTGTATATGTTTTAATTAAATATTATTGTAAAGTTATTATTTTTTTTCTTTTTCTATAGTACGTATATGCATAGTTTAAATAAAATAATAATTGATAAAAAAAATTTTAATTGCGTGGATAACGTCGGTTTACTATTTTTTAAATTAAAAAATAGATGAAGTAAATACAATTGAAATTTTTTTAAGTCATTAATTATTATTTTATTTGACTCTTTCGACTAATAAGTTGGATATAAATATATATAAATAGTATACTTTTTCCTTTTTTTTAGACAATTAGTTTTTAAAATTATATAATTTTGTTTATTTGTTTAGATATTTAAATTTATATATGTACATACGTACAATATATCTTTATTTAATTTTGTGTATATGTTTTAATTAAATATTATTGTAAAGTTATTATTTTTCCTTTTTCTATAGTACGTATATGTATAGTTTAAATAAAATAATAATTGACAAAACAAAAAATAAATTTTAAATTGTGTGTGTAGCGTCGGTTCACCCCGTCAACCGACAATACGTCCAACGTGGATAGCGTCGGTTATACACCGAACCGACTTTAAATTCATTATAAGTTAGTTTTTTTCAAAAATCGACTTTACACAACGACTTAAATATCTTTTTTATAGTAGTGTCATAACAACGGGAAATCAAATTGTCATGTTTTAGTTATACCAAGTTTTTTAGTAAATATTTAAATTTAAGATTGGATTGTATAAGCAAGAAATTAGTTGTGCTTGTAGAAAAATGTTCTAACTTTTATAACGGTTTGATTTGGTTAAGATAAGAGATGCATTTATATGAAAGGAATGGTGTTCGACAAAATAACTCTATAGATTGATGAAGAGACTGCTATATAAAATTAGTTGGTTATTGTGGGTTTTTGTTGAGACATGAGCATTTGAAACATCACAAATTCATATGGGTGTTGGGTTTTTCCTCTTATTTGAATGAGTCAAAAAAGACCCATGTGGTTTCATGGTTCATGGAGAAAGAAGAGAACATTTTTGGACCATTTGATTGCTTCATTAATCAACCAATTTAGGGATTGTTGAGAGGGAACAATCGATAGAAGCAAAGGTATCACCTAGCAGGAAAAACAAAAAGAAAAGTAGAGAACATTTTTTCTTCTCTAGTAAGCCTTCATCAAGTGTTCCAATAGAATGTTATTTGTGTTCAAATTGAGCTGAAATTTTGTAGGAAGTTTCACCACTCAAGACTCTTTCATATTAACGGTGAGATTTGAATTTGGCTCATCGGTTTGGAAAATCCAGACCATAAACAGTGACTACGAAATTGAGTTAGATCTCTCTATTTTCTTAAAATAATTGTTAGTTTTCAAGAAATTGTGTTTTTAATTGTTTTCCACTAGTTTTATTTAGAGAAAAATTTTGTACAATTGTTTCTTGATAGTGGAAGTTTTGGAGATGGAGTGTCTTGGTTCTTTCCTTCCTACACCTGAAAGATTTTTCAACATAAATTGGTTGTGTTAATTTTATGCATGTTGCATTTTGAGCTCTATTTATTTGTTTCCTAAAATATTCACACAAAGAAAAAAAATAAGTTTCATTACACTGTTTTGATTAAATTCACATTGATATTATGATTCTCTTAAAAATTGATATGCCTTAAAATCGATCTCTATTAACAACTAGTTCTAATTTTTTTTCTTTTGGATACAACTAGTTCTAATTTGAAAAATGCTACTTATTTAGTGATTTATGTACCATTTTTTATTCAAGCAGTTGAGCTTTTCTTCATAGAAGACAAGAAAGGAACAACTAGTTGCTAATAACATGACTTAGAAGTTTTATAGTTTCAAAAATAGAAAGAATTCGCATAATAAATTTGGTTACTTGGCTTTAAAATTGATGTTAGGATATAGAAATATATACAAATAAAGTTATATTGAAATTAAAATAAATAAGAAAAATATTTTATTTATTTATATGTATTATTTTATTCTTTAAATAAATTATAAAATTTCATAACTATTCATCTATACTTAAAATTTAATATATATCAGCTTATAAAATGATTAATTTTAAGTAAAATAATCAAAATTTTCATTATGATTAATTACAGTTTGTATAATGAAATCTTTAATTAAGTTGTTAGTATGATTTATATTTATTGAAATTTAGTAACTATTATATACGATAATTGATCCATAAATATCTAATTGTAAGTTTTTTGTAAGATAATTTTAATTACGAGTGATTTAACCGATCTCTTATTATGTTATTAACTTAATTTTTATTTAAAAGAGTCACATATTAATAGTATATTTGAAAAAAATTAAAAATAAATAAATAAAAGATTCTCGTAGAAATAAAGCCAACAAAGTAAGTTGATTGAAGAAAATAAAACGAAACAAAATATAACATCCCAACGTCTTATCTACAATAAAATTATCCATCCAAGTTAAATTTAATTCGTTTCAACGATAAAATATTGTGTAATCTTGTACTTATCCTAAACTCATCTATACATGATGTATATCTATTTTTTTAAAAAAATCTATTTATTATGTTACGAGAATGATCAGCATATAGAAATTTATATTAAGTTATGTATTAATATTATTTAAAAATAAATAATTTTTTTTTTAATTTTTAAAATAATTATAATATATAATATAATATAAGAGCTATGTGCAAAAAATCTACATACATTTATATAATATTAACATTTTTCAAATCAATCTAATCATTTTTTTAAAAAGAGTTTACTATATTCCATATCATAGTTAATTTTAATATAAATATCTATGCATTTATGATTCCTCTTGGTACCAATTTGATCAATAAAAAAGGAAAAAATAATATTAAGGATATGTTATATAATTAATTTTATTTTCCAAGAAATGAAAGTTTTAAAATGAATATTATTTGATAATTAAATATATTTTTAACATAAAAATTTAGATAAAAATAGATAGTATTTTTACATAATTTTTATTATTTTTGAAACTTAAAGAAAAATATTTTGAAATCTAAATTGCAAGTTTATTTTTTATATTTATTAATTAATTTTAATTTTTGTTTGTTGTGACTTAAAAATAAATTAAAAAATTATCAAATAATTTTTTTTACTAGTTAAAAAATTTAAAATTAATAGAAAACTTAACTCATTAAAAGACTATCCCTGAATTATATGGTACAAAATATAATGGAAGAAAAATTATACCTAATTACTTTATTTTTATAAATAAAATACATTAATTATTTTAATTTAGAATGATATTTTTGGTACATGATTTTTACATTTTTAAACACTTCGTTTTAGTACAACTATGATCATTTTAATAATTTATCTTTTAATTTTTTTTAAATTATTTTTAAATATCTACCCGGTTAAAAAATTCAAATCAAACTAACTTAAATTTTTATTAAAAAAATATCAAAAAATTAAAAAATTATTAATAAATAACAAAATTATATTAATTTTTAAAAAATATGGTTAATGGTATATAATTTATGAAAATAAAATTAACAAATTGTCTGGTTCGAAAAAGAAACGTAAGAGATAGACGGCTCAGATTAACCCTATCATGTTAAAGATATCACATCAGAATATAAACCCGATCTCAGTAACTAGGGTTTTGCAGACTTCCAATTTCCTGATTTTTTACCATCTCTCCTCTAGTCCTTTGGTTTGCTTCTCTTTATTGTTTTCCTAGCTTTTCTGAAATGAATATTTCTTTGAAAGCTACATGTACCAAGATAATGGTGTTAAATACCCTTGTTCTTGAATTGCCAAAATCGGCTGTAGCCATATCATATATGCTGAGAAGTTTACTGGCCGGTTGTTGTTTAGGTTTTCTTTTGTAAAATCTCCGTCGACAAATCTGCTTACCGAACTTCTTACATCTGATTCAATTTTCCAATTTTTTTTCCTAATTATATTAGCAGATTAGATCGGTTCTTGAGAAAGGGAGAAAAGATAAATGGTATAGGATTTCGCCATTTTTAAAGACCCTTTCATAGATCAATTTAGGTACTTTCCAGACCAAGCTGTTTTAGTTTCTCAGTCATTTGCGTCTGTGTATTGGTGCCTACAAATTTTCCTTTAATTAATTCAAACCCAAGTCAAGAAAACCCTAAATCAAACACCATAGAGAAGGAAAAGGAGATAGATCGTGAAGTTATGGGTATGGGCAGATTGGTAAGGAACTTTGATTTGATGTAATAATTCTTAGTTTCTTACCAATTCCTCCCATACCTATGATTTCATGAAATTCATCCTTTTCCCATATTTTCTCTATAAGATATGGAAAGTATTTCTAATGTATGGTTTTCCTAGGTATGTATTTTTCTTTTTCCTTTAAACTTTATTTTGCTGAATATTCAACTGGGTTCTTGTGATTTTGATACTATGTTATTAACGTTCTTTTCCAGTGATAATTTGATGTGCAGGTGACCTTTAAAAAGTGAAGCTTTGGGAAAGAGATGAGCTTTAAGAAATTTCTGGAATGGGTGAGTGGGTAAGAAAATAAAGTCTGATGTTTTATCAGAATATTATCTTCTTTCCTAACCCACCCATTCCACTTATTTCTTCTAGCTCCTCTCTTTCATTTTTTCCATTGTGGATCAGATCTGCTCTGTAGTTTTATTCGTTTGAAGTTATCTTAATTCAATTAATTTGTTGTGATGCATGTATAGATCTAAAGGTGAAAAGTTTGTTGTATGTAATTGTCGCTTATTAAAAAATGGTGTTAAACCATTGGTTTGCTTCCATTGTATGTATTTAGCGAAATAGTAATAGTTTTTTTTTTGGGCCTTTGAAATGTCTTTTTTCATATAATTAATTACACTTTTAATGCTACAGATATTAACTACAATTATTGGTTAAAATTGTGTTGCATACACTTTGCTTTCAAGTTGAACGTAAGATCTTGCCTATTTTAAAAAAAAAATCCCACTTAAACCTATTTTTAAAGTCTTATGTAAGAGATGTCTATTATAGATAAAATACCCAGTTCTTTTATTCCGAAACTGTGAAGCAATAATCAAGTACCTTGGAGTATTCTTGTCTTTATGTTTCCAAATTCTGTATACATATTGTTTAAAATTTTGAAGTTAATTATAGTTTCAATATTTCTTTAAATACAAGTTATTGGAATCGATTTATTTTTGAAGAAGGTTCTGGTGAAAATTAAAATAAGCTGAAATTATAAATTTGATTTGAAAGCGTTTAATGGTAATTGAATCACCTTATCAAATGTACTTTTTTTTATTTAAATCATAAATTAAATTCGTATACAAAAGCTTCTTAGGAGTAAGAATGAACCCAATTCCCAATCTTTTCCCCAGTTGGAGAAATCCCAAAGCCATATAATTGATTTTGTCAAACCAAAAGCCATGTGATTGAATTTAAAAGTGTGGATATTTCAAATTTGAAGGAGTGATAATAATTATTTCAGAAGCCATGTTGATGTAATGTATATGTTGAGATTAGGTGTTGATCGGATGTAATGTTATTTTATTCCGACTATTAGATTGAATTGAAATATTTTAATTCGTAACTGATTTAAATATTATAGTTTGTTGTCGATTCTAGTATCTTTTAAATATGATGAAATTTGATCTTTAATTTATTTATATTGAATCTTATCAATAAATTTATACTTTTATTTTTTTTATTTTTGTATAAAAATATTAAATTTTTACATATATTATAATATAAATTATTTAAGTTAAAGAAACATGAAAAAATAAATGAATATATATTAATTATATATATATTATTAATTTTGGTTGAATTAGATGAATTGTATTAGATGAATTGTAGTAAAATTTTCTATTCGTCGGATCAAAACTGTAAAAAATTAATGGATTGGATTGATTGGATTTTTTGGATACTTTTAGTAGAGTTAGATGTACTGTTTGGAAAAATGTAGTTGGAAAATATAGAGTTAAATTTTAAAATAAATATTTATATTATAAAAGTAGAATTTATTGATTATTTATTTTTAAAAATATTTTCGTGTATAAATATGGTACAAAAATATATATTATATATTATAAAAATAAAAAAAATTAAAATGAAATTATCAGAAAAAATATAAAAAACAATAAATTAAGGAATAAATTTTTTGATTGTTTTCCTAGTGATATTTATCTAAATTTTAATTATATTTTGTCACAATATTTATGATATATAGTTAAAAAATGACATTTAATTAAAGTGACATTTAATCGATATTTTAATAATAATATTTTAACGATATTATTAACATTTTTATAATAATTTGAATAAAAAATATAAAATCATATTTTAATATCAGGATGTATAAACACGCTATATTGATAACATTTTTATCTTTGAATAATAATCAACAAATGTTTAATTATGATTTCTAACAAGAAAATCTGTTTTTTTTAATCACACAATATAAAGGTGAATAAATAATGTTTAACATCAATATATATGATGTTATTCTATTTGAAAAAACTCAACTTGAATTTGATCTGGATTTGAATTTATTCATCTATTCAAATTTACAATAAAGAAGAAATCATTTCGACCCGTTGATGATTTCTAGTACAATGTATGAGTTAGGGTTATCAAGGTAATTTTTCATATATTATTTTAGAGAATAAATGGCAACACTTTTCATTATGGAAATGCTTCATTTATTATCCTCCCAAAACCAAATAACCTGGATTTCATCTCATTCCTACCAAATTATGACCCTGAATTCCTCTATAAAAAATCAATGGCATCCTTCAAATTTCAAAATTTTTGTAATCACGTGTAATTAAGTCTCTTTATTTCATAAAATAATATAAAAAATTATAAAATATTCATTTTTTTAATATTTGTTAATTTCCATTATTTTACTTAATATATATATATATATATTTAAAAAACCTTTTGTTTAAATTTTATTATTATTTATTTTTCTTATACTATTTCACGTTAAATTTAACTTTTATTTTTACTAAAAAACTCGTATTTTAATAATGTTTTAATTAATTGATATAAAATAATATTATTTTAATTAATAAATGTTTAAATAATATAATTTACCTTTAAATGACCCTATTTATAAAGATAAATAACTAAATGATCTATTTTTGATTTGAAGAACTAACTGCTGAATATGAGACACTTCACCATTTTTAAAAAGAATTATTTGAAAATGTCAAAACAGTTAAATTCAAATTGAATTGTGACCCAATCTGACCCCAACTATTGTTTAAAATAGTGTTGCGTGCGCCATATGTGACACAAACAGGTCTATATCCTGGTGCTTGGACCCGTTGGCTCAAATTATCCCTACATGAAAGTGAAAACTACAATAAGAATAGAAAAGTTCACTCTTTATTTTGTCGTAAACTGAAGTACTGAACAGTAAAAGTACATGTCATCTTAACCAGTAACAAATTCTGTTATTTTTACAATTCAAATTGCTGTAACTTGTAATCCAGTGTCTCACTTAAAATGATTCGTAACACTTGCTGTGTTATTTGAGGTTCACTACAAATTTGTAATGGGTAGCTTCTTTTTTTCAATTGAAAACCTTGAAGATCCCACTGGATTGTATTTTTGTATTTAACCTGTATCTTTGATTTATGGTTTCTGTACTTAGTGTCTTTGTGTATGCAATAACAGAGAAAACGGTAATGAAGAAGTCCTTACCTCCCCTTGAAGAGATTAGAGCTCAATTTTTCCTGTCAGATTAGGTGCCTTCCAGGTCCTCTCTTATCGTCAAGAGCATCACAAGGAATGACGAATAATTACTGGATTTACAAACTGGCAGTACAAGGCAGACAGCCTGTATTAGCAAGAGAAGTGGTTACAAGGAACTGAGGTAATCTTTTATCAAAGACATAATGGGGTTGGCATTAGGAACTCCTTCCAGTTTCTGAAACATGATTCCATCCATTCGTGCTTGAACTCCCTCGGATAATGTCAAATCTTGAAGCAATTCTCTAATTGTTATGTCAACTCCAGCTAGAGTACTGCCAATACCACTTAAAATCTCTGGCAGCGTAGGTGAGGGTTTAGAGAGCTCTACGAGTGTAACCTGGCACCATTCACAAAATTATTATAACAAAATTCAATTGAATACAATTGGAATCTAGATATATTACACATGCTATAGGAGGTAAGAATGCCCGAGTTCTTATTATCAAAACAAGTAAAATGAAAAGAAATTTCATGATCATTGAACCTGATTTTCTTGAGGTATATTAGCCTTCAATTTTGCTACTGCAACAGCCCGAGATAAACCACCAATAGCATCAACTAAGCCTCGTGAGGCAGCATCTTTACCAGTCCAAACTCTCCCTTGGGCAACCTCCTGCATGTTATCTACCTGGCATATGGGATATATTGGACAGATTTCAAATATCACAATAGAAAAAATTATTTGGTAACAAAAATAGAGTTCAGAAGGGTTGATATACAGTCATTGATCTGGAAAAGGCAGCCTTGTTCCTGAACTGCACGTAAGCATTTTGTGCAGACTTGGCGAACAGTTCTGCCTCATCAGGTCTAAACAAAAAAGAAAAAATTGCTAGGTGCACAAAAAAAGAGTATAGAGAAATGAATATGAACAAAAATGAAAAAGGATAACACCACAGTAAGACACCCCAACCTCAGAGGGTCACAGCAAAATTCACAAATTTCCCCAAAACAAAGGTTTATCCCAATCTTTCATTTTCTTTTCGTTACTTTTTTCCAGACTACAAAAAGGGGATTGCTAAGGGGTTTATGAACAGATCATTATTCACAGAAACGCTATTGGCAAAAGAGTTTTGTTCCCTCCCCCCCCTTTAAATATAGGAAGAAGGAGAAGCCACAATCAGTGTTATTCTGGTCTCCTACCACAAAGTTTTAGCATTGCGGGTTCTCCAAAAGAAAGATACAAAAAGGATTAACAATCATAAAAATGTAATATGAAACTTTGTAACATGGAAGATAAACATTTTAAATAAAATTATTAAAACAGCAGTTATTTTCTGATAACGAACCAACACTAAGTATAAAAATGAGCTCATCTAGTTGTTAATTGTAACTTTAAGAAGTTTAAGCATGGATTATATAAACAGGGGAATATTATAAGTTATCTAATCTCTGATTCCGATTTCTTATTGTGGAAATTAGTTTACTATTGAAAATAAAAATACAAGCAACTTGCTAATAGTTCAGTAAATGTGTTTTTACATAATTTCTACTTAAGCTATTCTTTTCTAAGAATTTGCTATCAAAGATATCATAGTGTGTAGAATTTAAAAAAAAATGCCAGGTAGCAGAAGATAAAGTAGAAAACATAATTACGATGAATGACTTTTTTTAGTCCCAAATTTGGCTAGATCTTGACAAAATTCTCTGCAAAGATAAAAAATTGTATAACATGCCAATAAAAGTTTCTCTCTATTGTCAAAATCACTAAATTAACATCAGAAGTCAATAATCAATAACACTATAAAACAGGTCCTAAGATAAGACAAGGTATCCAAATATCACATGCGCCTCAAGTTTGGCACTACTACTGGTGATCCTAAAGTTTCCCCTTTTTTTGTCAAATTTTATTACATGCTACTCACTATTGCTTCCAGGTAGAAAAAATCACCATAGAGCTATGAGTTCAGCAAAGACCTCTTACCTGAAAGGTCGTTGTTCAGCAGCGAGGAGCTCGGCATATTTTCCCCTTGATATTATTTCCTTGTTGAATCCAATTTTTTCATACAGTTTTTCCAAATTAAATTTACCTACAAACCAATATATTCCAGAATTAACACCCTCCAAGCTACAGAATGTGGATAGTTTCATTAAAGGAATTTAACTATAGCTAGCAACTATAGTAATTTATAGGCTGGGGTTTAGCTGAAGCATATCAAAGGAAGAACCTTCAATTATACATCGTTTTGAAACGCATGGAAGAAGTCAGATAGCAACAAAACACAAGGATTTTTCTAATAGGAAACAGCAATACCTTACTAAAGGCCAACACAAGAAAAGCAGTCCTCCTTAATTTATTTATTTATTTTTGTTTTTATATATAGAAACTTTAGTTTTACCTGTCACAACTCCTATTGAACCAGTCAAGGTTAGACTCTCAGCAACAATGGCGCTGGCTGCCATTGCCATGTAGTATCCCCCACTTGCTGCCACATCAGACATTGATGCAACAACAGGTTTTGATTCAGCCAGAAGTCTGATTTCTCTCCACATTCTACACATCATAAGCAATAGGGTAATGAGTCAATGAAAACAAGTTTATTCCTTTTTGTTTGTCGTGACAGAGAAAGAAAAAATATATAGATAGTAAGTCCTTTTAATTGTTTATTCAGAAGGGAGAAAAGAAAATCTTGACACCCCAAGTATCTTAATAAAAATTGCTTTTTCTGTAAATAAATATATCTGAAGGAAATGTTTCAGTTTAAAAAATCTCCATTTCGTCATTTACCAGCCTACCAGGATATCTATCATCTTTATTTTTTTATCAACAGATTAGTTGCCAGTATTAATAACAATTTTCCTTAATTTGTGAGTATAACCTCAGATCTTATATGCTCCCAAATAAATGGGCCGTAATGGGTATATTGGCTAAAGCAGAACTTTGCCTATCAGCATAGGATGGACAAAGAGTTCCAGGTAAGATAAAGATGGGAGTGGGGCATAGTTTTTGGATCTTTACAAAACAACATTCTTTTGCTGTATCACAGAAACACCTTTTGATCTCCCCCCCCCCCCAAAAAAAAAAAAGAAGAAAAAATCTTCTTTTCAATTAATCTACATTTTTTTGGTCCATTTCAATTCATCTACTTGATTGGATTAAACTAGCGATTATATGTGCATAATACTAAAAGGGTCAGAACTCCTTACTACTTTTAAATGAGAAATTTTTTATTTTCATAATTAATAAATCGAATGAGCTTCTGTATCTATATTTTAAGCTTACATATGTAAAAATATATCTCATAGCTCATTCTAAAAGTATGTACATGTTAAGTAGTTAAAACAATGAAACATTACATTTTATCCAATATCTAGGGCATGTTTGGTTCTTGGGATTAGACAAAGGAATGCAATAGCTATTCCACTAGTTGACTCTATTTGTCTGAATTTTTTATTTCCAAGAATTGTTATTACTTGGGAACCCAAATTCATCTGGGAATAAGGAATTCAAATTCTTCTTTCTATGGGAGGTTAGCTATTCCAACTTCTAAAGGAATACATTTTAATGTATTTTTACCAAAAACACTTAATTTTCTACAGAAAAATTTATTACAATTTTAATGACAAAGTAGTTTCGGAAAGTTGATAAAAATTATATTGTACTTCTTCATATGCAGTAAAAAAAATAAACATAAGTCTAAAAATTCTAAATATTAATTCAAAGTTCCAAAAGAAATAAATGAATAATAACATTTATAGATCTGCTAATTCTAGGAATTACTAATCTCCATCCATAGGTACTTTCAATTCTGGAAATTGAGATCCCTTAATCCAAAATCACATTAAATGTTCATAGATATATTCAGTTTCTTAATCACAATCAGCACCAAACGATGCATTAATCTAATATGGTATGATTCAATTGGCTAGTTGTTCAGTTCAATCACTTTTATCCAATCTGATCCAAGATGTCACATAGGCCATAATGATTATTCTACAATAACAATCATTAAGAAAAAAATATGTCAAGTAATGTCTTTATGAAGTATGCATCAGAAGAATTTACTATACGAGGTTCGAGTATCTAGTAGCACTTACAAATCAGAAGCAAGAGCATCCCCTCCAGGGCTGTCAATTCTGATAATAGCAGCTTTATATCTTTTAGACTCTGTGAGGGACAAAACACACAAATGAAAAGAAAAATTTCAAGAAAATAAAGATGCAAAGCCATTGAAGCTCAATCCACAAACCTAAACAAATCCATATCCTACAGTTACAATCAAGAAGACTTCGTACTTTGGATTATAAATTCACTTGTTGCAAACAAAAACACACATAGGGAGAAAGGTGCATGATATAAAGGTGAAAATAAATGTTTCTTATTATATGTTCCACTATTGAAAGGAGTAACTCATAGATTTTCCTAAAATTTAGTAGGCATTCAGAGACTCAGATTGTAAACTAGAATGTTGTGCACATGAACTGATGTACATATTCTTTGTGGCTCCATATGCAAATTAATAAAAGAAAGCACAACAAGCTAAACAAGTAATTATATATATATATAATATAACAAATATAGACGTACCTCTCACTTTTCGAATCTTCTCAATGAACTGCTCGCCAATAATACCCGAAGAAGGAGAATTTAATGGACTCCGTACACGACTAATGCTCCCTGAGGCCCTAATAACAGCAATTTGATCTTTACCACCTAATAAACCAAGAGTCCATCTTCTAACCTTAGAATACTTCCTGTAATTGAACAGAAAACAACAAAAGAAATTACAGTTAAATTGCCAATTTGTCATAAACTGATTGATTAACAAATGACCAAGTCATGCATATTTCCATCCAAAGGGAAAACTAGAGTCATAACACCAATCTATGTGAAGTGAGAATTATCCTTCTATAAAAAAATTAAGGATAATAAAATGTACTTATAAGAAAGAATACTCAGCATAAAGATATGGGATCCATGAAAACAAAATCCTTGAGCCTGGATGCGCATCATTTTGAGAATAACATCAAAGTGCTACATTTCTTTTTTTGTTCTTTGAATTCTATTCACGTATATTCAATATGCAAAATGGAACATGAATTTCCAAAGCATATTGTCAAATTAACGATAAGAACCTTTAAAACTTCAATATGATGTAACTCTAGCCGTGGAGAAGCAATCACATTATATATAAGCTCGAGATTACAGTGATGTATTATGTTTTTTTTCTTCTCCTAATGAAAAACTGGCGAACTGGGACAAGTCACATATGATTGAGGCATCTTATGACAAGCAAAACATGACAAGATGGCTCATCAAAATGACTGATCACCTAATGCATCAAAACTCACAACGGAAATGAAAATTGAAAGATTCTAAAATATGCAATTGAGAACACAGTTTTACTGGCTTTAGTTGAAAGCAAATGCAGTTCCTATGAAGATTGAGGCACACGAGACTCACAGTTGAACACCAAAAAATTAATTTGTTCAAGGAATTTGTAAGAAATTGATAACCTGTAATCAACCAGAGAAAGGTTTTTATCCTTACGCACTCCAAGTCTCTCCTTCAACATTGAGATAACCTACAAGGCCATATTACAGCAAGAGCTATATGAATACTACTGTATCAATTACGTATGAGAACATTGTGGTTTAGATTTAACATGTACTGCTGACCATATAATTGCTGTCACATCAAAACTTCCATAAAATATATAATGATTAGTGTTAAAAAATACACACAGCAACACTAATGTCTAATGGTTGGGAATTTACAGTCTACACTGTACTTTTACAAGTGGACTTATCATGAGAGACTATCATTTCTTTGGAACTTCAGTAGCCATGTCGAGGAGTGAGAGGCAAAATAAAACTTGATGACACCATCTCTACATCAACAAGAACATTTTATAGACATGTCCCCACATTGTTACGTGACTGGCCTGCTTGTGTGCATTTAAGGATATGGCAGAGAACTTGTTGAAGTACTTTCCCAACACCACAATTTTAAACTGCAGTGCCAAATGCTCAAACATCATTGGACATGCCACAAGCGCTCTCAACAAAGAGGAGCAAAGTAAGTACCTCATCATCGTAGCGTATGTTTGTAATCCAACCATCTTCTTTAAATCTTTCTACTTGATAGACTCCTTCATTAATGAACTTCTCAATGTCTGCTCTGTTCTTGCCTATAAAAAGATGGCTAAAGCTTATAAGTTATTCAAAACATGAACATTGGAAGAAAACATATAATTCTAAAGTACCTTTAGCAGCAGAAATTTCATCCAGCCAATTCCCATGTATATTATCAAGCAATGCAGACAGCATCTCACAATTTTCTTCAGACATAGTCTTGCGGATAAGTTGATCGCCAGCACTTTTGTATTTTCCAATCCTTTCAACTTGTGGCTCAATTCCTACTTTGTCAAGAACACCTGAAAAAGCAGTACTTAGTCATACCCTACTTCATCCAAATAATGATAAAATGTCACCTTGTCAATGCTATCAGAAGGGTTCACTGGTTTATTCCCTAATAGATTTTGCCTAAAACTATGATGTTTGTCACTTTACATCTATAGTATATGCTATTATAGAGTTGAAAGGCTACCATGAAAAGATTATCAATACTATGTCATTTTCTAGTCCAAGTACTTTAAAGTTTAAACTTGCTTAATAATTCCCTTCATACTCATCATATAATGAATTGTGATGTTAATAAGAATTTACACTCTGTTCCTGAAATCAGCTGCAAGAGACTGAAAGAAAATTGGAGACCAATAAGAGCATGATAGAAATTCCTACAAACAATTTTTTTTTTCAAGCACTGTAATTCTCAGATACCAAGGTAAAGACATAAAAAAATCTTTGAGTTGTATGGAACACTATTCCATCCAAATGCCTTCACTCTTATTCAACGAAGATTGTTTAGCCAAAGAAAGAGATATCAAAAACAAATTGAGACTCCCACACAAAAATTAAGCTAACCTAGAGTGGTCAACTTACCTCTAAGAAATGATGCTTGAACAGTCAAACCAAATAAAGAAAAATAAGCACTTGGAGGAGCATATATGTCTTCACATGCAGAAGCCAGATAATATTCCTTCTCTTGACAAACAGGAATGTACGCCACAATGAATTTACCTATATGACCATTTACAAGTTAGTAAAGATCAAACCATACCTGGCTTTCACGAGTTCTGGAACATCTTTAAAATGGGGGAAGAAAATTAAAATGAGAAGGGGAAAAAACTTAGATTTAAGACAACCAGTTATTTAGTAAAGAAGGGGCTTCATCAATTACTATTTTACTAATTGCTAGATAGCTATAAGAAAATATTTACTTGCAGAATAATTTTAAGCCAATATCAAGAAATAAAAATAAAGCACAGTGAATATTACCGATCAACATGAGCATACAAATAATCCAAAATACAGAAAGCCATATGAACCTACAAAATATACCTAGTAATATTATATAGGTGGTATTGCATCATCACCCATCAAACCAACTAGGGAATTTAAGAGTGGTCCATTCCACAAAAGTTTAAACATTTACAATCATAACAATGCATTAGGATGAACTATGCAGTCCAAACATTATTACATACTGAGTCAATTTGGTAAACATCTTAAATTATATGAAACCTTGATTATCGCATTTAACATATACTAAAAAAATGAGTGATCTCAGAAAAACACCATGATAGAACCTGATTTCTTAAAATATAATATGTGTCTTCGAATTTCTTCAACCTTTCCCCATCCACAGTTCAAAGTGTCAATGTGAAGATAAACACCAGAAATACGTGGATCATATGCGGCTTTTACAAAATTCTCACAAATTTGAGGTAGAGATAAGCCAGAAGAGAAACGGCTCTTTAACTGCTCAGATATCTGTATAGAAAATAAAAAATGATGCACACATATCTTAATAAATAATGGAAGGATATATTAGTGGAGCTCATATGCTTAATAATCCACAAGTATATTGCAAAGACAAAGAAATCCATTTTAAGGAAAGTTTAAGTGATAAACCTTTACAAAGACAACATAGCCCACACTTGAAGAAGAATATTAAAGAACATAAATAAATTGTTAAGCCCACTGATGAGTGCTCAAAAAGCACTAAAATAACCATGATTTTATGCAAATTAATTGATTAAAAATATATATATATATGTTTTATCATATATTTATATAAATTTGTCTTTTTCGAAATCACGGGTATTTTTATTGTTTTTCATGTATTTTGGCTTAAAAATGCAACTTAAAGACTCAAAGAGGAATACTGGAAGCAATACATCACAAATATATTAATAAATAAATGCGTAAAGGTCGACAAATATAGAAAAATTGGAAAAAATGGGTCAAAAAGGTCAAAAAGGAAAAAAACGTGCCGCGCGCCCGCCTACCGCTGCGCCAGCTCAGCCCAATGCGCGGAGTTCGTTTCATCTGCATCGCACGCGGGTTACTGTTCATGCGCGCAGCACTGCACGCGGGTTACTGTTCATCCGCGCACGCCGACACTCATTTTTCACGTGCAGTCGCCCATGACGTCATGCTGACGTCATCAATGACGTCATCATTTCCATTACGCGTTTTTACATTTTTTTACTCATTTTTTCTCTCCATCCTCACCTATAAATACCCCCCTTCCCTTCACTTCAAAACCGCCAAATACATTCTTTTCTCTCTTTCTTTCTCTCTTTTCTTAGATTTTTAGTTTTTCTTATGTTTTCTTAGTTTTTAGCTTTTCTTAGTTAATTTCTCTTAGTTTTAGAGTTCTTCCCTTTTTAGGGGAGAACCGGTTATGTTTTGGTAATATTTTAGCTTTTTGATTCAATAAATGAGAGTGCAATTTCGCTTGGAGTTTTTCAAAGAACGGGAATAGCGTCGAAGTTACTGTAAGGATTTTATTTTCTTTCTGATTATTTTTATGCTTTATTCTTACATGTTATATTTAATTTTGTCGTGGTTAAATTTAAGCGTCTTGTTGTTAGTAAACATGATGTAATAATGGCGTTGTTATGCTTGCGAAATATTAAATAGGTAAAAATCTCTAAAATGAATTGATTTTATTTTTATTCATGATTTTATATTAAGAATGTTAAAGAGAAATATATTATTTTTCATTACAAACTTAAACACGAAAATTAGATTTTAAGATTTAGTTATCCTGCTTATTTAGAGTAGTCTTTCTTTTATTTGATGATAATCGCCTAGGTAGTTAGAGTGAAGCTCTATTTCAAAAGTTTTTATAAGAATTATTATCCGAAAATGTATTGACGACATGTTTTCGGTAGTGATTTTAAAACTTGAAAGTTAGTACTCGGATAACTAAATTCTTAGGTTTAATTTGAACACCTTGAATAAAGTTTAAATTGTCTAACCCAAAGGTGGCATTTAAATGGTTCATTTTCAATCTCTTAGAAAAAGAATTAATTTAATTAAGCATATTAGTTATCAACCCCACCCATATGTGTTAATTGATTTGTTTAGTTAACAAAGAATATCTAACCACCAAAGGTGGTATTAAATACAAAAAGGAGAATCAATAAATATCAATTCATATCTTTAATAACCTAAATAATACGGACGTAATTAACTTAGTTATTATATCCATAAATACTCCACCATTATAAAAGATAAAATTTGCATGAATGTTTATTGAATCTATGTTTAATTTTCTGTAAGTAGATTAAAACACAAAAAACCCAAAATATCGTGACAGGATGTTTAGGATTTAATTTCGTTTTTAAAAGTTTGAATAATAAATTAAAAACCACATACATTCCTTCCTTAGATCGACCTTGGGAGTATACTTATCATTTTCTACGAAATGATTCGTGCACTTGCAAGAGTTTTATAAATATAAAACCAAAGTATTGGCAGGATCGGCGATGCCGGTTTTCGCTCATCAAAGTTTTTCACAATCCCGATTCTGCTCATCACCCACCTCCTAAAAGCTTGAACTTTTTAGAGAATTGATGCTTGACATTTACACATTATTTCTAAACAATATTAGCAAAAAAAAATTGAGTTTGAAAAGATTCTATCTAAACAAAATAAAGAAACCTTGCTAGCCTAAATGACTATCTGTTACCCATCCATATCAACTAAGCATTCCAAGGATCTATGATCCATGATTGGTTTTAATATTACAGGCAAAATCCGTTTCAGTGCTGAATAATCAATGCATTTTGTAATCTCTTTAGGTTTGTCAATAAGTATGCATCTAAATCCCCTAAAGGGAAGTTGATGATTTTTCAACTGTTTTCCCCAATGTATAAGGGATCAGGTGGAACCTATTCAGCTTACAATCTGGTTTAGGCCATGGCTCCGAGGGCTCAATCATGGATAGAGGTACATAAACCAGTATTCTAATTCCAAAATGATGAATTTTTTCATATTTGACAGTCATGCATTGCAAATTAAAAGATTTTGTTAAAAAAATTGGAAAAGAACCAAAAAGAATACTACTTATTATATAATTTATGGAATCAAATTCTTACTTCATGCCTTTCGATTTCCGTCATATAGCTACAACGCCAATCATAACAAGGCACTGCTTGGACATAAATGAAAGTTATATGTATCTTGATTTTAATTATGAACCTTGTTTTTCACATTACTAAGATATGAAAGTTAACTATGTTCCAAAACACGTCAAAAGCACATCCAATCACCAAGTTATAACTAAATGAAACCAATTAAACGAAATCAGAAAAATAAATCAGTACCTGACCGCGTAATTTCATCGTAAGAACACTACCCTTGCGGACACGCTCCCAAGGGTAAGCAATCAACATGCGAAGCTTCACAACGAAGCTCTTCCAACCACTGAGCTTCTCAAATTGAAACTCGCCACTAGGATATTCATCCTCTAAGAAAGGTTTTGTGCTCTCACTAGTGTTGTTGCTAGACTCACTCTGTGTTTGTTCAGCAATGTCTCGATCATCTTCTGAATCGAAGGCACGCATCGAGAGGTTTCGGTAATGGATTTGATTAGAACGGAGAGAAAGGGAGAAAGAGAAGTAGTGACGAGAGTGAAGACCAAAATGAGAGGAGCTGGGGATAGTAAACTGAGGTTTGGACTTGGTAGCTAGAAATATTGCAGTTGTTAAGACTCGACGGTGGATTTGGGTGGAGGAGAGGTGGGGTGTGTTTAGAAGAAGCAGCTTCGACATTTTCACTTTCACAGTACAAAATTGATTCTCTTCTTTTATTTTATTTCCTCTTTTGACACTCTATCTCGCCAAACAAGAAACGAACTATGTACCGGAGGAAGGGAAGAGCAACGGAAACAAGTTGAAAAGCAGAAAAGGAGTAGGACGACAAGGTGATGTTTGGTCCACGTCACCGTCTTGGTTCGCATCTTGCATTACCATACGAAATAGAAAATGAAAAGTATTATTACTTCAAGTAATTGTGATAAAATCTGAACTAAAGTAACCTTGTTTAATTAATTGAAAATTTTAAATATATTTTTAAATCATTCATTTTGATATTTCACTTGAGATATAAAAAGAAGTGTTCGATAAAAAAATATATTTATAATATATGTTAATAATCTATGTGATACGAAAATTATTAGAAATTCTCAAAATTTATTAACGTGTTTATTATAAAATATTTTTAATTAATTAAAATTATAATAAATTGATTATTTAATCTTTACATGTTATAATATAATAAAAGATATTGTAGAAGATAAATTACCTAAAAAATTAAGACAATAATTAGTAGAATATATATATATATATATATATATATATGTATTATTTTTTTATGTAATTGAAAGTAGGTTTGTTAAGATTTCTCGATAATATTTGATAGGTATTACCAAAATCAAACGTAAGTAAATGTTGGTATATGTGTGAAGAATATGTTTATCAAGTTATCTATTTTTAATAGAATTTTATTTTTCTTTTAAATGACAAGATATCTAGGTAAAATAGATATATCTTCGTATTTTGTAAATAATCAAAGGTTAAAAAAATTAGAATTTATTATCTTAATTAATAAATAATTACTATATTAATTATTTTTATAAAATAAATTATTACAAGTGTGAGGGGAAATATGATTGAGAAAATGAGCATAATATAATCTCTTTTATACAGAGAGAGTTTATTTTTATTTAAAAAAAAACAAATATTTTTCTTAAAATATATATGTTATTTGTCATATTTTTTCTCATAGTATAAATAATATATATATATAGTTAAATATTAAAAATAAAACTATATAAATAAATAATGCATAAAGTAGACCGCAAAGTTTTCTATTGAATTCAATTAACTAGTTTTGATTTAATTATTAATATTGTTATATTATATATTATTTATGTTACATCATATGATGTAATTATTTTATTTATAAAATTATTTTATCACCTGAAATCATAAAATAAAATAATATTAAGTATATAAATTTATTTGTTTTTAATATCTATTCAAATTTAAAATATATTGAATTTTGCATGATTTTGAACCAAGTTAACTAATTGGTCCTCGAACAAGTTGTTCGGTGCTACCAGCCTACCAGTCCCATTAATTACATCCTGAGTAAAAAAACAAAGTAAATGTTATATAAATTATTATTGTCGAAAAACATAAATATAAAACCCGCATTTAAACACTAATTAAAAAAATTCGCTGCGTTGGTATATAAAATCATTCACGGGTTCTTTGAAATAGTGTCTCCTTCTTGCTCAGTTCTTCCATGGGAGCTTATTATTGAGCTTTGCACATGTCCACCATTTTTCCTTCTACAATCATCCAAATTTCCACTCTAAAATTTATGATTTATAATTAAATAATTGATTTTATAATTTTTAATTATTTTATAAAAATAATCAATAATGTATTTGATAACAATTTATATTTAATGATTTTAAAGAAAAAAAAAACAAAAATCATATAAAAATTGTTTGATAATTTTATTTTTTTGAAACTTAAAAAAATAAAAATAAAAATTTGGTTATTATTTATTACTTATAAATTTAATTCTTTATTCATTTTTCGTTTAATATGTATACATACAAAAACCCTGTCACTTAATTTAAGAAAAAAATATAGGTGAAAAATCTAAAATCTAAAATATGATTCAAAAATATATTTTTTCAAATATTTATGAACCAACTGTTATTTTAATATAATAATTACTTAAAAATAAAAAATTATTATTAAATATAATTAATTTAAAAATAAAAAATAAATTTTTTTATCAAGCTATTCCTAATTTTCATCTATTATACTTGTACTAAAAATGCATCTTATGATTGCAAATCCTTTCATCTTTCTCCCTAAAAATCCATTAATTCTTCTTTTCGGTTGTTGCCGTAAAATCCCTTTCCTCTTTCCAAACATGAAAAGTTACTATGGAGGACATATCTACTTACTAAATATATTTTATTGGTTTAAGAATGATTTCTTATCACAATTTAATATATTATCATATATTAACCTTTAAGATTAGAAAATAGTAATTTTTTATCTTTTATATCTCAATTTAAAATATAATAATGTAATAAATAGTATAATAAATTGCATTAACCTATCCTATCCCTATTTTATTTTTTAAAACTCTTATATATTATTTTAAATCTCAAAGTTTCTATTAAAATTGTATAATAAATTCCTATCCATATTTTATTTATTTAAACTCTTAATTATATGTTAATTTTTATACAACTTCAAACTTATCACTCTTATTTATCCTTCTCTATCATAATATAACAATAATTTGTATAACTATATATAATAATTTTATGCATGTATACAAAGTTATTGCATACGCATAAAATTGTAAACTATAGATGGCCAAAAGTGGTACAACCTTTATAAAAGAAATGACGACTGGCACATAAATAATTAAATTATTTAGTTAGTTTTATTTTTTAGTAAAAAATATAAATTCATTTTAAAAAAAAATGAATATATATTTTTTCTAAAGGGATTAAAAATAAAATCCATGTATAAAAATGAAATTATACAATGTAATTTAACTTTAATATAATTAGACTAATATAAAATATGTATTCGTTTGTTATATATATATATATATATATATATATTTGTATTATATTAAAATGTAAAATAATTATAAATTCAATTATCAATAAATAAAATATAAACATGTGAAGTAACGTAGATAGTGAAAGGGAAAAAAATTATATTATATTATAGCAAATTTCCATTTCCATTATATTATAGCCAATTTACATTTCATTTAAAGGTTGGAAGGGATAAAATTGTATTTTTTCCGACGTCACAATAAAAGCGTTCTTTTGATGACCACTTGGCTGAACTATCTAGCGACTTATACCTTCCTTTAGTTTTACTTTTCTGATTTCGAGTATGCAAAAACTAATTTTGATCTTTCTTACGTTTTCTCTTTGATGAAAAACGAAAATTACGTAAGTGAAAAATCCCCGTCTTACTCTAAACAAAGGAAGGAAAATGTTAGAAGAGATAGAACACAAGTTACTTGTGTAACGTAAACTCTAGGAAGTTTTATTATTCTTCTTCTCTTATATACTTCCCTAAGTTAATTTATCTTCACTTAAAAAAAGAAGATAATTTCATAGTTTTATTTTGTTTATTCATTATTTTAAATAAAAATATATATTTATATTATTATTTTTTTACTTAAAAATTACTACAGAATAATCATGGCATGTTTATACATATAAAATTTATTTTATATTTTATATTTAAATATTTATTTAGATTTCTAATGTAAAAAATAATAAATATAATATATATCAAGATTTTATTTTTCTAAATAACTATTAATATATTAATTGAAGTAAATAAACATTCAATTAAAGATATAAATTAAAATTTGTTTACCTTGTATTTTGAATGATAATTTTTATCTATTTTATTCTTTAATAAAATCCTATTTATTTTTCAAAAAATCTAACAAAGGTGAAAAAAAATTAAGTGAAAATATAAATATTTAAACACAAATCATGTGCTACTTGACTATCATTCAAGAAGACTGCTAAATTAATTTTGCACAAATATGCAAGTACAGATCCAATCAAATATATATTTACTTGCAATACTCTATTTACATCTAATTTACTAATTAGATCAACCAAAAAAAAATATATAAATAAAATATGCCAACCACACAAATCTGAATTCAAAAACTCATCAAACATTCAATCCATCGAAAATCCTAAGTTAAATATTACGAGTAAATGTAAAATATACCCACTAATTAAAATAGTATATACAAAGAGAGCCTCTTCCTTATTCCGCATGAAAAACGTCGTAAATTTACAGCAGTAAAAAAAGAACCTCTATGGCTCTTTGAAAAAAACTAGCAAACAAAAAACGTCAAAAAAAAAAAGAAGAAGAAGAAGAAGAAAATAAAGAAAAATAGAGGAAAGCCACCGTCAAAATGCCATCAACTCTACAAAAGTAGAAAGTAGAAAGTAAAAAGTAAAAGGAGAGGAAAATAAAATATATCAGCATCGTTGTCCTCACCGTTTTGAGTTATAATCACTGAAAGGAAAACCAGTCGATAAGGTCGGAACCTACGCGCTGGCGAGCTAGAACCACGCGTTGATCTTCGACGAGAGGAGAGCGACAAAGAGGGCAATTGAAGTTATGGTGATCAAGCCAGCCATCAAAACAGTCCTTGTGGAACACGTGGCGACAATCTAGCATACGAACCTGGTCACCATCTCTTAAGGTGCACAAGCACACCACGCAATCGGAGCCACAACCTCGATGACCGTGGTAGTGTTCTGAGTAACGAAACGAGAACAATCGGTTCAGTTTTAGCTGTTCGGTTAGGACTATCAATCCGGCGAGGCCAGAGCCCAAAAGATCATCGTTGACGGCCCGATTGTTGTGGTGATGGTTCTGTTCGAATCGGTTAAGGCCAACGGAATAAAGGATGCCGGAGAGAACTGATCGGAGGTATCCGACACAATTGGCGATGAGTGCTATCATCAAGATTGGGATTGATTCCGATGACACATCGTTTAACTGGCCGTGCAATCCCATCTTCTATAGGTAGGTATATGATATGCCCACTATTTGTTTGTTAAAATTCCTCCTCTCAATTTTGTATGTTTAATTTAATTTATAAAGAAAGCTAAAAGGCCATTAGGCCAAAGGGTTTGAGTTGTGAGAAGGAAGGAGATGGGTTTGAGTTGTGGATTATATAGACGAGCCACGAGGGAATAAAGCTATATATAAAACGGTTGAAATAGTATAAATGGTAGAAAGTAAAAACTGTGAAGGTCAATTAATTAATTTCGTAGATAGAGAAATGTAAAGACAACGAAGGTGGTGGGTCTGTAGCTTTTGGGAGATGTAGGAAGGGCCAAAATTGAGAGAAACAAGCCATCACAGCAAATAAGATAAGAGACATAAACCATAAGCAAGACCATGTGTTGTGGGTCCTTTGTGAAAGTGTTTCCAACTTTTTTTTTTAATTATAAAAATAATACAATTTATATTTTTTATTATTCAAAAATAATTTATTATGTTATGTTATTTTATATTAAATATTATTTTTTTTGTTATTATAATTTTTAAATATATTATTTTTTTATGTGTGAATCCATATAAAATTAATGAATCCATATATTGTAGATCTTGATAATTCATTTATAAATAAGTTAATGAATCTATATATAATAATAAAATTTTCAACTCGTCCATGATCTTCTAAAGCAATATGCCTAAGTTTGGAATATACTACTAGTTGGACAACTTTTTAAAACTACTGGTTAGTTTTCTGAAATGATTGGATTTTGCTCCAATGACCTTATAGTATTTATAATGTGGATCAGTTCTATTGTGGAAAAAAAGTATTGGGGTTATTATAATTTTTAATAATGATTACATTAATTTGATAATGAGTTGGGTATATTAAATTTAGAAATTTTTTAAAATAATTTTTTAAATTTTATAATTTATGCGTTAATTATTACTAAAAATAAATTTATTTGTATTATAATTATTAAAATAAATACTTTTGATCGATCAAAAATATTAAAATTAAAAATTTATAATTATATAATTTTCATAACAACGAGAGTATAAGTATTCAACTTAAAAATTATGAGATTATAGATATCAAATTTAAATAATATGAAATTAAAGTTTTTATTTTTATTTTTATATTTATTGATACTAATTACAATGATTAATGTTTTTACAAGAATGTTGTGATAGGAAAAATAACTTTGGGGTAAATGGGTTTTTTTGTCATTGAATTATAGTGATTATTACAAAAATATTACAAAATTACTAGTAATTGTTATTACACAAATTCTATCTGCAAAGTATATCAAAAAATTAAGGAAACCATTTTAACCATAATGACATCTATGTGATTTTTTCCTGTTAGCTTTTCACAAATTTTGATGAGAATTATACTTAGATAACATCTAAAATTAGGTTTTAATTTTGTAATAGTTTAAATTGTTATTTTTATAACAAGATTGTTAAAAAAAATCTGTCCATCCAGAAATAATTGCCCTAGTTAGTATATAGGAAAATTTAAAATTTAAAATTGATTTTGATTTCATTAATCCCACATAATTGTTAGTCATTATTAATTAGAAATATATGTAGGCTTCTATGATATTGAATTTGAAAGGAAAATGTTGAGAGTGGTTATATATATATATATATATATATATTCGGGTTGTCAAGCAAAGAAATGTTTGATGTTGTATATTTCAGTTATCGTTTGCGATACAATGAATTTAGGAAGCTTCTTCAACTTCGATAATTGAAAAATTCAATTCAACTAACTTTATGAGTTATTCCTTTTATTAAATTTTTTATACTTCTATTTTCATCCCTGCATCAAATGTTAATTTTGAAATCA
The DNA here is from genome assembly GCA_033030585.1 of Hippophae rhamnoides. NCBI lineage: Eukaryota > Viridiplantae > Streptophyta > Magnoliopsida > Rosales > Elaeagnaceae > Hippophae > Hippophae rhamnoides. Next base: position 43,186,133 of record CM065434.1, read on the forward strand.
ATAATAAATGCCAAAACTTCTTAATTTTCTCACAACTTTTTTAAAAAAAAATTATTGTAGTGTTACTTGCATAATTAATTACATTTTTATTGTCATTAATGTTGTTAGGTAAAAAATAGTTATGAAAATAAAAAAATTTAGTTATAACAATATCCTACTCAAATTTATATATATATATATATATATATATATATGCTTAGAAATGCTAATGTTATTTTCATATATTAATATATATGTTACTTTAATTATTTCATTGTACGGTGGTTAAGCTCTACCATTTTTAATCAAAAAGTTTGAATCAGAATTACAATTTTATTTAAAAAGAAAGTTAATCGTTCGAGCATGATAACTTAATTAATAAGTTTACTAGAGTATTTAAAGGGAAGGGTCGTTAAAGTTAGTGCTTTTCGTGATTCCCTTCGTGATAAAAGGATTTATCCCATTTTTTAAAACATAAATTCAAATCATATTAAAATATTTCTTTTGATTTATAAAATATAATTATTATATTTTTAAAAGAAAAAAAAATTGATAATTAATTATTAATCACTGCCCTTTTTTTTATTGTCTTCTAAAGATAAAAAAAATACATCTTATTTATATAATAAGGGTTTTATAATTTTATTATAACTTTTGAAAAACTAGACAATTTTAACTATTTTACATGATTAAAAGTTTCCTACATTATTTTTAGTATTTATTCGTAAGAATCTATACAAATAATATAATTTTAGAAAATATAAAAATATGATACAAAATATAATATAAAAAAATCCTTTCCAAAGTGTCTTTTGTAACCTATGATTTATTGAAGAGATATATTGAAGAATTTTTATAACTAACAAAAAATACTTACATGTGTATGAACTTTTGTAGTTCATATAGTAAAAAAAATGTATAGAAAACGTATTATAATATATGATGTGGTTTTTATAGAGTTAAATTTATCAAAATAAAACATTAATAAACAATATTACATGGAAAAGTATCATATAAAAAGCTTCTGGGGGGGAATCGAATCTCCCTCTAATAAAGAAAAATCAAATCAAATATGGAAGGTAAGGAAACTTGAAGAAGATGGAGAAGGAAGAAGAAGATTAAAAGTTCACTACAACTATGAAAAATGCAGGTTGTCTGTGACAATGATTGATTGAATTTAATAATGCCCTAGCTTTTTCGCAATGGACACTTTAATTTTCTTTTTCAATCTTTCGAGTACTTTTTCTTTAAAAAAAAAATAAATTAAATTCTCAACCCTTGTAAAAAAGTTGTATTAAATAATTCAAGTTTAACAAATGTTAGGGTCCGCATTCCTCAGGAAGCTATTTGTTTAAATAGTTTGATGTTAATTTAGGCACGAAATTAAATTTGGAGCTTAAATATACAAATTTTTTTCCCCTAAAGCTAAAAGGTTTAGGACTTTCGGCCCCTTTACTCTTACCTCGTATTTTTCTTCCCATATTTATATAAATTCATACCTTTAATTCTTCAATTTTATTTTTATTTTAATTGCCCACTTTTTCTACAGCACTCAATCAAAAATATCTCATGAGAATCAAACCCTAAATTCCCAAGTATATATAATGTAAATTTCTTGTAGAAATAACTCTCTTTGATTGTTTATTTTATTTAATTTATTTCAATAAATACTATTATAATATATACATTATAACTAGATTTTGATATATTGTGAATATATTTTTACCTAAATTTCTTTCTATATAGTGATGATTCTAGGTATGTATTTGATTGAAAATACGTGATATTATCGATAGAAAAGATAATACATATTTAAAGAATTGAAATATTCAAATAAAAAGTTTCAAATCATATTATATAAGTTTTTATTGTTTCTGAAAATAATTTAATGTATTCTTATTTTATTAATTTAATTATTCTAATATTTTTCGTTTGAATTAATAAAATAGATATTTTCTTAAAAAACACCTTAGAAGTTCTTTCTTGGATGAACCTTAAAAAAATGTACTATTTGTTCTCAAAAATCAAAATTGTTTATAAGAAGAAATAAAACAAAAATTTAGAAATGGTAAAAAGAAAAAACATGATTTGGTATGCATATCCATGTCTCATATTAATTAACTTCATATTAATTAAAAAGTTAAGTGATGATATGTTAATAAAGAGAAATTATCTTGCATCAAAACATATTACAGTGATAAGTAGTGTGACAAGGACTGTAAGACCCATAGTTGATAAAAAGCCAAGGATGAAGGTTTAGCAGCACTATCCATTACTACATAGAGTGTGTTCGTGTTCACAGTACATCACACCATGTATGGAGCTAATAGCTATATATATTCAATTCATTTCAATTGTAAAAAGTAAATTAAGATAGGAATATGATTTTTTTTCATATAAGGAAGAAGTTCCTTTATTTGCAACTTCATTAGTGGAATTAATTCTTTAAATAATGTTTTTGTGCTGAAGTAAAGCTGAATCTTGTATATTATTTAGGTGTTTAAGAATCGATTCTTAATTCCCTAATTAGGACCTAACTCATAAATATTGACTAGTCTTGACTCTTAAGTGGGAAAGAAAGAACCTATAAGTCGAAAACAATTTATAATTATGTTTAACACAGCTTTAGTCTATCTATCCCCATCCAGCTCCCAGAGCATTATCAGTTAGGTAAGTCGAAAAGTCATACTCTTTCTTCTTTCTTATTTTCATTTTTTAAAGTACGCTTTGATTACTTTTTTATTATTATTATTATTATTATTATTATTATTATTATTATTATTATTATTATTATTATTATTATTATTATTAAACAAAAAAAAAATTATAGGGATAGAATTTGAAGTAGATTCATCGTAATGAAATGAAAAGTACCTATAATTTATTTATTTATTTTTTATTATTATTGTTGTTAATTTTTTTTATAAGGAAATAAAACTGTAGTTTAATTATGAGAAAAATGTCCAGATAGTTTTGGCATAGTGTGAAAAAAATGTATTTTAATTACATAATTTATGATTGTATATTTTTTAATCTTTTTTATTTATAAAAATTATATTTTTTAAATAATTATAAAACTAGATATACTCAATTTTTATAATAATAAAACTTAATACGGAATCAAAGTATATTTTTTTCCCCCTAAAAAAAAGGACGTTTTGTAGAAAAGAAAAAAAAGGGCAAGCAATCAATAGTTATTTCTCCTCTCTTTTTTTTCTTTGGTATCTTTAACTTGGATCATTTTTGAAGTGGCTTTTTATACACCTTTGGATTTTATTTTAATAAAAGGAATGGTTAAGATAACAAACATTTCTTTTTTTGCAATGTTATATATTTTAATTTACTATTGGGGTGTATACAGTGAGTGACTTGGTTAAAAAAGCACACTCACTAACTAATTAGTTAAGTTACATATTTTCAAGTTTTGGTGTTGAGACAATTAAAATAAATTACAAAACAATCCTCTTTGAAATTTATATATAAATTCATTTAAAATATTTTTATTCAATTTAATATTATTTTAAATAATTAAAAAAATTAAAAGTCTTTACTTTAACCTAACTTTTGTACGACTTACCCGCCATCTTCTTATAAATAATACAAATTTATATCCTGTTTGTTAATTTTTCAATACTATACGTTATACAACATTCAAGGCTAATAATATAAACACATAGATGTCTCCGTCAAAATGTGAGTCATCCACCATAGTGACACCAAATTAATGCCAACCAATTAAGAAAAGCTTAATTACTGGTATAAATTTAGATGGATTATGATAGACTATAATCTATACTATTTGTGTTATTATTAGCTTTCACTCTTGGGTAATTTTTCTTTACTTTTTATTTCAATATAATATTATTATTTTTATAAAAATTGACGCTAAATTCAAACAATTTTTATTAATATTTGATATTATTTACGTAACATTTACACAAACAAATGATTTAAGATATCTCACTCGTAAGTCGTAACGAGACGATAGGATAGTACATATAAATAATAATATGAGTATCAAAACCTTAAAATCACGACCTTATCTAAGCAAACGTCGTGAATGTCATCCTAAGTCACATCTAAGTGTAGTGATTCAAGTTGTATTTATAATGACATTTTTATATATCATCTATGACGATCCGATTTAATAAGAGTTATATTTTATATATTTAAATTGTTTGTATAACAATACTTACATGTGTAAATTCAATATCTATCTAATAGATGTTATATATATTTTTTAACGAGGAGAATATAATATCTGATAATTATTAATATTTTTTATTTCTTTCTAAAATCACTAGATTTTCTAATATATTAAATTCATCCCAAAAATTAGTATGTTTAATTTAATGTATTTTTAGTGATTTGAATTAGTTTCCTTAACAAAGAAAACAGGGAGACAGGGTGGGCAAAATAAAATCATTAAAGGATATATTGTGAACTGATATAACGGCTGATTTTTATTTTTAAAATAAAATCATATTATTTACTAATTCATAATTAATATTTAAATTAAATTTTTTTAGATATCTAAATAAATTATATATCATTAAAATATAAATTCTTTGACAACATAATAGATGAATTAAATTTATTAACTATATATTTTTTTAATAATAATTTAATAAATTGACATATATAATAGGAACCAAACAATGCATGAAAGAAGCTAGTTTCTTCTGAGAGAATCTCTTGTTCAAGCCCCCCCATTATGATATGATATCTATTTTAAAAAAATGGAAGAGATATATGGGAGTGTTGTTTGTATTACACAACCGACAACAAACATATATGATTTAGTTCTTCAATTTGATGATTTTGTTGCTCTGTAATCAATAAACGACCAGTTTAATCAATAAACTAATATTAGTATGTATAAACAAATGGTTGCACTTTCTATAATAATTCAGTTATTTTATAATATTTATTTGAGTTAGAAAAGTCAAACCGACCAATAAACAATGTTTTTTTTATCTCTCTCTCTCTTTTTCTATAATTTACCAATAAACAATGATTAAATGTTCATTTGAAACTTTTGTGTTAAATTGAAAAAAATATTTCTCAAAAGAATAAAATAAATGATAATTATAATTATAAAAATAATATTTTTATATCTATTTTATAAATTTTATTATAAAAAATTCTATTACATCATTTTATTTTAAATGATTTTTTATTTAATATTTTTTAAATTAAATCACGATCATTTAGATTCGTTTATTACTAAACGTATTTCAATTAAATCATATTTAATATTATTATAATTTTTATAAATATTATTTATTATAATTTTACGTGAATAAATTCGTAAAAAAATTGAGAATTTTGTACCAATGTTAATGTATTTATCAAATTTATTTCATTATTATATATTTTTTCATATATATAAATTTTTATGCTATATAATTGTATTCGATTATAACAATAAATTAATTATTATCTATTATTAATTTAATATTTAATAATAATTAATAACTAACTAAAAATAGTAAAAGTTACTATCTTCATTGTAACCATTCTTTACAAGATTGACTTATAAATCATTTGATAATTTTTTTAAAGTTATCATTAATTGAAAATAATTATTAAGAGTTGAGTTATCCTCTAATACATAAATGATTTAATTATTTAATATATTTTTATTTTTAATCCCCTCGTAAAAAAATACATGTTTATTTTGTAAAATATTAAAAAATATATGTTTATTTATGTTATAAAAAAATGGACATATATTTTAATTCCTAATGAGTTAAAAAAATTATATGTATGAATGAAGTTATGCATACAATTAAACTTTGAATTATTCAACATATTTTTTTAAGAAGAGTGAATATATTTATTATTTTCAAATAAAAATATTTACCTTAAATTTAATAATACTTGGAGCTACCTTCTATACTTTTGATTTTTTTTGTACAACCATATTTTTCAATTTTAAGCACATATTAATGTGTTAATATCATCGTTATTTTAGATTTCAAATAATTGTTTATATTGATAAAATTATTTTGATCTATATTTTAAGAAATCATAGAAATTAAAATAATACATCTTTAAGAAAGTATTATTTTTTTTGTAACTAATGTATTTTTTGTATTATTTTTAATTTTAATCGTATGATAACATGAATATACATTACATTATATCAAATTTTCTTAATACAATATTATTTTTTTACAAATATTAGTAAATTCTTATAAAAATCTGAATCATGCTTAAAATAATTTGGACAAAAATATAGTTATACTTTAAAATAATGACATATCTTACTCTTTATATTTTATTTTAAATTTGATTAAATAGATATTTTTTCACCAAGCTTTATCTGTTGTTACAAAAATACTATCATTTTTTTTGTATTATTTCCATACCATTAAATTTTACTTACAAAAATATCATTGATGTATGTAACTTGCCGTTAACTCCCGTTAATTTATTAATATCAATGATATTTTTATAACATTCGTAAAGTTTAATAATATGTAAGTAACAAAAAAAATTCAATAATATTTTGTAATATTTGCAAAGTTTAATGTATGCAAGTAACAAAAAAAATTGATTGAGTTTTCGTAATAACTCTCAAAACTCATTAATAAAAAATCTACTTACTCTTTAAATTTTGAACAAAATTTAAGCAAAGCAATATTAAAGAGTTTACATTATTAAATTTGTTTATTGCTGATATGTATCTACTTTAGGTTAATAAGTTTTTAAGATAATGAATATTACATTCACTTAAAAACATGTGTATAATATTTTTCCTTTATTTATTCAGTATTGTTCATAAATTTCAAATATGTAAAAATTACACCAAAATAATTTTTTTTTATAAGAGTAATAATTTACTTAAAATGCATGTATTTTACTAGTATCAATAATAATCTAAAAAATGTTAAACAAATTGACAAAATAAAAAAAAATTAAGGAACCTAATTGACAATACCTTAAATAAAAACCTAATTTTAGAACATAATATAATTTAATAAATATTTTATCTTTAAAACTATATTTTAAATTACTTAGAATGTCTCTTTTCTATAGTAAAAATTAGGTATATTTTTAAATAGTTTCTTGGTTCAATTCTTTCACCTCTCCTACTCCATGCATAGAAAAAAAATTATTTTAAATTGATTTAATTTGAAAAATAAATAAGATAACTGAACAAAAGATACCTTGTTGAAATTAGTAACTTGTGAATGTTCTTATATTAAAAGCATAGGAGGAGTTTTTTTATCTTATTTATATTAATTCTCATTTTCATTGCTATCTAATTAATTCATGCATAAAACTAAACATATGTTCAAATAAAACACATATTTAAAAATGAAACTTATTTTATCATGTATTTAAAAATGATATTCATGGTAGAGAACTTTTCTTAAAAACATAACATTATTTTAAGATGTTTTAGTAGTTGTTCAAATTAACTTTATACTTTTAAATTTTGTATAAAAATATATATTTGTAAACATATATTCAAAAATAATAATATATATATTTGTAAACATATATTCAAAAATAATAAGTGACTAAAAACAAAAACACCCCTTCATCTCATGTAATATTCTATTTAATTTACATCATCTGAGCGCTACATGTTAATATTTTAGATCTTAGATTTAGTTGAATCAATCTGAATCATTAAATTTATTTAAAAAATAAATATTTATTTTAATAAACACTCAACATACTTTAATCGGGTAGGAATGTAAGATAGAAAAAATGCAAACCGGAATTTTTAAAAAGTATAGGTGCCTTTTTAATAATTATATTAATGTTGAATTTTTTACCATAAAATACATTTGATTAAATTTATTTATCTAAATATATTAATAAATTAATATTAAATATATTCTTAAAAATATAAAGAAAAATCAAATGTTTAATTATTCGTGTAAAGTTTCACATCAACAATGAGTTAAGATCTTAATCAGTTTATAATTTTATGTAACCTTTTAATTCTGTAAAATCTTAATGGATTGAATTAAACACATGTTTCTAAGTTTATATCAGAGTTGGACTCATACATTCTTTGCTCTCATCCAGACAGGATCACTAGCCGATATAGAAAAGGGGTTGTAAAGTCACACATTGATTAAAAATTAAGATTATAGACAATTTACAAATCTATATAATCTTTAATTCTAAGATGCTTTATTGAGTTGAATTAGACATAAATTTTCAAGTGTTTCAACTTATATATTATATATTCTTCAAAATTAATTGAATTTTAATATTTTATTGTAACATTTAAAATATTATATCCTACACATCTAATTAAAGAAATAGACTTTCAACTTAATATAAGCACAAATAACATAAATATAAAATAAGTGATATTAGATTAATATATAAATGAAAAGGAAATTATCTTAGAAAAAGACCAAGACAAATAAATACAAATATGTGTAAAATAACCCTAAAATAAGATATTGGGAATTCATGAATTGTTGTTCAATGTTCTTACACTTGTCTTGTCTTTCTAGAGCATAGCATGTTATAACTTTTTTTCCTGATCATTTTTAAAATCATCGGTATATATTTAAACTATGAAACAGCCATGACTTAATTAATAAAAAATATCCTTTTTGTGAAGACTTTGTTTAATTTATTAAATTGTCTTAATTATTGAATCAATCACATAGCTAAGATTCTTTTATGACAGTAGCTAAACCATATTGGCATTTAACAAGCAATGTATTATGATGAGTTCCTATATATATAATTTTTAAATAAAAATTTTTATATTCATACATTTTTATTAATTTAAACAAAATTTGAATTCATAGTGGTTATAAAAGACAAATCGAAAGAATAGTGTGGGCAAATGTGCGAAGACTTGTGCAAATTTGGTTGGAGGAAATGACTAAATGAGATATTGTCACCAAGATTTCCAACATGCATGCATGTGATTAAACAAGCATTAACAATTGATAAATACACCTTTGGATGGTGGAGGAGTGATTAGTCAAAATTAAAAGACAATACAAAAAAAAAACATTTTAATTAAGGCCTTTAATTAAGATTTGTTTTTTACAAGGACTCCCCTATGTTTTGACATGATATAAAAGTAGGGAAAAAAATTGATGGATTGATATTTTAGTGATAAATTAATAGGTTATGCATTTTTTTTTATTTTTTTTTGTCATATAGGTTATGTAACTTGTTGGTAGTTTATTTCAAAAATAAAGAAGAAGAAAAATCCTCCTATGACACAAAAATTTCACAATCTTTGCTCTATTTTAATTGAAATCATAAATAAATAAAGAAAATATTTAATTTTAAGATATATTAATTAATTATAAAGCTAATTTTTAAAATGTGTTATCAAGTTGTATATTTTAGCAATATCTTTTTTTATAATTAGTCGTATAGTTAGGCATATTAGTAGGCCAAACGTGGGCGTATAAAGAAAATATGGTGTACTTAAAAACAATGGGTACGTTGGACAATTTTTCAATTAAAGTTACTTCAAAAACCTACGTATTCAATTTTTTTTACATGTTTTATTATAAAACAATAAATATAGGTGAAAAATTTGGTATTTTTTAATTTACATAATTCGTTTAAGTGTTACATATGTTTACTTAGTTTGAATCTAAAGGGTATGATTGCATTTGTGAGTCTATTTTATTTAAAGAAATTATTTATTAATTGTATACTTAAAATATTTGTTATAATTAATTTTTTTTAAATTAAATGATAACGTAAGGTGATTTGAATTTGTGAGAATTGATTATACGAATCATCTCATAATTAATTAAAATAGAAAAAAAAATATTAAATATAAAAAGGAAAAAAAATGTTTTTTTTTTAAATTTTGTTATACTCAAGACCAACATGTTACTTTGACCCAAACAAAGTAATAATTTATGTTATTTAAAATGTTTAATAAAAATATAATGTATTAGAATAATTAGATACGCAAATAAAGATTAAATTTGGGCGGTGTGCAAAGATCCTCATATCCACCGTCCACTTATGTTACTTAGTGGTGGGCTTTAACAATTCTAGAAACCACAACTTGCTGTTTTTAATTGTTTTTTTTTGTTTTTTTTTAAATAATTATATTCTTTCAACATCAAAGTTCGATTAGCTGCAACTTTATTTTTTTAATAGGCTTTTGTGGTTATTGTAATTTAAATTGATAAAATTAACCACTTTAACGTTATGATTAATAAGTTCTTTTTTCCCCTTTCTATTACACCTAATTAAAATCATAAACTTATAACAAATTATAAAGCCCATTTTATTTAAGTCAAAGGATGTGATTGATTTAAAACATGAGAAGTAATATAAATAATAATAAAATAATTTTCTATTTTATTTAATCTATAATTAAAATATAAAAATATCTTATCAGTAACAACTTAACAAGAATGTTTATTCATCTTATATAGTTAAAGAATATATCCAAATATTTTATTTTATTTATATAATTATTTATTTTTTATCTTATTTAGAAATCAAAAATATTAATTTTTAAAATTTAATTCATTTATAATTTTATTACAATATTAAAATAATTATTTTGATACAACAATTCAAACAAATTAAATAATAATAATAATAATAATAATATTGAATACATGGAATTTTATTTTTATTATTATTACCATTTTATTATGATTTTATTCTCCAATAAAAAATAATCTAAAAATAAATAGTATCTTTATATGCTTCGATGTAATAAATTAATATTGGTCAAGTAGTTAGATTTTAAAAAAAAATTATAATAATTTATTATATTAATTATTATTATTTTATTATAATTTAATTTAAAATTATTATTTTTAAAGTAAAATAGATCTCTATAATATATCAATTCAAAAGCTTTTAAAAAATATCTTATCCGTGAGACTACTATAAGGTAATCAATCATTTCTACCATGAGTAGTTATATATGTATTTATTATTAAACGAAGGAGTAATCACGATATTTAATAATAAAAAAATTTATTTATTTTTTAATGTCGATTTAGTTATGATGAGATAATAAGTGGATGTTTATGGCTTTCCTTTCTACCATATACATATACCGACTCAATTTAATTTTTTTGAAAGATAAAATTATTATAAAACTCTTTGCATTTTTTAAAACTACAAAAACATTCTTTAAGTTTAAAAAATAAGTAATTATACTCTCTTTTTTTATTATAACATTCTCTTTAAAATTTCATAATTTTTATTAATTTTATTACATATAAATTCTTTAACAAATTAAATAATAATAAGTAATATAGTTATAATTTTTTTAAATCTTTGAAATCTATTTGTAATTTTTAAAAAATATGGAGGATTGTAATTATAATTTATCCTGTTTTAAAACTTCTTATTGCTAAAAGTAGATTAGACTTTTTGGCAAAGTATGTGTATATATTTATTTATTGAGTCATGTGGTTGTAATTAGTCTATGCATAAAGAAGGTTAGAACAATTTCAACCGCATTGACATATCTCATTGTCACTTAAATCTTGCAAATTAGGTACAACAACTATATACGTCTTCATAAAAAAAACAAAAGAAAATGAGTAATAAAAATTTAATTTATTATTTTTCTTATTTTTATTATTACAATCTCTTTTAATCAAATATTTTATTAAAAAAATAAAAAAAAAAACTATTTTCTCGCTCCCCATGTTATTTTTTTTTCTACCATAATTCAAATCTTAACATCCATAAAACTCTTAAAATCCATATCTTTATTGAAATGAGATAAATTAAATGAGTGTGAGATCTTTTTTTAAATTTTTAAATGAAATAATTCATTGAAAGATATTTTATATAATATAAGTATAAGAATGAATATTTATAGAAGAAAAATTAGATATATTTTCAACAATACTTTTTCCATTTTTTTTTATTTGCAGTGACACAAAGTAGTCATCCCACATGGATGAGAGCTCCATATGGGAGCATATTTAGTACTCTAATTTCTTATTTAGTTTTTAGTTCTATTATAGAGATAGTGTATTATAATACACTATTTTAATTATTTTAATATTTTGTTATAATTTTTAATTTTTAAAATTAAAATAAATATTTAAATATTTTTTTTGTTAGAATATTATTATTGTTGATTTTTTTTTGAAATATTTTTATATTAAATTTAATATTTATGATTGTTAAAAATCTATGTTTTAATTATTTGATAAAAAATAATATTTAATAAAAAATTTCTAAAACAATATATATTTTTTAATTGATATCTTATTTCAAACTCAAAAGCAATAAAATTAAGTTACATAACTTTAAACATCCTTGAATAAAATAGCAGACGGCTTAATATGATTTGCCCATTTTTAGGAAGGTGATCATTAGATTATCTTAAAATAATACTTTCATATAAAGTGGTCATTCTTTTTCTGACACCCGTTAAAATAAATATAATTACCTTGTTTAATATTTTTGTTATGTCACAACATCACTCTACTACTTATAATGTTTAAGAATGTTATGATTATCAGTATAATACTAAACATTTACGTTACCTTGGTAGTCCAAATGAACAAAAGTTATTAGTAATTGGAAGATTACATACATAATCTATTTGATATTTGATATTTATAATTACAATAATTATAAATTATGTTATAATTATAATTATAATTTTACAGATAATTATTAATTATCTACTTTTTTTATCACATAATTAACCACTACATCACTAGACTCTATCAAAAATAGACTTTCTTTTAGAATTAATGTCTTTTGACTAATCATATTTATGTTTTAGTATACTTTTTTACATCTTATTTTCAAACGTGATACATTAAATATTTTTATTTACGTTAATTATATATATTTTAGTTAATTTTAAAAGTAACTAATACCTATAAAATACCTCAAATTATTAAAAATTATTATTAAAGTTGAATAAAATATATTCAAATAATATAAATATAAATATTTAATGAGTATTAAAGATAAATATATATATATATAAGAAAATAAGAATCATATAGTCAAATTACCAACCCCACTTTTTTTTTTCTATTTACAGTCACATTGAAGAACATAACACCGGCCGAATGCTTTTTCTTATCACGTCTCTCCTTTTTTCTTACCACGTCTCTCCTTTTTCTATTCTATTTACAAAGACGCTTGTTGTTATCTGTTAATGGCTTAATTAAATTGATTGGACAAATGTGTGACAAGAATAACTTGACCTATTTCATACTAAAGAAAGCACTTTTTTGATAAATAACAGTTTTTCAAACGTATCAAATTGTAGAAGTTGCTTCTGAAATTAGGTTAGAAAGACTTATTTTTCATTCCTGCTCATTCATTGTATTTGGAAGCTCCAAATTGAAAATTACAAACATAACTGTAACGAATTAAATAGTTAACATCAAGAGTATTAGAGTCTTTAATTTACTATTATTACCTCATAATTTAAACTTTTAAAAAAATTAGTAACCAAACAACTTGTAAAGTAGTATTGGAGTGGAGGTCGTATGAAGCTTCTACAAACCCCTAATTGTTGTAGAGAGATTATTGCTTATTTCAAGAGTAAGGGAGATTCTCCTAATCGATCACAATAGTAATAATTTTGACTTCTTATGTATATTACAACACATTCCAAGAAAATAATAGTGCTAAACAAATTTGTAATTTGCCTAAGTACATCATTTATATTCTAGTATGTATTAATTTATATTGAGAATCAATTAAAATGAAAATAAATATGAATTAGAATAGAGAGAAAAAGGAGGGTAAAAATCATTCTTTATATTTTTGTTTACTAATAATAATTGTAAGAAATTTTTGTTTACTAATAATAATTGTAAGAAATCAGAACAGAAATATTATTTTACTTGAATATACTATTAAAAGTAATAATTAATAATAAAAAATAAAATATTAAAATAATTTTTTTTATAATTACATATTGTGAATTTGTGATATAAAAATAATAGATGAAAATGACTTAAGATTTATAGGATCTTTATCTCTTTACAAACATGTTTTTAAAAAGTAAATATGTTAATAAAAGCAACTCTTTTTTCTCGACTACTTTCGCTGTTAATAAACACAGTAAAATAATTTCTAACCGTTGAATTTCAAAGGTTTAACCTGTACTTGATATGAGAGTTGAAATGTATACATTAAGTGTTGTGCTTTTGATTCCTCGAATAATCTCTGGATGGAAAAAATATTATTGGAAGACCCCTAGGCAAATTTTACCAAAAAAGACCTCACTGGTTCCAATAACTTAAGCTTTTACATTAGGATAATTGTTTTTTAAATTAACTAAACTATTCACACACTACTTGGATTTGAAACCCATACCTTACATTCTTCACACTCTCGAAGAGGATTTTTGACCAAATGTTTCTACACTAACCAATGTATTTATGATAGAGAATTCAAAGTCGTGGCCTAAGACTCATGTATACCCTCCTAATGTCAGTTAATATAACACAAGATTTCAGAGAAGCTAAATAAATACAACACATCATCGGGTAGACACAAGATTTTTAGTGCTCGTGTGCCTGTTGATGAAAATATAAGTGTTGCTAATGAAAGGGTCAGTTTGTAAAAGCTGAAAGTTTTGGCACAAGTGCTTCAAGGCTTAGAAAGCATGTCTAAGCACAAATTTTATTCATTTCACCCAAAATTGATTCTGAATGAAATCAGTTATAGCAAAACGCAAGAAAACAACCTAACTATTAGACTTGTTATCACTTACGAGCAAGCACCATTGACAAACTGCTCTAAGCATCCAATCTCGGCAGAAATAGCAAAAGATGAATGTTTTGAGCAAAAAAGAACTAAGATAGCAATGCAACCCATGCTAATTTCTAGTTTCAGCCCTTCGGTGCGTCGCAAGGAAAGAGAGAAAGGAGTGCAAAGTTAGAGCCTACTTCGACTGTTAAAGAAAACTCTATATGCTAACCTTTCCTTCAAATATGCTGTATTGTTGACCTCTGAGTTGCGAAAATCTACATAAAAAAATGGTCTTCAAGTCTGGATTAGTTACCAGCAGCAGAACATTCTGGACTATCATCCTCACAGAATCACAAGCATTGACTCTGTGGCTCTGGAAATGTTAAAACACAAAATAAAGCAATTTACACAACCATAAGTTTAAAGCTATGCTTTTTATTTCCTAAACACAAAATAAGTCGGAATGTTGGTGCCAAAATTACAGCATAACTATTGGTCCCTTAGATTCAGTACAGCATTGTAAACCATAAATGCCTTATATTCCCAAAAATTAAATTATTAAGTTACAAGAGGCCATCAATTAGTGACTGATAACTGACTAGTTAAAATAAATGGACTATATCTGTTTCACCGGATCTGAATGTACAACTACAGTTATAACTGTCAAACTTAATACAATATCAGCAAAGTCTTGCCAAAAGATGTGCCACGATTATCAACCACAGGAGATTTAATAGACTATTGACAAAAATAGGATCATATAATTTACAACTCACAAGCAAGACTTGGATGCAGAAAACAGCTCAAGCAGTTGATTTTCTGTCCCTCTTCAGTAATTCCTGAAAAATAAAACCCGATAAATTCTATTGATGTAAATGAAAAATATAGAAATAAGCACTTATTATGTTTCACATGAGCAGTTTACCAGTTTGGTTGAAGCAAGTGATTCGCCCAGCCTCTTTTTCTTATCACGTTGACACTCCCCGCACCAGCCAGAACAGTCTTTCTGATATTTCTTTATCTCTCTAAAGACCGAGCTGCAAGAAGATTGTAGATGTAAATTGAGCAGACTAAGAATGTTACGCATGATAGATATTCATATAACTTTTGTCACAAAAATCTAATGAAATTTAATGGAGTGGATTAATAAAATGTTCAACGTGAAATTCTCCTCGTACAAAAGCACAACAAAAATACTAATAAATAATGCTTTACAATCCATGGTAGTCTTTCTCTCTATAAGATCTGATACCTTCCAATGCTTGAGTTGAACTTGAACTTTGTCAAAAACATATCCAGGAAAAAAAAACTAATATTGATGGATTAATGAATAAATCGGGAAGAAATGTTGAAGGTTGTCAAGAAAGGTGAAAATGCCAACCGAAAAGGAAAAATAAAAAAGTGGGATACAATTGAAGCTTAAAGAAAGCTATGGTTCTATCAGAGTATTAGGAATAAAATTAAGATCATGACTCCGAATAGCCAGTTTAATTCAGTGAGCTCCAGATTAATGGGGATTAGAACAGGGTCAAAGAGATCTAATTCAATAGTTCATGAATAAACTATAAAAGATGGTAAAAAAAAGAATAAACTATAAAAATAAAAATAAAGGATAAACAACCACAGCAGTCAATAAACAAAAGCGTAGCTTTTAAAAATGTAATAGAAGCCATTAAAAGGAATGTATTACATATCCAAGAAAGAAGCATGCATGTCTAACTCCGGGATGATCTACTTATATAATTTTATGTTGGTCCAACTCTACATTTTTCTCAACACAACACATGGCTAAAGCCTAAATATATTACACAAGATAGAACAAATTACTCTGCCATTTTCATGTCTAATGAAAGGCTAAATGTGAGACTGGCTACAGAAAACATTGTATAAATCTTGAGTTCCGTAAGAGTTAACGTAAGCTAATTCTTCCTCCTCTGAAACATAATCATGCAAAAATTTCCTCTCATAAAAGAAGGCCTCAATACTATTATTCACCAAGGTACAATTCAAGAACAATAGAAAAATACGATTATGTTTGATGCCTGTATCTTTTGCATTGAGGAGGTCTAAAACTTCTTGTACCTTCAGAGAACATAGTTAAAGCTTCAGTCTAGCTTTTTGCAGTTTCTGTAACGAGGAAAATATAGAAAAGAAGGGTACCTTCTGCACCACAAAAGTAAGTTGACACGGTGACCCGATGTTGTGGCTCTAGCGCCATGTCGATGCCGACCACGGTGAAGAACTGCCCGACCCGGAACATGAGAATAATCCAAGATCTCCTGGAAATTCATTACGAGGAAAACATAAAATAAACCTAACTTGTTGAAAAATCCATCAAAAACATTTAAGGCAATGCCTCAAAATATTCCCCTGAGCTTTAATGTTGACGTTTGTAAACATCAAGTGATGGGAATCAAGAATAAGATAATTAAGATATTTATATATAATTAGATATTGGTGGATTTTAAAAGTTTAAATAATACTAGGATTTTATTTATCTAATAATTATGTATTTAATGTTCATACTAGAATTTTAAATTAAATTTAAGATTGATTTTGTTATTATAGAAAGTCCTATAAATAGGATGGGAGATCAGTAATTACAATAATTGTCCCTCAATTCTCTCTCTCTCTCTCTCTCCCCCCCAACAAAAACAAAAATGATCTCTTTCTCTCCACTCCAAAAAAAATCTCTATCTCCTACCTAATTTCTAAATTCTCAAATCTCTAACCCTAATTTTCCCTCTTCTCTATTTCCCCAATCATATTTCTTTCTCGTTCCACATCATCAAGTGACTCTATTACCATATTTCACATTCTCACACATCAACATGGAAGACAGAGCTCATAACTCAACTTTTACTCAAACCTCACGTAATTCATAAATTACTAGGTGAATAAACAAATAGTCCCTATATTTTTTTTACATTCTACGGGATGATCCCTAATTATATCTTCTTTTCATTTGGCTCATTTATTTTTTCATTTTCACATTTTAGTTTCTTTACTTATATTTCTTATAATTTGATCCCTTTACTTTTTAATTTTCACATATTTAGTCCAAAAATTTGAAACCAACTTAAAATTAAACTTAAAAAAGTAAGGGACTAAATTATAAGGAAGGGGCTAAATTGTAAGGGAACTAAATTGTAAGGAAAAAAGTAAGGAGATCAAAATGTGAAAATTAAAAAGTAAAGTACCAAAGTTTAGAATATATAAAA
Source organism: Hippophae rhamnoides (assembly GCA_033030585.1). Taxonomy (NCBI): domain Eukaryota; kingdom Viridiplantae; phylum Streptophyta; class Magnoliopsida; order Rosales; family Elaeagnaceae; genus Hippophae; species Hippophae rhamnoides. The sequence goes on from CM065434.1 coordinate 43,204,006, forward strand.
ATATATGGACCATTTGTATAGTTCAGACTAAATTACATGTAGCAAGCAAGGGAAGACCAAAGCAACAACCACAAAGCCCTTGTCTTTAGGGTTTTACTTACAGGATCTAACACATACAACTTTTCCAAAATTTTCCTGTCCATGCTCCAAATATAATAGCATATTTTATATTAAAATCCTGAATAAATTTCGCATGAATACAGCTTAAGTTTTATCATACCCTCAATGAGGTCGTCAAACTAACATGCTTATCATATCAGATACCTTATGAAAACAATATCCCATGTGTAATATTGTGAAAAAAAATATCAATGTAACTGGCATATTCCTCGTGAATATTGAAGTAAAATCCAAAATTGATAACTTTTAAAGAGCAAATTATAGTATGTAGTAGTATTAATGTTTAAACCAAATAAATGTTTCTGATGGATATACCTCTGGTTGGGTCTCAGAGTTGACATGTTTATCACATCGGACGCCTCGGAAAAACAATTCCCCACCGGAGAATTGTTTGCCCAGACAGACATTCAGAGTAACTTCAGAGTCATCAACATGGAAGCCTACAAATAAGAAGATGTTATGATTTCAAAAAAGTATATAAAATTGAAAATAATTGTTTCAGTAATAACTTTAGGACACAGCAAAAACAAGAAAAAGAAAGTATAATTCACAAATAATGAAACAAGAAGTCTCATACATACAGACTACAAATTACAATTTCTATTAACTGTCAAGATTCAAATAAATCAAAAAACACAAAAAAGAGATATTCTGTATGCTTCACCAAGATGCACACTGTTTGGGACCTGCCCTGAATCCTTATTCAGAAAAGAATTGATGCAATACTCCTTGAATAAAATAACAAGTTAAAAAAAATCGTAGGGAAAACTAATGGAATGCTCAGTCAACAAATGTATAAATTTGAAAACAAAATTTTCAATAAATGAAACAATGCTCAGTGAATAGTAAACTAATTTAGATTAGAGAAACGGAAGGGAGGAGGGGAAGGCAAGTGGAATGGAATAAAGTTAGATACTATGTTCAAGCAAACCTGGAAAAATATAATAAACTGAGAAACAAGGACAGGATGGATTTAGAGAAAGATGTGAGCAAGTGCTTACCCAGCTCAACATCCCTATCCATCCCATATTCGACAACAAAACCATGATGGGTATCGAGCGTGGATCCCCCAACTTCAGGAAAGAAAACTGCATATATCCCACAGACAAAAATAAGTCACAATTCAGTCTTCACTATATTCGTTTTCCTTTTTGCTAGACTTGCAATCTTCCAATGGCCTGAAAAATGTTACCTCTAGAAATTGGACGTATAAAATCATCCATTAACTTATCAAGCATAGTCTCAAGACCAAAGTCATCAAGAACAGCACCATATTTGTTCATGGTGTTTGGTCGCATGATTCTAAATTTGGTTTCATGAACCCACCTTTCAAAATTTTCCACCTAAGCAATGAAATCAGATAAGAAAATTTAAAAAGTAACAAACTACCAAAATAAATGAAGGCAAGATGAAAAAAGGAAAGATGATACCTCAGATAATAACAGCTCACAGAAACGAGGCTGAAGCATTTCAAATGTATAAATTCCTGGAACAGGTTCCTCCATTATACGTCGATAACTCTCCTCTGTATTATCAGTAACTGCTCTAAGAAATGAAGGAAGAAAGAAGTTTGTGGTATTGATGGTGTAAAGCTCCCTCTGTAGAGGCTACAAATGGAAGAGGGGAAAGACTTAAAACTTAAAACACATAGAGTAAGCATGTTGTGGTAAAAGAGAGAAAATACATCACATCTGCATTACTATAGTACAAAAAACCAAATTGGCTATCGAACATTCAAGGAGAGATAATATATCATAAGAATACCATTTGAAAGAAAATTGTGGACGTAAAGAAAGCATTTTCAATGACATCACACTACTTTTGACCAGAAATGTTTCTACTTAAATTTTAAGGTCTATTTGGAAATGCTCTCGATTGAGCTTGAAGTTCTTCTAAATGGGTCAATGCCTATTTAGACATTGTTTAGCAATTTCGAATAGAAGTGCTTTCAAAATGTTCACAATCTCTATTAGTGCTTTTAGAACTTTTAAGAGAAGTAATCATTACTATCAAGAGAATGTGGTTATGCTTGAATCCTCTATTCCTAAAATAATTATAAAATGCCTCTTAAAACTTATTTTCATGCCAAACATCTAAATACTACTACTTTTTTTTTTTTAAAGAAACCTAAATACTTCTGTAAAAACCACTTTTAACTAACCACTTTTAGAATAAGCACAAAACATGGCAACACACCTGATAACTTGATATTATCTTCTGCCTGTACTCCCGATGTTTTTTAACCTGTTTGTTTGAACAAAACGAAACAATAAGAAATAAACTTGAACACATAGATATGGGAGAAGACGAGAGAGTTGCAATAATCCCAAAAACAGATGGTCAGAGGCACCCAGAAAAATATTATGATCAAATACCTAGTGTCTAGGGAAAGGGAATCGTGAAAATGGTACAACATTTCTCTTTTATAATTTTATGCACAAAAGAGATGAAATTTACGATATCCTGCAAGTTATTTTTGTATAACAATAACAGGATAAACAACTACGAGCACTTCTATTCATCATAAATTTGTGATGAATAACATATTATGTAGCAGAACATCATAGGTTTGAAAACTGGTGGTTCCAACTGCATCATCCAATTAATAGGTGCCAGTGCCAGTGCCAGTGCCAGTGCCATGTCATTCACAATTTTTTGATGAAAAAAGACTTCTTTCAATACACGTGGGAACTGAGATGCATGTAATCGTACACCCTGCTGGACTAGAGCAATCATGTGCTTTAGTACACCCTGTGGGATCGAATGGTTTAATAACTTGAACGTCTTTATTAATAACTTCTTTAATAGATCGTATGTATGCTCAGCTCTGGGTATCATTCAAACGTAACCAAGAAAATAGCCATAGTTCTGAACTACCATGTTCCAGTTGCAGAATATTAACCCAGCCAACTTCACAGGAAATCCAGAAATTTAAGTTATAATTGAGATAAATTACGTATGTTGGTCACCAAACAATCAATTATTTCACGTAACCAAGACATAGCAGACGTAAATGGCTCTGAGACAGAAGAAAATATGTTTCTCATTCAAGCTCACAGTTTATAGGAATCACCACATATTCATGGAAAACAGTAGTATCAAAACTATTTTTCAAAACGTAGCCCGTCTAAGAAAAGCAAAGACGCCAGTGCTCACGACACAAAAGACACCGGAATTACCCTACCTTTCCTTTCCCATGTTTGTCAAATAACCAAAAAAAAACACAGCAAATAACCCAAAAAATAAAAAAACACGTGCAATAATTTGAATCATCCTTACGCGAATGCGTTCACCCTCAGGCAAGTACCGAAGCAAAATGTCCCTCATGTACTGAAGCTTTAGGTCACGCGAAACACCAAGCATGTTCGGAGGCAAGTACTTCTCGAGGGAGCTGAAGAGCAACGGGCTAAACTCTACTTGCAAATCATCGTACTTTTCGGGCTTGTGGTCCTTGTTAGGGTTAATCCTCAATCTGTTTGACAAAGAGATTCCAAAGTTCGGTGAAACGACACCGTTTCCATTTCCGGTGATCGTCGGTGTGTGCGGAGCTTGCTTTCGTCGGTCCGCAGAACCATCAGCGGACATTTTCTCAGAATATAATAGAGGGATCGAATTGAGTAGGAGAAGAGAAAGAAATGAAAAGAATCGAGTTTGGGACGATTAAGTTACAACAATTTTATGATGAGGAAAAAGACAATGAGCAAACTAGGGTTTTGGTTGTAGTCGGGTTAAGGAAGATAGTGATGAACATGTGAGCTGGCCTGTATCAACATGAAACACTGCATATTGAATAACGGAAAATTATGTATTTTAGGCAAATTTGACTAATTATTATATTTATTTATTTATCATGTAAAAATTTTGAGATGAAAATAATGTATCATTTCCTTATTGGTAATGATAAGTTCATCCAAATTCCCATAACAATATCAATAAAAAGTTATACCATTTAAGTATAATTTATCTTCTTATTAATAATATATATACATATGACTGTAATTTATTTGTATGATATTAATTTTATTTTTATTAATTTTTAAAAAATAATAAAACTTAAATACATTTAAATTTAAAAATATTTTCATATATAAAATTATTTTGTTACTTTATTTGTAACTTTTTTCCCTTAAAACTTTAATTCAAACAAGAAAGAAACTTTGAATCAAATAAATATTATTTTTAATAATATTAATATTTTTTTAAGACATGAGTTTGTGTGTTATTTTTTTTAATTAATTATTTATTTTATAAAAATTAATATATTTATTTTAAAATTAAGTGATGGTTTGAATGATATGATTTTTTATTCACATCATTATAAATCTTAGTTCAAATTTTATTAGTATAATATTTTTTTATTTTATGAATAAAAAATTATATTAAATTTTTAATACAAAAATTATACTATATGTTTAGTGTGTTTATTAAGTATGTTTAACTAGTTATTATTATTTTATTATTATATAAAATGTAATCAATTATTTGTTTTTTTAACTTTTTTTCAAAAGATATAACAAATTTTCGTAAAATTAATTATAACACAATATCTATGACTTCTTTAAGTTTTAGTGCGTATATATATATATATACTCTTATATTTTTAAATATATTGTGTATATATTTTTATTATAATATATTTATTTATCTTAATATTTTGAATATTTATTTTATTTTTAATAATATTTATTAACATTAAATATAAAATATCCCACATCATTTGTTTTTATTTATCTACGTTAACATTTTAATTAAGTTATATACAATAATAAAATTTAATTATGTTTCAATGTAAAAATATTTTCATTATAAAACGTTTTCCCTTTATTTGTGATTTGTTTTTCTTTTCTAAAAATTTGATTCAAACTAACGATATTTATTAATTTTTTATAATATATTTTATTATGTATTATTACTTGGTCTTCTGGTACGCTAGATTTTGAGTTTTTTTTCTTCTCATATATTACATGGGATTAATATGCTTGATGACTCCAAAATAAATTATAAAATATACTTTTGTAATTTTAAAAAAATTAAATGATATCGATATAAATATAATTACAAATAAAAATAAAACATTAGTTACTAACTTAAAAATTAAACTCTAAATTAACACAAATAAAAAATGAAGATTTTTGAATATTTTATAGAAAAATAAAATAACATAAAATAATAAGAATATAATTAAAAATATAAATTTTTATATTAATAAAATAAATAAGTGATTAGGAGATTATCTTTGACACTAAATTATAATTGAATTTATAATGTTATGATACATTTTTTTTTATTGTTTTTTTATTTTAGTTTTAAAAATTTAAATTCACCTAAAAAATTAATTATTTCTTATTTTATAATTAACTAATAACTTGTTATTAATCTAATTCTTAAATAAACTTAAATTATAAATATTATATTTAATTATAATCAACAAAAAATAACAACTAAATTATAAAATTTGATATCATGAACAATTTATATCCTAAAAATTTAATTCCAATTGTAATAAAAACTACAGTTTACTACTTCAATTATAAAAATTAATAATCTCATACTAATTTCATAATCTAAAAATAAATAAAATTAAATATCGAACTAATTTTACACTTAATTCAATAATTAATATGTTTTTACATTCAAATATTATAAAATTAAACACATTAAAAAAATTAATAATTAAAATTTTATTCAAATTATAACATATTTTATATTAAAATTTAAAACATATAAAAAGATAATTAAATAATTAGTTATTATTAAGAGAAATAAGATATAATTTTTTTATTTTTATGAGACAATAAAGCCAATTCAATTGGATATACCGATTTTTAAATTTGTTATTAATTTTTTCTTCAAAATGCTCTAAAAGAATTTTCTAAATTTTCTATTTGTTTTTTATGAATCTTCTCGTTATTATCTTTAAAAGGATATTTTGTGGATATTTATATGTGTTTAAATTTTCTCTCTTTTAAGTGTTTTAATTTTATTATAACTATTATTTAACATTGTTAGATGTTTTTTGTATTTTTGTATTTTTGTATGTGATGTAAGTAGTAATATATTTATAAATTGATAATTATAAATAAATTAATTTCTTTCCGTTCCTTTCCATGAAGGTGTGTAGTAATTTTTAATATAAACATATAAATATTTAAAATAAATTATATTTATTAAAATTTTAAATTAATAAAAGATAGTGACATAAATAGACGTGGGTTGATATGTTTGGATAGAGATATAGCAAATAATAATTAAATGAACCGTTGTTTTTGTTAAAGAAAATGGGATTTATATTTATTTATCATATTTAATTTTATTTTGAATATGTACAATATAAATATTTTTTTAGGAACGAAAAAATTCCACATTCTTCTTCTCTCCGTGAAACTTTTTTATCAAAACTAATTTTGAACCCGTATATTACACGGATGTATACATAAAATATAATTATATTAATAAAATATTTAAATTAACACGTAATTTTTAAATTATTTATTTTTGCATCTTATATTTTGTACTAATACTCAATTTAAAATAATAATATTACTTCTATAAAAATATAAACAATATTAGTTATTTAAATTTGATTGTTGATTAATAATTGTTATTGTTATAAGATTTTTAATTTTTAAAAATATCTTTAATCACAATTTCTTAAATTTTATGATTTTCAAACTAATACTTCGTAAATGAGTTTATAGCAATTTGCAGATTTGTATGGATGATGATGAGCAATAAATATAAGGATAAGGATGATGAATATGTGAATTTTTTAATTTTGTTAATATTATTCTAAAACATAAAAGTTAATAAATGTAATTTGTTTTTAAAAAATGATTATTTATTTTTAGTTTGAAGTTATCAAAGTACAAAAATGATTATTTTATTTTAAAAAAATCTAACAAGATATTGTGATTATCTAACAAACATAATATATAAGTTTGAGTTCATTTTACACAATAAACACCAATAATTAGCATAATATATTAATATTATGTATAATTTAATATATGATATATATTGAATAATAAGTATTCACATCCATTAAAATACTTTATAAGTCATAAAAATGAATTTTTGGATTATTTTTATAAAAAAAATAAATTTTTAATAATTATCACCTAATTATTTTAAAAATAACTATATATAGATCATCGTAATGCTATAACAATTATATCTAAGTACATAAAGAATATATCTCATATTACTTATACTCCTTATATATATTCCATATTGTATATATTCATAAGTAATCTCATAATTAATTATCATTTCATTACTAGTAACTATAAGTACAAACATTTTCTCTTATGTTTCGAGGTCCTAACGAATTTCTTTATCTCGTAAATTCATACAAAACAATCATATTTAATGTTAACAAAAATTGTCATCTATAATTATTATGTTTTTGATAATTAAATTTAATTAAAATAATTTTAATTATTTAAAATATAACTTACAATGAGATTATGTGTGGGTAGCTTGGATCCTTTTAGAGTGACGAAAAAGGTTGAAAGGGAAAAGAAAAATATTATAGTTTAAATTTATTATTCTTTTAATTTTTGACTTCAATTTATTTTATTTTATTTTGTGCTAATTTGATAGCCCAATGCAACAAAAAACCAACCTTATTTTTTTAAGTTATTTGAGATAATATAAATTTAATTCGATTAGATATCAAATTAAGATACAAATTATCACCCTTATAAATAATTGCATAATTCATTTAAAAGATACATTTCATTTTATCCATATGGTTACTATTTCATTTTTTATTGTGTATACTTAAAACTAACACATACTCCTTAAATGTCATTCATTTTAAGTGTTTTATGTTAGTACACTCCTTAAATTCCTTATTATGTAAGGAATTTCTGACCGAAGTTAGAATTTACAAAAAAAAAATTAACAAAATTTCTCTTATTTTTCTACCTTAAATCCTCATTTGAAATAAAAATATAACATCTTTTTATTTACAATATTTAAAATTCATCAATCATAGAATCAGTTATAAAAGAATAATAATAATATTAATTAATAAGTAACAATGGTGTATTGTACGTTAACTAGTCACTAATGAGTTGTCAAATAATCTACCAAGTCACCAAAAACTTTAAATAAATTACTAATAACTCAAAAAAATGATAAATCTTACGAGATAATATAAAATAATTGATTTAAGCCTTGTTCAAAAATAGTACTAAGTCTTCAATTAAAACTATAGCAACACGAGAAGAAAAAATTTAAATTTAAAATAAAATAAGTATAAATATATTATAATGGACAAATTTAAGAAAATAACACTTATAGAACATATATATTTAACTTTTATTAATTTAACTGTAAAATAAATAAAAATTATTACATAAAATTGTACCCAAGTTCTACCAATAGTTTAAATAAAAAATACAATTAATAATATATTTTTACAAGTAAAATAATTATAAGTAACTTTCATATGATAAATTATAAAAAGAAAAAACCTCAACAAACTCACAAGAGAAAATAACTTTGTATGCTAAAAGCCCATCAATTGATTAATTATATTTTCATTTTAGTGTTTGAATTTAAAGGTGATATTTATTTAATGGTTTAAAGTAATACATAATAACATGCACAATTTTCTAAGAAATTAGTGCTTCAAGATAAATATTAAATTCTTTGTTCAGTTAAGAATTTATATGTAAAACTAAATGAAAGTTTTTAATATTATATTTTTGGTAAGAATTATTATCTAAGTTGTAAACATAAAATAATCATTTTTTTATTAAGAAAATATTAAATTTATGAAAACTTAAGAAGTTAATTACATTGTATGTCAAAAAATGTAAAAGATAATTTATAAAAATATTAAAAATATTTATTTTATTATAATTATATAAACAGTATATAAAGTATGACAAAAACATATCCCAATACTAATTGATGTAAAAAAAATTAATAAAAATAAATCATGTGTTCAAGATATATGTTTAAAATTATCTATTTATCTGAATTTCTCTTTTTTCATTTCTCTCTCTCCATTTGTTGAGAATATATTTTTTAACATGTGAAGATGAACCAAGAGACTTGGTACCCCACTATACAACCTTAAGCGTCTTCTCTCTAAGTCGGTTGGCTTTATCTTGGTAATCAATTCGAGCAAAAAAAAGTTAGTCAAACCCTAACAATTGCTAAATAATATAGAATTGTCAAAAGTAATGAATTGCACCGTAAGGGAAAAATATAATAGTTAAAAGGAAAACAAAATGAAGAAGTTGAAATGAAAGTTTAGAAATCCATGACCTAACTTTCTTCAAAACATGACCTAACTCTCTTCAAAAGAGCTCTTAGAAAGTGACAGTTGTCAAGAACACATAAGTGTAGTGGAAACTAAGTTCTTGGTCGATGTGAGACTTAATAACTCCCCTCCATATCGGTTGATGGTCATGGTCGTCACTTAAGCAAGTGGAGTTGTGTTCTAAGGATCAGTGCATTGATAGGCTCTTGGATGCAGATGAGAAACTAGGAAACCAACTTTGATACTATGTAAAAATTCATAGCCTAACTCACTCCAAAAGAGCTTTTAAAAAGAAAAGGTTGCAAAGAACTTGTGAATGCAATGGAAGTAGACCCCCTGACCGATGTGTAACTTAATAGAAAGCAATATGCATAATACCTAAATACCAACTAAGTAAGTCTGAACAACTGAACTACCAAAAGGGTCAATCTGCTAACCAAATTATGAAACCTGGTTGAATTTGTTTATGATGAAATTGTGACCCAACGTTGTCTGAAACATGTTAATGTAATGCAAACTCACCTCATCGTGTATGAACATGCCTCAATTTTTCGATTAACAATCGAAGAGAGAGAATGAAATGGAGATTACAAAAAAAACATGATTTTATAAATATACTCTCAATCAAAGGTACGAGGAATGTAAGTAATATGTTAAAAATTTCAATGATAGTTAATATTTAAGCGATTTTTTATAGTATATATATATATATTACGAGTATAATTATAACAAAATAAATATTTTAATAAGTTATTTAGGTATAAAATATAATTAATTAAAATTTAAGAGAATAAAATTAAATTTTATAAAAATATATAAGTTAATAATTTTTCTTCTTCTAAATATTGAGTAAGATATAAGAACTCACTTAACCAAAACAAGATTTCAAGCTCAAGAATGATCATTAAGTTTTGTTAAATTTTTACTTTTTATTAATTTTATAGTTATAAAATTAGATAATAGATAATTTTTAATTTTTAAATAATTTTACTTTTTAAACAATATAATTCAAACTAAAATAATCAATTTACATAAAAAGGTACCAAAAATAATCAATTTATATAAAAATAGTAAAAAAAAGAATTATTTAAATTACTCATATTTGTTAAGAAATTAAAAAATATAGGATTTTTAAGCTTGAAATTTTTTTAAAATAATTAATATACAAAAATAAATAAAATGTATTGATAATATAATTATGACATCATTAAAAAAATAACATAAAAAATATTCCAAGTTTTGAGGTATCTTCAAAAATACTCTCAATGTTTCAAAAAATTCAAAAATACCCATAAAAAATAACGGAAGTTAAATATAATAAAAGTGAATAGTAACATTTCATGAATAAAAAAGCAAGAAGAAATAATAGAGAACCAATAAAAAATCAAAAAATAATAGAATTAAAAATAGAAAACATATCATGATATTTTTTACAAACAATGGTAATTAGTAAATTTCTTTTCAAGAAATTGAAAAGAAAAAATTAAAGCTTCAAGAAATAGATGTATTTAAATATCCATAATTTTCATCGTTAAAGAAATTATTCGTAAGAAAAGACATAATTTATTATCTCTTAGATATAAAAATTAATAAATCTAAAATGATAATCAATATAAAATTAAGGGACTCTTACACGATTATTAGAGTAAAACTAATTATTTATACTTCAAGAGACATTATTGAATTTGAAAAATAAATTAAAGAACTTTTGAAACTAAAAGTCATAATACAAAGTAATTCACATCACTCTTGTCCAACATTATTAGTCGAAAAAATAAGCTAAAAAAGAAGAGAGAGAAAAGAATGGTAATAAAATTCAAAGCATTGAATAAAAAAACCATTTATGATGGATACTTTATTTTAAAAAAATAATAAATATTATCATTAATAAAAAGAGAAAAATACTTCTTGAATTTTGATTGCAAAAGTGTATTTTAGCAAATAAGATTAGATGAAAAATCTAAAAAATTAACGTCATTTAGTTGCCTATAAGGACAATTTCAATGAACTATTGTATCATTTGGATTAAAACAAACTCTATGTATCTTTTAAGTATACATGGATAACATCTTTAAAAAAGTACAAGAATGTAGGAAATAAGATATTGTACTCTCTGAAATGAAAGCATTAATTGCTCAGTAAAAAATTAAGTATTTAAGGTTAGAAATTGAAGATGAAAAACATAATCTACAATCTCATATACTAAATAATAATCAAGGTTTTACTAGTGAATTATAGAACAAAAATCAATTAAAAATATTTCTAGGATGCTTGACGTATCCTAAAGCATACATCAAGAAACTTGCAAAAATGTGAAACCTTGTAGGAAAAATTAAAAAAAAACCATATATAAAAATGGACAAAATAAGATGCTCTGTATATTTATAAAGTAAAAATATAGGTAAAATTTTTACTAACTTTATACCAATTAGGGCATAATTGAAATAGATGTTTCACACTAATATTATGGAGCATTTTTAAAATCAAAAGTAGATGATAAAAACGAATACCTTTGTAGATATACATCGAGATCTTTTCATGGTCCATAATTAAATTATCATAATAATGAAATACAACGTTTAGTTGTTAAAAAGACTATTAATAAATTTTCAATTTGTCATAAGTTTCAGATTCATTATTAGAATTGATGAAAAAGAATTTTGGTTATTTTTTAAGAATTAATATTATAGGTGATTACAAACAAGGAAGATTAATCCTATGAAAATAGTGGTTCAACAACTATAGTTTTGATATATAATATCTCCTATGAAATAATATTAGTTTAGCAGATGCTCTTATAAAAAAATTAACACCTATAACTATTTTTATGCTTATAGAAATGAAATATCTTGATATTAAGATCAAAATCAAGAAAAAGAAGGAGATAAAAATCCTACAAAAACAACTCAAGCTTTTATAACTCGAGAAGTCTCGGATGGAGACAAGAAACAAATGATACGAATGATAACTGTATTTTATATAGTTATTTACACCTATTTTATTAATTATAATTGCCATGTTCTCTCTATTTTTAGTTAATATTAGTTTAATAAATTAGTATTTACTATTTTTAATGTTTTTTATGAAAAATAAATAATTTGTATCGAAAACGTACTTAATTGCAAGTTTTCGTCCAAAAATATAATTTCAAATAAAAGAGTGTTTAATTGCAATTTATAAAAGTTGAAAATATAATTTAAATTAAAATCGGGCTTAATTTTAATTATTAAAAGTTTAAAATTTAATTTAAATTAACAAAAGGGCTATACTGCAATTAAACAAAGTTTAAAGTATAATTTGAAATATATTTGTGGGTGAAAATGGAATTAACAAAAGTTATTTATATTGCGCAGCAGGGAAGAAGCCACGTAGCATTCTACAAGTCCCCGGCAACGGTGCCAAAAACTTGTTGTGTGTTTTGCAACACACAGAAAATCATGCAAGTATACACGGTCACAAGTAATAAAGATTTGTAAGTAGAGTATCGTTCCCACGAGGATTTGTTACTATAGTTTGTTGAGTACTAAAATTGTATCTCTATGATTTTATCCAAAACAATCGTTGATTAAGAAAAGGTTTAAAAATAAAATAAAAGAAATCTAGGATTGTAGTTTTTCACCAAATTATTCCACTCCAATCATATTATTTTCTCTTGATTTATATTTTTTTAGTACATTTAATTTGTCAACCGAAAACTTTTTTTTTATTCATACATCTCTTCCAAGCTCCGTATAAACACACCTCGTTAAATTAATTCACTATATCTACTACGAAATTAAATTTAATAAGATTAAATTAAGTTCTAAGTTACTCGAGTAATGGTCACACATTACAATTGGGTATATTCCTATCCTTAATGCATACATGTCATTCTATTTACGAAGCGCAATACACAAAAATGCCTTTCTCAAGTTTATTTTTATGCCTGACAAATCGTTTTTGATAAAATTAAATAAATAATCAGCATTAAAGCGCAAAATAGAGCAAACAAAGCGAACGTCTTATAAATCTATAACCAAAAATAATTAAAATTAAAGCTTCATAAATTTAGATCAAATGCAACCCTAGAAAAATTAAATTACTTCATAAAATTAAAATTAAAATTACAACAGATTCAGAAAAATAAGATGAAGAATAAGGAAAATTAAAACATCAAGAAACGAAAATATTTGGCACACGCAGAACACAACAAAAGCCAAAAAACAACTTCTGCGTGTTCTGTAGTCCAATTCCTAATACCACAAAAATTCTAAACCAAAAAAAACTTCTAAACTCTATCATAATATCACCTATTTATAGCTAAAAAAATACATCAAAAATATTAAAATATCATACACGCGTAACAAATTGTATCGAAAATAAAACCCCGACATTCCCCTTAAAATCCATGGTCACGCGAAAATCAAAACCTTATTTTAATTCACGCGAGACAAGGAGCAGTTTCTGCATTTTTTTTAATTCATTGTGCGTGCCACGTGTCAGCGTTTGATTCGCTGAATAGATTGGTGTGGCACGTGGCAGCAAATAACAGGGAAGCAAGGACGGGCTCACGGAGAATTATCGCACCGGATTGTAGCGCGAGATATGGGGACAACGGTTGGAATGGGTGCGAGATTCGGCACTTTTTCATTCCCCGAAACGTACCACGCGTCCGCTCTTGATTCGTGCAAGGGGAACGTTGGACACGTGGCATACATTAAATGGTTGACGGGAACGATTGCACGTGGTTCAACCACACGAGATTACAACCTTTGGCAGACGCGTAACAGACACGTGGGTCCCACCCTGCATGCCGGCATGCGCGGCAGGTGGGCCCCACTCGAACGTCGAGCCGCGTGAAAGCACAGAGTATGCACACATTCGCTTTGGTTGGGCTTGAACTACACGCGCCAATCTTGACCGTTTATGCTTTGATCGGACGGACCACGTTGCGCGCTTGCATAATAGCGCGTGGCTTCTTCTCACCTGCGCAGAATTTAAAACTTTCCTTAATTATATTTTCACCCACAAATATATTTCAAATTACATTCTAAACTTTATTTAATTGCAATACAGCCCTTTGGTAATTTAAATTAAATTTTAAACTTTTAATAAGTAAAAATTAAGCCCGAATTTAATTTAATTTATATTTTTAACATTTATAAATTGCAAATAAATACTAATTTATTTTGAAATTATATTTTTGGACGAAAACTTGCAATTAAGTACGTTTTCGATACAAATTATTTTTTTTTCATAAAAAACATTAAAAATAGTAAATACTAATTTATTAAACTAATATTAACTAAAAATAGAGAGAACATAGCAATTATAATTAATAAAATAGGTGTAAATAACGATATAAAATACAGTTATCAACGAACTTGATTGTTCAAAACAATTATTAGAATCCAAAAACCCTAAAGATGAAATTTCATTAAAAATTCAATTTAAAGAAGATAAACTTCTTAAAAAAGAATGAAAGAAGAAAATGAAGAACCTAACAGTTCAAAAGAAAGTAGCATCTTTGAAATATAAAAAAACTCAATTGAGTTGATGAAGTAGAAAAAGACTTATGTAATCTATAATGGTCCAAAACCAAGAATTTATAACAATTGGACAAAAACAAGTAAATCTATTATTGAGTTTAGTGGAATAGCTTATAAACCTTTCACCAATAAAATAGAGATTAAAGGCACTTATGCTAATTACAAAGTATCCAAACTAATAACTTTAGAAGAGATACTAAAGAATTACTACGTAGTACTACTACAACAACCAGCAATACCCAACAAGTTGATAACTCTAGAAAAAATAATAAGGCCTCAAATACTATTTAAATAGGCATTTATCCTCGAAACATCAAAGATAATAAGACATATAGTGCTATTTAGGGAAACATTTCTTGGATATTCGTTAGTCATTGAAGATGAAAAGAATCAATATAGAAGTCTTAGTAAACCACAATGGTTGAGTCTCTACAACTTGGTTAGAAAATTTACCTAAGAACATATAGAAGATATGAAGCTCTATACTACAGAAAAGGAATCCCTACAAGAAGTAAATTCAACATTTTAGAAGAAGTTAATCAAATATTTGTTTACAAAGCTTTTCATTCAGAACTAATAGAAAACATATATCCAAAAATTAATTTAAGTGAATAAAATTATTTTCTGAAAAATTTTAAAAAAGAAATCAAAAACTTCAGAAAGAAGATAGGAGCAAGTGACAAGCCCCATTTATCTCTAATATTTCATTTCACTAATGGACTACAATAAGGGAGGATGTATCAGTCCCTATCACTGTATCAAGCTATGAGTTTCTAACACAAACAGAGAAGTTTCCAAATTAAGGGTGTTTAAAAAAAAATTCAACGCGGAGGAACTCTGTGTATTAAAAGGTCAAATGCTAGACCAAATTTACTATGAATTCAAGGAAATTGATAATGTTACAGAGATTAAAGTAAATTACTCAACCAGTAAAGTTATCATCACTTCTCACAGTAGCATGACTCTCATCGAAGAGCATTGTGAAAAGATCACCAAATTTGAGACAATTTTTAATACCAACAACATGAAAATTGGTCAATAAACAAGGAAGATATTATGTTTCTATGTTAGAAAAAAAACCAAAAACCACATATACATTTATTGCATCAAAGATGGAGAAGACGGAAATACGTCATCATCAATGTCATCCAAAAGACTATCAACATGAAATGATAAGGTAGAATAAAGAGGAAGAACCGTCGATAGAAAACAACAAAGAAAAATAAAGATGTAGTACCCACTTCTTTAATTGGTAGTATGTGCCAAGAAAAAGCAATGATTGAAATTAATAAGTCAAAAAGCAGAATTAAAATAAAGATAAAATAATAACTCACACATTATAAAGAGTAATTCCTCTATAAAAGAAATTCTTATTTTCATTTGAGAACAAATAGGAAAAGTTGAGCACACATCTTCTAATCATAACAACTCTCTCTATCCATAAATTATAACAAGTAATTATGTATACAGTAATTATGAGTTGTTAAGAATCTCTTCAAGGTTCTCAGTTGGACTTTAAATTATAATAATTATTATATTATGAATAAAATAGAGTGTAATAACTTTTTTCTAATAAGTCTAAATTAGACACAATCTATGTACAAATGCAAAAGACTCACCATTATGAAAATATATTAAGATTTGAACAATATTGACATATTGAGGAATAATAAGTATAAAAAGAGAAGACGAATAGAAAAAAAGACCATAATACTTGATCAATTAAATTCAATTATAATAATTATAGTTTTTAAATCAATTAAAGATCTTAAATATTCAAATATTTACATATATTAATTTATAATACTGATAAACAAAAAGATAAAATAGTAATAATACAATTCATAAAAAAAATTTAAAAATTAAATTTAATATATAAAAATTAACAAATATTGCTAAACAATTAATCACTAATTTAGTATCAAAGCTACAAGATTATTAACATAATATAAATAAAAAATTAATATAATTAAATTTAAAAATATGAATGATATTAATATAATATTTTTTATAAATTTTAAAAATATAAATAAAGATATGCTATGATCCAAAATATTTTAGATAAATTTCCTAATTAAAATGATTATTCGGTAACGCCGCATAATTGCTGTCGTATTAACGCACAAATACAATCAACATCAGCGGACTTTACGAGGAAAACAACTCCTTATCACTTTACGTAAGCGAGTCGGTCAGACTCAAACATAAAGTAGCAGTGTGTGGTGATCACGAAACAATTTTCTCGGGAAACAATCAGACCTCTTATACCTCTTAGCAAAGGTTGTAATTTGAGTCATGGCATGTGCTAGCTTCGCAAAGCTTAGTGCCTCTTCTTCGCAGTGGATCGGACAACCGAGTTTCACTCAGCGCCATCCATCAACATCCACCCGTTTCACTACTCGCCGACTCTCCATCCCGATCCGTGCCGTTGCTTAAACCGAAGAACTCGTCAAGACTGCCGTGAGTTGTTTTACCTAACTTTTCAATCATCTATTCGTGTTTTTGAATCGTACGTGCATAAATATACGTGTTATGTGTGCATATTGATTCATTGGATTTGTTTGTGATAGAAATTAATGATAATTTCACCAGAATAATATGTGATTAGGATTGAATGGATAATTCTAGATAGTTATAGTCCCAAGTAAATCGAAAATTATAGAATTAATAATTAAAACAAGTAAGTGGAACTAGGTAGAACCTACATGCTGAACTATAAATACTCAACTTGTAAAACTAATTTAATTCAATTTTTTAAAATCATCTTGTGCACCTTTACATACATCAAAGACTTTTCTATTTGTACTCCTTTGATCAACTATCTAACCATTATTAAATCATAAAAATCAAATACCCAACTATTCAACATTACCCAAGCTTATCAATACTCATTGCTAGAAAATACTGTTCAATTTAAATAACTTTACATTTCTATATTCTAAAACCATCAGTTTGTGTTGTGTGTTTATAGATTTTTTCTCGATCAATAAGTGAAAATTGCGAATTTTAGTGACATAATGTTGTTAATTTGTTTGTTTAAGGTAGCTCACTTATTTTTTGTTTTTGATTTTGGGTCAATTCAATTTGTTTCGTTCTTTCTCAGAAAAGATTGTTTGGATCTTTTTTCTATTTGCCTGTGAATTTGAAAGTATCACTCCGGGTTTTGTCGGTGTAATTTACAAGTTGTCTATATATCCGGAGAACGCATTTTGTTTCTAGTCTCTTTGGATTTTGAGGAGCTTGTAATATTTTGATGGCCACCTGTTGCTGGGTTGATGCTTGTCAGTTGTCACTCGTTAGTCTCTGGGCAATCTAGAAATTCTTACGAGCTGAACTAAACTTAGACTTGCTAACTTTCTTTAGACAAAAGTTTTCCGAATGGTTTCAAAAACTAATTTTTCATTTTATTTTTTATGTTACTTTGTTTTTAACCAACTACAGCTAATTCTATATTTACTTTTTATATGATGTAGTCAACTTTCCTGCATAGTTTCGTCTTGTAATTCCTTGGCAATATTAAAATTGCGTGTCTCGTCAAACTTACGTTTCAATGTGCAACAACACTTAAAAAACAACATATTTATGACCATAACAAGTACAAAAGTGAAGTCGAGAGGTTTTTCCCCTCCCCCCTCCCCCCCATAAACGCTCGATGTTTCATGATGTGTAGAAATCGATAGCATCCCCTGGTCGTGGTATCCTTGCTATTGACGAGTCAAATGCAACCTGTGGGAAGAGGTTAGCATCTATTGGCTTGGATAACACTGAGGCCAATCGCAAAGCCTACCGACAACTTTTGTTGACCACTCCTGGTCTCGGTGAATACATTTCTGGGGCTATACTATTTGAGGAAACACTTTACCAGTCAACAACTGATGGAAAGAAGTTCGTTGACTGTTTGCGTGAGGAGAATATTGTGCCTGGTATCAAAGTTGATAAGGTGCGTGTTGGCGGTAATATCTAACATTGATTAAAGATAATATTATGGTAAAGTTTATAAGGATTATGGATATCTTCACCAATTATATTAATCTTTTGGATTTAGAAGTTCCATAATTCTGATAGACTTTGCTAGAATAATTTGTTTGTGACATGCTGATCTCAGCTTTTCATGAAATTAAATTGTTTGGGTTCCAGGGATTGGTTCCTCTACAGGGGTCAAACAATGAATCCTGGTGTCAAGGCTTAGATGGACTGGCTTCAAGATCTGCTGAGTATTACAAGCAGGGTGCTCGCTTTGCTAAATGGTAAGTCAGATGACTTGATTTTCTACTGTATGATTTTGAAGATTCTTCAAGCTAGCTGAATCCAGATTCATCTGTTCCTTGTCAAGTGACAAAGAAGTTTGTGCCTTTTATTGCTGTTTACGTATCCAGGAGGACGGTTGTTAGCATTCCTTGTGGTCCTTCTGCTCTGGCTATTAAGGAAGCTGCATGGGGACTTGCACGTTATGCTGCCATTTCTCAGGTTTGATTGATTTTGGAGATCCACCTCTTTATATTTTAGCTGAACTGTGTTTATTAACTCGAACGGCTTGCAGGAATTATGATTTAGTAAAATATATTTACTTGACTTGTGCTCTGTCTGTGCTGTAGACTGACGCCTGATAGTAGTCTTTGAGTCATGTACGTTGGTATTCAAGATCTTTATGTTACCATTGAATGTTAGATGAAAATGTTTCGTTTTCAATTATTGGAATAAATTTGGTTGATTAAAACTTTTAGCTAGATGATTTGATCTTTTTGAAATAAACTATAGTAAGTAGAGTTCAGAGTTGAATGAAACATATCACTTTTCTCTTTGTAAAATCTTAAGTTATTTGTTTATTTTAGACTTCTCCCTTCCAGATTTTATGATCTGCGTCTATGACAATTAATATGCAGGACAACGGTCTTGTGCCTATTGTGGAGCCTGAGATTTTACTTGATGGGGACCATTCAATAGAGAGGACATTTGACGTGGCAGAGAAGGTGTGGGCTGAAGTCTTCTACTACTTGGCCCAAAACAATGTGATGTTTGAAGGAATCCTTCTCAAGCCCAGCATGGTAACCCCAGGAGCTGAGCACAAGGAGAAGGCTTCTCCTGACACAATTGCCAAATACACTTTGACAATGCTTAAAAGAAAAGTTCCTCCTGCGGTTCCAGGAATTATGGTAAGTCTTGTTGCTTTGCAAATTGAAATAATTTCATATGAGGTACAAGATATTCTTTTTCTTGTTTTATTTTATTTAGTAAATGATGGTATTTCACGTGTTGATCTATGAAGCCATGGTCCAGTTGAATCTAATTTCGATCAGGAAAGCATTTAAATGTTCCCTAACTTTCACAGTTGTGATTGTCAATTTTGTAACTGGACCCATGACTGAAAATTGTGAGCTTCTAAAGTTTAGTCTTATTTGCACACCCACGTGGTTATCAACTCATTAGCGAATGCTTTTTATTTTTTATTTGGTATCAAATCAGTGTCTGTTCCTTATTTCAAACAAATAGTGTCATTTAGTGCTTATAATGGATGCTTTTTAGTCCCTTTATTTTTTCAAAAATTAGTAAATACGGACAATTAGTATGATTGAGGTAATATTTTAAGTAAATATTTTTATATTAATTTTAGTATGGTTATTTATCAATTTTTTTTATTCCCTGTACCAAATGAAATGCAAATCGAATGGCTCAATTTTTCCTAAATATGTTCATTTCAAGTTTACTCCCACCAAATGACGTTATTTTAAAATAATAATAATTTTTTTTAATATATTAAAATAATAATTTGTTTTTAATTAACACTTTTTATAAAATTAAGTATAATAAACAACACCATTTATTAACAAAGAGATTAAATGATACTATTAACCTATTCTAAGAAACCTTAATGACACTTTCTCATTTTATTTGTTAGATTAAGCCGTATTAGTATTCTACAGATTTTAACTAAATTCATATTTAGGTTTACTAATATTTAAAACGAATGATTTAGTTCTTAATATTTTAAAATTTCACAAATAGTTTTCTAAATTTTTATATCATATTATTTAATTCCCTAATTTTTAAAATTTCTTATATATTTCTTAAAATTTTAATTCGTAAATATATATTTTAGTAGTCAAATTAGTAACTATGTGTAAAATTTTATAAATTTAGGAACTTATAATAGATTTAAAACTTTAAGATTTATACGTAAAAATTTAAAAGCTTATGATTTAATCTTAGAATTTAAAATTTTAGAAGTTAATTTAGGAATATTTAAGTTTATTTTTTATTTGTAATTTGTTTTCCCTTCTAGATCTAGTTGACATTCTTCGCTGCTGCATCTTTTTTCTTTCTTTCTTGCTTTGGCTCTAAGAAGAAATCTCTGTTTCCTTTATCTTTCAGTTTTTGTCCGGAGGTCAATCCGAAGTGGAAGCAACTCTCAACCTACATGCAATGAACCAAAGCCCTAACCCATGGCATGTGTCCTTTTCATATGCCCGTGCTCTGCAGAACACTGTCCTCAAGACATGGCAAGGACATCCCGAGAACGTGGAAGCTGCTCAGAAGGCATTATTGGTGCGTGCAAAAGCAAACTCCTTGGCTCAGCTAGGAAGGTACTCGGCTGAGGGTGAAAATGAGGAAGCCAAGAAAGGAATGTTTGTTAAAGGCTATACCTACTAAGTGGCCGAATCAATGCATGTTGGCTGGCATATGATATGAACAACTTGTATTTTTTTTTTAATCACATTTTTCCCTCTCGATAAGAGAGAGAAGCTTTTCTCTTCTTCTTTATTTTTTCCCCTTTATTTATGTAATTTTAATTTTAACTAGCGTTCTTGAATAATACTTGTGAGGAATGGAAACGTGTAGATGGAGTTATAAGGCATGTACTATGCTCAAGTTAGAAATGGAATTGGAAATCGGAAATCGTGGTTTTTGAATTAAGTAAAAAATATATTATATGTATTTTATTCAAGTAAAAATACAAGTAGTGAGTTATTTAGCGTTAAAAGTTCAAAATTTAAAATTTTAAGAAGAATATAATTATATTATATGTATATAATTTATCTATAACATATGTTTCTCTTATTGTGTGTATATCATGAAGACTAGTTTCTATATTTTAATAAAAATGTTACAGGTATTTAAATTGTATTCATGTTAATTGTATTATGTGGTAAATAATTTTAAAATGATAAAGTTATTTATTTTTTAATAAAATTTTATTATATATTATTATAATTAATATAATTATAAATTTATTTATATTTAACATTTCTCCTCTTTATAAATATTAACTTTTTATGGCAGAGTATTAACTGTTTTTTTTCACAATTTCATATATGGATTAGCTCACGTATATGATTGATTATTATTAGTAGAATGTTTCAATATTATTTATTTTTAATTTAATAATAATATATTATTTAATTTATATAATAGTTTTAATACTATAACATTACGTTTGATTAGAGCGGAACTCCCATCCCTAAATAAAAATCGTGTACTATCTCTATTTATAATTGTTATGGAACATAACAACGACTCCACTCGGGAGCAGATATTTACTTTTTTTTTTCCTTAAATAATGTAAAAATAACATTAAAATATAGTGAATTGACGAAAAATATAACAAATATATAATTATAAAAATAAAGAACTTAGTGGTGGATTTCTAATATATTATTTTATTTAAGAATTTAAGTCATAATATAATTACATATAATTTTTTTTTATGTATTATACTGGACGATTATGCGACAAAAGGGGGTAAGAACGGAAGATTCGTAATTTGACTTTTAAAGCTTTCACTTAAAAGTTATTTGCATCATTTGTTGGCCCACCATATATACACGTGCTCTCCTTCTACTTGATATTAATCACTTCTGACCAAATCAGGTAATACATGGGGTACGCATGTAATACGTACCAAAAGCTGAACGATATTTTAGTAAGTTCAATGGTTTCGTTCAGCATAGCATATAAGCGATATCGCCCATTAGGTCAAAATCATATATATCTACATATACGTTATTTCTTATTTTGAATTTTACGTTCTAACTTTTTTTTATTTTAATTACATATATTATTATTATTTTAAAAGATAAATATAAAAACTTAAATTATGTATTTTATTTTATTTATGATTTCTTTCAAAAATGATACTCTTATAATTTTATCTTATTTCTTTCAAAGTTCTTTTCTTCTCTTTTATTTAATGGTTATTGTTTTTATTTTATTTTTTAAATGTGTGATAATCATAAAAAAAAATTGAAAAAAAACCTATGGACCTAATCCTTTACGAAAAAGCAGTTTTTAGTAGAGTTATCTAATAGATAATTTATACTATTTTATATATTATGATAAATAATTATTTTTTAGTAAATAAAATTGATATATTTTATTTAAGTCTAATTTTTTTAATACTTATGAAAACGTTGTTATCTTTTACAAGTTTTTTTTGCTTTATTATTCTTATTTTTTGCTTTTTCTTTATATGCATTTGGTTCGAAGAAGAATTTTACAACCTCTATGATTCTTATTATTTTTAGAATTTTATACAATTTATTGAATATTTTCTAATAATTTTATCATTATTTTATTAATCTATTAAACATGTAATTGTTCTAACTTATGATTATAATTTGCTAAATAAAATAATATCAAAATTAATTAGTAATATAATTTTTAGCATAATGTTCTTTTTTCCACAAATTGCACATATACACCATTTGTATTTTATTATTATGTATAAAAATAAAATATAAAAACATTATAGATTTTGTTAAATAATAATACACAAATCAATTATGTATAAATAAATGATGAATAACTAAGTGAATATATTTAATCTTTAATTATTTATTATAAATTTATATATGAATTATAACCATCTAATTCATTTCATTATAATTCCTCATTTTAAAAAAAGTATGTATGATCTTTTTTTTAATATATAGTATGTATGATAGTTAAAAGTTATGTTCTTTTTAAATAAAAAATAATAAGTTTGAAACGTAAAAATTCTATTGAATTAATACGTGCAAGTAATGGAAAAGTGAAAACAAATGATAATAGCCCATATAGATGACATTTATGGCCGACACTTTCTGGCCAACAATGATATTTATGGCCAACTATTTCTTGACCAAAGACGATATTTTTAGTCGGTCACCTTCTTAGCTGGCTGGTAGCATTCTTAGCTAGTCATATCTCTTAGTCTTGGCCTATCTGCTTGGATGGTGGTTCAATCTTTGGACCACATGTTGGCGGTGGATTTAAAGCTTGGGTGATGTTTAACTTGTATCCATAGTCTCACTTTTATGTTCGACTCTTGTTGCGTTTGTTTGAAATTTTTCTAAGTTTGGGATGACTTTTTGATTCAAGTATTGCTTAGTTCAGCCCCTTGATCTATCATTCCTCCTACTTAGAGTACTTTAATTTGTTTAAGTAGTTTAAGCATGAGATATGTCATCTCATTCATTGAAGCTAAACATGCCTAATTATGGTGCAGGAATTTAAATATAATCCTTGGACTTGAGATGTTATGGCTCGTGAGCCATGACTCCTTTTCAGGGCCTATAACTAACTCTACAACAATAGGAAATTTGATAGGGCATTCTTGTTGTTAGTTGTGGCTTGGACCACATAGAGAACTTATTGATATTTTGAAAACAAATCGCGCTCTGGCCCTGAAAACAAGTAGCTTACATATTGGTATACCTCTTGTTCACTATCTTGGTAGAGTTGTATGCACTGGTTGGATGATGGGGTTTTTATTGCACCTAATTCTACCATATGGTACTCTATGCATTGAGGCACGTGGCTAATAAGTTGGGATGTTTCATCGTATTAGTTTCGACCCGAATGGTACTTTCCATAATCAGGGTGCGTCCTTCAAGGTTACTAAACATACTCTAGACCATAAGGCGTAGTACTCACTTATGGTGCAGTGAGATCTCCAAACTCTCTAAGTCCAAAGGTAGCTTAAGCTCATACGTAGGTTTGTTTCTTATTCATTACCCGTTGTAAGGGTACGTTTCTGATGAGATACTGAGGACTACTTAATACCAAAATGGCATAACTCTTGAGTCACAACCTCCATTTTAAGGCATAAAGCCTATTAAGTGGCTATTAGACCAAGTTAAGTTGTTCTTCATGTAAGTTTGGGTTTAGATGACACTATCCAAGAACAGGGTGCATCCACCAGGGTTACTTAGTCACGCCCAAATTTTTATAGTTTGTTTGGTAGTCTAGGTCTTAAGGCACAATATTTACCTATAAAGTTGCTTCTTATTCACTGGTTGTGGCAAGGGTGTAAGCCCTCGTTATGTGTAAGGCACTGTGGGCTCTGGACTTTTTCAAGCCCAAACAACTTAGGCTTGCTCTTCATTTGATTGTGGATTTTTTATCCTGTCGAATCTTCTAAGTATGGATCTTTGATTTTTAAAAAAAGATGTAAATATCCTAAGTGTTCTATTTATTTATAATAATAAATTCAAAATTCATAATAATTAAAGTTATCATAGGTTCAAAAATTAAAATTGTTAAAAATTTAAGTAAAAAAAAACTAGTAGGGCAAGCACTTTCTAGTTATGGCTAATAGTAATATTACTTGAGGTATTGCATGTTCCATGGGTTGGGACCTCGGATCCACCTAAGTTCTCTAAGCAATGGATACCTTTTCAAAATACCTGTTTTATTTTGTAAAGATCTTTCCAGTTGTGACCTAGGGTCCCTGCCTTTTTCTTTACGGTTGATTGCATTGTTCGTTTAAAAACCAAATCATCTTGTTGGAACTATCGTTGGTTAATTGAGCTGTTGTAATGGTTGGCCATTCTTTGTTGGTAGGCTATCAACCTAATCTCGTTTTGTTCCATTTTTAAGGAAGACTAGATTCAAGGTTAAGTTCTCATCGTACCATTCAGGTTCTTAACACTTATTCTATAACTTGGTAGTCCAATTTCAATTAGGCTTACGAATTCAATACTGTAAGTAAAGGAGAAAGGTATTTCTCCTGTAGCGTTCTAGTTATGGTCTTATAAGCCCACACGACTTCTCGCAGTTTCTCGACTCATAATTTCTTTATGTTTCAAGCTTTCTTTTCAAGTTCAATTTTATCCCTTTATTTGTAGCCTCCACTTTACCGTTGGTCTGTGGGTGCTCAACTACAAAGAATGTATGTTGGATGTGACATTGTTTGCATAAGTTTTTAGTTTTTTTCCTATGAATTAGCTCTTATTAGCTGGCACTAAAGTGTGGTAAACACCAAATCTACATATTATATTATGCCAGATGAAATCAATGACTATATCTTCTGAAATCTAAAGGAAGGGACCAACTTCCACCCATTTGGTGTAGTAGTTTATAGCAATAATTACATACTTTGATTCCCTTGGTCACATGCAATGAGCCAATTAGGTCCAGCCCCTTACTATGCAAATAGCCAAGGACTTTGTAAACATGTTAATTATTCGACAGATTGTTTGGGCAGGTAAGTGCCTCTGACATTTATTACATTTTTTGACTTTGCTGATTGCATCTTTGAGTATTGCAAGTTATTAATACCCTTGCTTAGCTGCTTAATGGGCTAAGCTTCTTGCTCTTGAATGATTACCACATACTTCTTCATGTATTTTAGCAAGGACATAGTTGGCATCATTTGGTGCCAAGCACCTTAATTAGGGGCATGAAACCCATGATGGTATAGTACATTATGGATTATACGGTAACAAAAAACTTTGATCTTAACTTTTCTTGCTTGTTTCCTATCTATTTGTAAGGTTCCACTTATGATAAAACTCTTAATTGGATCCATTCAGTTGGGATCTGACTCAATCAAGTAGATAATTGTCTCATGTAGGCATTTATCCTTAATTTTCTACTATATTGTTATCCTTTAAAATAGATAATGATAATATTTGAAATTTTTTCTACATAAGATAATTAAATGATAATTATTGAATTCTTATCCCTTTAAAATATTTACATTACTTTTATACTTGTATACTAATTAAACACTTATTGAATTTGACTTATAAGTTTATTTACTCATTAAGATCATTTTTTATTATCACGTGGAATGTAAAATTATTTTAATATGTAATATATGATAGATAAAAATAGGTTATGTTTTTTTAATAAAAAAATGATGTTTGAAAGTTATAAATTTTATTGAATTAACAAATTCTTAACTATTTAAATAAAAAACAATTTCATCAAGTAAAAATGAAGTGAAAATAAATGATTATAGTCCAAAGAGAAAAAAAACAATCTTTTATTTAATCTGTAGTTAAAATACCTTAAAATCAATAAAATTTTACAATTTTTATGGATTATAACTTTAATATTTATATATATATCAACAAATAAGGAAAAAATATATTATAATTATTCATTTCTATGAATTTTTAAAATTATTTTTATGATAACAAAATTAATGAAATGTTTATAAAAATGACATGTTTAATGCTCTCATATTTTTTTTCAATTTATCATAATAATAATAATAATGTATTATTATATTTCTAAATATATCATAATATGTTTTCAAAATAATGCATTTTTTTCTCATAATATATTTTAAATTTTAATATTTAATAACATTACATATAAAATATCAACCACCCTACAAATTATGATACAAAACATTTATAAAAAAAATCAATTTAATATAATTCTCATTATAAATTAATATTCATTATATAAAATATTTTGTATATATTATTATTATTTTAATTAAAGTTAACCTATACATTTTTTTATGTTAAATAATTATACTTTTTAAAAAAAAAATACAAAAAAATACTCTAAAAACTCGTAATAATAAAAATAATATTTATTATATCTATCTTCATTATTAAAACAAAACTAATATATCATTTCGTAATCTAATTAAACATCGTTTAAATTGAATTATGTTTACGCAAATTTGTTTAATATTATTATGATATTATTTTTATTATTATAAATTTAAAAAAGTATTATTTATATAATTTATAATTTTTATTTATTAATCTATTAAGTATTATCATTTATTTTGAACTTAGCAAAACATATTACAGGGAAAAAAAACTAAAGATAAAAAAGTGAAATTAAATTTGATTTTTTCATATAATTTTTTAGTTGAAATGAAGCTAAGAGAGGTGACGGAAAAAAAGTGAAAAGCCGGACTCAATGCAATGCGGGTGAGAAAAGGAAAAAACATAATTCTCATTTTTGTTCTCCTTGCTTCACCTGTCTTCTTGTTCATCGTCTCCATTAATAACTAGCTCTCTTCTATTTTTGGGGCGTTTTGAATTCGTAAAAGTCTCTGATCCGATGGCCAGGAGCTTTTCGTCACTCCAATCGTACGCATAAAGCTTTTTTTTTCACTATCACTAATAGCACTCTTTCTACGTAAGTCTCTCTTTTCCTGTATTATGCTTCTATTCTTCTAAACGCTATTTTTTGCATGCTTTATTTATATGAGCTTCTTCAAATTCGTTTTCGAATATATATAATTTATTTGATTGCGGCTATTTGTTTTTTATTGAATTTGTAGGTAGGTAGTTCATTTGGCTTCGATTTTGCAATAGGAACTGAATTTTTTAGAATTATTGTCTTTAGAAATCAATGTTACGCTATTTTCCTTCTTTTTCTTCTTCTTATGATTACTGTCTTTTTGCTGATATTGGGACTTCGTGATTGGTATTGTCCATTTTAGTAACTGGTTTGTGATTCGCTTTCGCTTTTGCTTTCTTTCTTTCTTTTCTTCTTCTTTTTTTTTGTCCTCCTTTCTTTCTGTTTCTTATAAAATCGTATCTCCCTTAACTCGTGCATTTGAATTTCTGGGTTTCTTCCCATTTTTGGTTTCTGGGTGTGTTTCGTCTGCTTTGAGTTTTGATACTGTTTATTAACTGGATTTAGTGGGATTTTAAGACCTTTGATGCTGTGCATGTAAATTTGGTCACTCATTTTCAAGTTGTTTATCAGAATAGACTTGTTTTTGAGATTTGTATATTTCATTTCATCTCTAATAAACTTTTGTAGTGCGGATTTGTCTAAATTTTCTTGATTTTATAATTCCAGCTTATGTTGTAGAGAAGCTTTGAAGCTTGGTGTACTATGCTGTAATAATTTCTATATAAACATGTTTACTTAAAGATTATATTTTAAGGTGTTAGACCTTTCAGCAGAATTATTTTAACTGTTGAATTTAGCTAGTTACTTACAGTTCTATTTTTTTGTTGTCTAAATGTGTGAGAAGACCACGACTGGATTTTAGTTATAAAGCTTTAGTTGTAACGTAAACATTTGAGAATAAGCAGCTTAGAATTTTTATTATTTTGTTTTATTTTGTTGCTTTGTGTCGGTTGTAGAAACCGTTCAGAAGTGTAAAAAGTACATTTAAAAGGCTGTATTATAGAAGGGCTTCACTGGTGGTGTGGTTTAAATCATGAGTGGATTGATGGATGCTTCTTGATTTGCAGAGCTTTATCGGTGTACAACCCTTTTTACTTTTTTACATATCCTTTTAGATTGTATTCGCTTTTCGTATTGGATTTTTATGTGGGAGTGGATTGTTTCTTTGTCGCTGTTGTTGGATGCCACCTTTGTTTTAGGACCATGATATAATCTGTAGGGACTGTAACTCACTGTGGACATGTGGGGCAAGATGGCTTATTAGGTTCATGGCTGACTACATTTTCCATTTTCATGGAATCTACGCCTTTTAAAGAACATACGGCTTAGTGTCGCTATGGTCATTGAATTTCAAATAAACGTAGAATGTTATTAATTTAAAGAATAAATTAAGGAGTAAAATAAGAAGTAAATTAAAGAGTAAATCAATGAGTAATCATGAGTAAATTAATGTTTAATTTAAATAATAATTCAAGGAACTCTTAATTTAAGTATTAATTTAATCAAATAGTGAATTTTCATATAAATAGATGTATAATTGTAATGAATTAATAAAAAAAATGTTCATTTCAATTGAGAGAAAAAAAACTTTAGTGAGAAAATTGAGAGCAATTTTCTTGGGTGTAATTGTATTGTGAGTTGTGAGTGTTGTAAACACCTTATATAATTTCTCCCCTTTCAGTAAAAAGATCTGCAACAGGTCCGGAAACGTAAACACGATTGACCGAATTCCGTTATCAAATTTGTGTGTTATTTTTCTATTCTTGCTTTCTCTTAAATCTAACTTATCGAGAATTTGCGTAATTTCCCAACAATTGGTATCAGAGCGTTTGGTGGTGATTTCTGTCAATTTCCTACAAAGTTACTATTCAAATGAATAGTAAAATTTGTTGATGATATTTGTTTGTTGACGAAGGTGTTCTAATACATGGTGGTTTACATAAATAGTTAGAAACAATATGGAGAAAGTCAGATTTGAGTGAGAGTAATGGTCGCAGATGAAGGAAAGGTGAAACTCGAGAAATTCAATGACACAAATTTTGGGTTTTGGAAAATGTAGATAGAGGATTATCTGTATTAAAAAAATCTGTATCAACCTTTGTCAGGGAAGAAGCTAGAGGCTATGAAGGAAGAAAATTGGAATCTTCTAGACAGACAAGCTCTCAGAGTTATTCGATCGACGCTATCCCGCAATGTTACTTTCAACATAGAAAAGGAAAAGACCACGATGGGTCTTATGGAAGCTCTCTCCAGTATGTATGAGAAGCCATCGGCCTCAAACAAAGTGCACCTGATGAGGTGTTTTTTCATTTTGTAGATGACGGAAGGCGCATCGGTAGCTCAACATCTCAATGAACTCAACACAATCACAACCCAGTTGAGTTCAGTTGAAATTGAATTCGATGAAGAAATACGAGCACTAATACTTTTGTCTTCTCTACCAGAAAGCTGGAATGCTACTGTCACGGCTGTGAGTAGCTCCTCAAGAAACAATAAGTTGAAATTTGACAATGTTTGTGATATGGTTCTCAGTGAAGAGATCCGACGTAGAGAGTTGGGTGAATCTTCAACCTCTTCAGTTTTGCATACAGAGTCAAGAGGAAGAAATTCAATCAGAGGGAATGGACGTGACAGAATAGACTACTGAGGTAGATCAAAGGACAGGAGGTCTAAATCCAAGAATCATAATAATTCCCACAGCTCGAAGACTATCGAGTGTTGGAATTGTGGGAGAACCAGGCACTACAAAAATCAGTGCAAGAATGCATCGAAGGACAAACAAGTGAAGGCAGAGGCAAATGTTACTTCCACCTCAGGAGGAGATGATGCATTGATATGCTCTTTGGAGAGCAAGGTAGAATCTTGGATGCTAGACTCTGGAGCATCGTTCCATGCTACTTCACAGAAAGAATTCTTTGAGAAATATGTCCCTAGAAACCTTGGAAATGTATATCTTGATGATGATCAATCGTGTGCTTTTATTGGCAAAGGTATAGTGAAGATTAAATTGAACGGGTCTGTTTGGGAGTTGAAGGATGTCAGGCATATTCCCTACCTAAGAAGGAACTTAATCTTAGTAGGGCAGTTGGCTAGTGAAGGTTACACTACGATCTTCCATGGTGATGATTGGAAGATTTCAAAAGGTGCAATGACGGTTGCTCGAGGCAAGAAGAGTGACACTCTTTACATGACAGTAGAGGCACGTTGTTCGATTGCAGTTGCAGTAGGCAATGAAACACCAAATTTGTGGCACCAGAGACTAGGTCACATGAGTGAGAAGGGAATGAAGATTATGCACTCAAAGGGAAAACTTCCAAGTTTATAGTTTGCGGAGATAGACATGTGCGAAGATTGTATACTTGGAAAGCAAAAGAGAGTCAGTTTTCAGACAAGTGGCAGAACCCCAAAGAAGAAAAGACTAAAGCTCATTCACTCTGATGTTTAGGGACCAATGATCGTCTCATCCATTGGTGGGAAACACTACTTCGTGACTTTCAATCATGATCACTCTCGGAAGGTATGTGTTTACTTTCTAAAGCATAAGTTTGAAGTATTTGAGGCTTTCAGAAGATGGAAAACTATAGTTGAAAATTAGACAAGTTTGAAGATCAAAAAGCTCAGAATCGACAATGGTAGTGAATATGAAGACACCAGATTCAAAAATTTATGCTATGAGCACGGGATCAAAATGGAAAGAACTGTGTCAGGCACACCTCAACAAAATAGTGTAGCTGAGCGTATAAACTGAATATTGACAGAAAGAGCCAGAAGTATTCGTATATAATCAGGTCTACCGAAGCAGCTCTAGGCAGAAGCAGTCAACACGGTAGCTTATTTAATCAATCGAGGTCTATCTGTTTCATTGGAGCACAAAATAATAGAGGAGGTATGGAGCGAAAGAGAGGTAAAACTGTCACATCTAAAAGTTTTCGGCTGTGTAGTATTTGTGCATATTAGTGATCAAGGCAGGAATAAGCTTGTTCCAAATCCAAGAAATGCACCTTCGTTGGCTATGATGAGGATGAGTTTGGCTATCATATTTGGGATGACGAAAACAAGAAAGTGATCCGTAGGAGAGATATGATTTTCAACAAAAGC
Source organism: Hippophae rhamnoides (assembly GCA_033030585.1). Taxonomy (NCBI): domain Eukaryota; kingdom Viridiplantae; phylum Streptophyta; class Magnoliopsida; order Rosales; family Elaeagnaceae; genus Hippophae; species Hippophae rhamnoides. The sequence goes on from CM065434.1 coordinate 43,236,400, forward strand.
GTGATGTATAAAGACATGCATAAAACATACGCCAACTACTCAGAGCATATTGAGTCAGTATTTCCAGATGCAGATGATGTCTCAGAAAGTTTCGTAATGGAACCAATTGTAACAAGTCCTCAGCCAGAGGAACTCGTTGGACAGAGTAGTATGTAGCAGTTTGACACACCATAATCTCTTACTCCAGCTCCTGTATTGAGGTCTTCTCGACCTCATGTGCCTAACATGAGATATATGAACTATATGTTGTTGATTGATGGATGGGAGCTTGAATGCTATGATGAAGCTTGTCTAACTCGAGATTCCAACAAGTGAGAGCTTGCCATGAAAGTAGAAATGAAATCTCTCATCTCTAACCAGACATGGAAACTAGCTGAGTTACATATGAGAAAGAAGGCACTTCATAACAAATGGTTGTACCGAGTGAAAGAGGAGCATGATGGTTCCAAAAGATATAAAACCCGCCTAGTTGTCAAAGGGTTTCAACAGAAGGAAGGAGTTACTACATTGACATTTTTGCTCCCGTTGTAAAGCTTAATACTATTAGATCAGTGTTGAGTATTGTAGCCATTGAAGATCTTCATCTTGAACAGTTAGATGTGGAGACTGCATTCTTCACGGAGATTTAGATGAAGAGATATACATGTACCAACCAAAAGGTTTCTCAGAAAGAGGGAAGAAGAACATGGTGTGTAGACTTAAGAAGAGTTTGTATGGCCTGAAACAAGCCCCGAGATAGTGGTACAGAAAGTTTGACAGTTTCATGCACAAGGAAGGTTTCCATAAGTGCAATGCCGACCACTGTTGCTACTTCAAGAGATATAGGTCCAGTTATATCATTTTACTACTTTATGTTGATGATATGTTAGTAGCAGGTTCAAATATGGATGATATCAGAAGGTTGAAGCAGCAATTACCAAAGGAGTTTAACTTGAAAGACTTGGGTCCAGCAAAAAAGTTTCTTGGAATGCAAATCATAAGAAATAAGAAGAAAGGATCCTTGCAGTTATCTCAGGTAGAGTACATCAATCGTGTTTTGCAGAGATTCAACATGGACGACGCCAAGCTAGTTAGCATACCCTTAGCCAGTTACTTTCGCCTATCTAAGGATCGGTCCCCTCCGACGGAGGAAGAGAGAGAATTCACGGCTAAGGTTCCTTATGCCTCAGCCATTGGAAGTTTGATGCACTTAATGGTCTATACGAGACTAGACATTGGCTATGTAGTGGGAGTTGTTAGCAGATTTATGTCAAACCTATGGAAAACTCATTGGGAAGCAGTCAAGTGGATTTTGAGGTATCTATGAGGCACCATAAAAAAGTACTTGTACTTTAGTAATAGAGAGTTAAAAGTACAAGGCTACCTAGACGCAGACTTTGGAGGTGAAATTGATCACCGAAGAAGTATCACCGATTATAAATTTATTATTGGAACTACAACTGTTAGTTGAATGTTACTACAAAGGCTGAGTATGTAGCAGTGACTAAAACTAGTAAAGAGATGATATGGCTTCAAGGTTTGTTAACTGAGCTGGGATTCAAACAGGAGAAGAATGCTCTACATAGTGATAGTCAAAATGCAATACACTTGGCGAAGAATTTAGCATTTCATTGTAGAACCAAGCATATTGGACTTCGTTATCACTTCATCAGATCTCTTTTGGAAGATGATGTGTTAATACTGGAGAAGATTCAAGGAAGCAAAAATCCAGCGAATATGTTGACAAAAGTGGTGTATTGATCAAGGTGTGAAGACAGATTGAAATCAGTCTTCAAGTGGGAGATTGTTGGAGATTGCTATAAATGTCCTTAATTCAAGAAGCAAAACAAGGAACAAATTAATGAGCAAATCAAGGAGTGACCATCCTTAATTTGAGGAGTAAATTAATGCTTAATTCAAGGAGAAATTCAAGGAACCCTCAATTTAAGGAGTAATTCAAGGAGTGCATTTTCCTATAAATAGATGTATAATTGTAATGAATCAATAAAAAAAAATGTTCATTCTAATTGAGAGAAAAAAAGCTTTAGTGAAAAAATTGAGAGCAATTTTCTTGAGTGTAATTGGATTGTGAGTTGTGAGTGTTGTAAACACCTTATATAATTTCTCCCCTTTCAGTAAAAAGATCTTCAACAGGTCCGGAAACATAAACAAGATTGACCGAATTCCGTTATCAAATTTGTATGTTATTTTTCTATTCTTGCTTTCTCATAAATCTGACTTATCGGAAATTTGCGTAATTTTCCAACATTTCAAGCATTTAAAATTGTTGTTTGAAGTGGAACTATGAAAACTGGATATGATATTACAGCTTGCCCAATAAATTTCGTATTCTAGTTTCACATTTGATCCTTTGATATTCCCTTTTCTACCATTTTTGTTTTACTATAATATAACTCTCCCATTCTGTAATGGTACTGCTTATGAAGATTAATTATTAAAAATTGAGAAATAACTTAAATAATTATGGCAATTTGATCACCATGGGATTTGAACTGTGCTGATGATGGACTTGCTTTTGCAGCCTAGTCTGGGCAAGTAACACTTGTCCCAATAAAATTTTGGACTATGCATATGCAAAACAGCATGGTGTTTCTGTGGTCTTTTGTTTGAGATATATCTGACTTTTTTTCTTCCCTAAACTATGGGGAGTTGATTCGATCCCACATCCAAGAGGATATGGGGCACCACATTTAGTGCCTTGACATGAGGTGAAGTTATTATCCATCTTCTGCATTGTCTAAATAATTAATGTGTAATAGGGTTGTAAAGTAATGGATAAGTTGGTTCTTTGGATTTCTTTTCTTTTCTACATTTTTCATCATTATCTGGTGTTATACATAGAAATGGTTTTACTAGATTAATGTGTTAGGGTTGACTCATACATGTATTTGCTTTTATAAGATGTAATATTATTGTTGAGTTTTATGAATTAGAGTGCTGCAAATGAACTCATATAACTCATATGATTTGCATCCCCACGAATTCATAATCAATTATGGTTTTTAGGTTGGCTAGAGAATATTTTTGATTTGGTGTTAGGTTCACCATTGCCTGTGGTGGTAGAGTTACAAGTTGTTCTCTCAATTACATGTATCTGTGCTTAATTTTTCTTTCGTAATCCTTTTCAGTGAGCAGGTCTATCAGATGCAAGGGCCAATGGAACCTATCAGTCAAAGGAGGGTGAGGAGAAAGTACCATCTTGTTCAAGAAAATGATGATGTTAGTCAATCAAGTTTGTCTGATGATTTTGATCCATGGACTGCATGGGCTTATAAGCCGCGGACTATTTCAATGTTACTTATTGGTGCCTGTTTTCTCATGTAGGTTCTCTGACATTTCACTAGTTGCTAATACATGTTGGTAGTCTATGACTAGTCACGCAGTAGGTAATTCGGTTGATATATTGGTTTTCATAGATTTCCAATTTCATGTAGGATGTCACTTTGGCTTTGAATAAGTTAGGTAAACTGGTTGGATTTTTTTTTCTTACCTACTGAATTCATTCTGGCATCCCTGTTAAGGTCTCATACCCAGTGTGAACTTTTCTTAAAGCCCATTAAGCTATCCTACTAATTTAATTGAGCTGTTAAAATGGAATTAATAACAACGTTATTAATGACATTATTCTATATTTTCTTACATTTTATTTATATTTTGTTTTAATTGTTTTATTCTATTAATTTTTCTCCTAAGAGTTAAATGCTGTTTTCCCCTTTCTGCCTGAATTATTTTTCTCAAGAGTTTATTCAAACTTCATGTGATTGTGGTTTCATATAAGGGAACATAGTGAAAAAAAATATATGTGTGTGAGTTTAATCTCCATAAATGTTGGGTGATTAAATACTGTGAGTTTGTTACTTTATCGATGTTGTAATGAAAAAAAAAGTTAAATTTATAAAATACCTTTTGCAGTAAATTATTTTGGTGATTATGACAAATTAACACGCCTCGCGCCCCTCATATGTTTCTTTGATTGTGCCGACATCTTTGACAAATTACCAGCTCCCGTATGACTAAAAACTTTTTAATGGTACTTCTTTTTCATTTATCAGTTGGGCAAGAGGAGCACTAGATTCAGAGAGCACTATATCTGAAGATGTCGTTACATCAGTCAAACAGTATTATTTCTCTCTATCGATTTTCCTGTGATTGTTTTCTTCATATGGCAATATCATCTATGTAAATTTTACATAAGTGCCTTTTCTGCACTGTTTTGTGTAGAGGCACATGGGCTGCAATTGCTGTTTTTCTTGCTTACTTCTTGCTGCAAGCCCCCTCAACGTAAGTTCTTGGTTAAATTTTTTCTGTGTAGTTGTCACATATAATGACTCATCTTGAATTAAATCTACTTTTGCAGCTCTCTTAGATTCAAATTATGTGAATTCGTCACTTATTGTCATATTGGTCAAGCTTCTATGAAATTTTTTCTTCCAATTCTCCATTCCTAGTACTCTCTTCTCCTCCTCCTCCTCCTTCTTCTTCCTTTTTTTCTCCCTCATTATGCTAATAAGCTGGTCGTTCACTGTTTAGTTTGATAACGTCGCAATGTATACGTCAGACTAGTGGGAAAATGAATGGACAAATTTAGAAAATCCATATCTATTCATTCTGAGTTATGTGCTGTCTTTTGCATCAAATAGCTCTCCTATTTATGATAGGTCATAAATATTAAGATTTGTTTATTCTCTGATTCTACTGAATATTTTGCAAGATGAGGAGTGCAGAACTGGTTATTTAAAAATTAGGTCTGTTTGGCCGTGTAACTCTAAATTTGTTATCAAAAATTGTTCTCAAGTCATTATCTAAAAACACTTATCAATAAATTTGAGAAGCATAAAGTGTTTGGTCATTTTATTTAAAAAGCGTTATTAAAAAAAATCCAAGGTGTTTTGGCCATATTATTCTCAAAAACTGTTTTAGAGAGTTTTGTTTCATATTCTTCATTTTTTAAGAAAACAGTTTTTGAGTCACTCGGCCAAACAGACCTTAAGGTTCCGACTCATTTTTGCTGGAGTTGGCAAAGTATATGGTTTCTTTCTCGTTTAGGAAAATAAGTGTTCTTTATGGTTGAGTTTTACAGTAGCATTCATGTGAAAATATCAGTAATGTTCTCTGACACATACATTTCATTTCATACAGAGTCCTCATTAGGCCACATCCTGCAATTTGGCGCTTAGTTCATGGTGTGGCTGTTATTTACCTTCTTGTTCTTACATTTTTACTTTTTCAGGTTGGTCTCTGTCTTTTTCTATTTGTCTCCTGTAGGTCTCTTTTTAATTTCCCCTTCCAATCTGAGAAGAAAAATAAGAAAAACTAAAGTAAAAGGGATTATGTCTGTCTTTTAAAATTCATTTTGGTTGCTGATTTGTGTCCATATTAGACAATTTATATTTTTTAGAACCTCTTTAGATGTTCTTTTTGACCAGGGTACCTTCTAATCATTAGTCACTCTCTAGGATTATTGCTTCTTTTTATTTTTGGAAGTTATCCAATGTGTATTTTTTATCTTATATGACAGTGAGGTTTCAATTTTTTATTTTCAGAAGCGTGATGATGCACGGCAATTTATGAAGTTTCTCCATCTTGATCTTGGTGTCGGTAATGCATCTTAAGAACATGCACTGTACAAGTTACCATCGTAATTTAGTTTATTCAATCGAAGATATAATTGGAAACATCTTATTCCTTTTATGACTGCATATTTGCTGATTTATTTCTTTGAATGTTTGATCAGCTTGTATTAATTTATGTAGAACTTCCGGAAAGATCCTACGGAGCTGACTGCCGTATATATGTCCCCGAAAATCCCACAAGCAGGTTTAAGAACGTTTATGTATGATTCTTCTTTGATAACCTATCTACTAATTTCTCGATTTTGCTCTCTTCATGTTGATCATTGTAGCTCTTGGGAGTATCAGTTATCTTATCTTTCTTCTTTTCTCTAGGAAACACTTTTTGATGAATTTGTTGTAGCTCATATTATTGGTTGGTGGGGCAAGGCTATACTGATCAGGAATCAGCTCCTTCTGTGGGTGTTATCCATTGGATTTGAGTTGATGGAGGTTAGTTCTTTTACCTGGTTTTCACACGACACAGATACTTAAGCATGTGTTTCTGTTTTTCACTTCTATTTTTGCCATAACCAATGGCTTTTTGCCTTTTCTATTTTCTTCATATGCTACCTCAAATTTTGATATTGGTTTGTATACGATATACTGGAACTTTCAGGTTACCTTTCGCCACATGTTACCAAACTTCAACGAGTGCTGGTGGGACAGTTTTATCCTTGATATTCTTATCTGCAACTCGTTTGGTGAGAATAATCTTCTAGTTCTAACTTTTTAAGTTATACTTATCACCCTTTCTTCTGTCAATTCCCCCCCTCCCCCCCGAAAAAAAAACCACTAAATAAATAAATAATAATAATACTATTTTATGCTGGTCCATTCTGTAGATAGACGGTTTCTCTGGTATCCAAAGTTTAATTATGGAACCCCTTTTTCCACATTCAGGCTCTTGTCTTTAGCACCTAGTTCTTCAGTCTTCGACATTCGCGTGCATCTTTTATCTTCAATATTCGGAGAGAGAAAAAAACATTAGGATAATTCAGAGTAATACATCTTTCGGAATTGTTCATTAACTTGCTTATGATCTGTATTTACCAGGTTTTAGGATCCCTGAATACATGGTCTACTCTTTGTTTTAAAATTTATGTTCTAATATTTTACCATAGCATGCAAAGAATTTAATGCTAGTAACATGAATGGGAACTGACAATTATTTCAAGTGTTAAGTTATATTTGATATTGTAATTTCTTGACATGCTATGTCTTCTTATATTATTTGACATGCTATGACATGCTGACTTTTCATTATTTCACTTGTATGCTACGTTTGTCTCTGACTTATTGTCTTTGCATGCTATGACATCTTCGCTTGTACTTCTTCTTGCGTGGTGTCGAACTCGTATATAAAATTTCTATCAAATTACCCTCTCTTCACTCATTTCCGACATCGGCAGCCTTCCGACTCGCTCGGCCGCTCGTTCCAGAACCGGCTCATTCGCTCGGCTCGCTCACCACCTCCCGGCTCGCAACTCATTTCGGCTCTCGGCTCATTTCTCGCCGACTCTCTCTCGGCCCCTCCGCTCGGCCAGGTTCCGGGCTTGTTTCGACTCGCTTTTTTCATTTTTAAGGATATCTCCTTTATCTTTGTCTCATATATTTCTTTATATCTCTCCGTTATTTCGTTAAAATGGGCCAGAAATGATATCACAAAAACCAATCTACACCACCCTTGATGATACTAACTACCTAGCACAGACAATGATGAAAAGTTTCTTGAAAGGGCCCTTGGCTATGGCGTTTCATAAGCGATGATATCTACATACCCGTCAGAAACCACTTGAAAACAACTCTTATTCTTTGATCGCCTTGAAAATGGGAGAGTAAACATCGTCAAATTATTACCTGGTTCCGTAACACCGGCTTTACCCTCGTTCATGGTGAATTTGGGCGTTTGACCTTTGCGAAAGAAGTTTGGGAATTTCTTGAGGCTCATTTCTTTGACAGCAGTTGCTTGACCAATATCAGCTTTTAAACTCTTGTACGAACGCGAGAAATTTGATCGAACCATTAACCAATTTCTCTGCAAAATGCGTACTATTTATTTGGGATCGACTCGCTCTTTCTGAACCAACTTGGGACAAACAAGATTGATCTTTGAGATGTTTTGCAACTTCTAGTAATCTGACGTCTTGTTATTTTTCTGTAGCTCTCATGATCGATTTGAACTGTTCGGGCTTCCTTACTCCGTGATCCCTTTCCATCCTTAGATACTTTGTGGCCAGCTTGACTACGGAAGAAACTTCGAATGGGGTTTTCAAAGTTCATCGCTCTGATCTGTTCTTGCCACCCGCTTTTATCGCTGCAAGGAGGTTAAAGAGGACTTGAGCATCGAGGCTGCACCTCTTGCATCCTGACCCAAATCGTCATGAAAGCTTACATGTCCCGTTCGGGTATGTATATATTGTCGCTGAAGGGTCAGGACAACTTTAATAGAGATTGCTTTCGGAATCCCTCTCGGCATTCCTCACGGAATCCTCTCGGACATTCCTCACCGGAATCCTGCCAGCGTCTTCGGTAAAAATAGTAACTCATCATCACCATTTGCTTAGGGATAATGTGACAAATTTACTTTCTCTACTCGAGAACTTGAAGGTCTTCTTAAACATGTTCTCTCGCTGATCTAGTAATGCTTCTCCTCTTGCCTTGTCTCTCACGTCGGGTAAATCTTTATGGTATTTTGATTGCTTGTTGTAACCGATATGACTGTGATACTCACGTCTTACTCGCGATCTTCCATCTCCCGAACCTTTAATTCAAGCGCGATGGTTCACGTATGCATGTTATTGTCTTTGTAGGACAAGTTTCCACGTCTTTATATCACTTTCGACACCTTTCATATTCCCGACCTTATAAATCTTTATCTCTGTTGGTCGATTATGTGAACTTGGTCTTACTATTACTTTTCCTCTTACGGTTGTCGTAATGCGGGATCATGAACGGAATGGATCGCAGGATAAGCGCGTAAGGTTGGACGATTATTTGAACTTATCAGCCGTCTACCCCGATTCTCCTCGCTTACATTGCTTTGCATACCTGCTCTGTCAACCTGTGTGGCATGCTCGTCTAGCCCGACATACATAGGGACGTCTTAGATCCGTAGCATCTTACGGTAAATTAGGATCTGTTTATTTCGATAATGTAAATTGTTTGCCTTGTCAATTGGGAAAACAACACAACATGTTTTAATAAAGTGATTCTACTCTGTACATCCCCGCACGGACTTAATTCATTCGATGTTTGGGGTCCGTCGCGTCTCTTATGGGGGATGTGTTTATTTTGTCATTTTTATTGATGATTATTCAAGATTCATGGATTTTTCTCGTGAAACATAGATCTGAATTACCCAATTTATTATGATTTTGCCCCAAATGGTTAAAACCCAAATTTTCTCAAAATATCAAAGTGCTTAGAAGTGATAATGCTATGGAATATAAAGAAACAAATTTTTTAGAATTTTCTTCGACAAAATGGGACTTCTTTCTCGATATTCTTGTCTGGCATCTCAGACAAAATGGAAGAGGCGGCGAAAACAGAGACATATTCTTATCTTTGTTATTACTCTCTCGTTTCTAGTTCTTGTCTGACGCTTTTGGGGTAAAGCGGCTAAATGCATTTGTTTATACCATCAATCGTGTTCCATTACCTATTATTCACAATCAATCCCGCTTATGAGCGTCTACATAGTATACTCCATCTTATGAACTACTCGAGTGTTTGGTTGTGCACTGTTTTTGTTCTTTACCTCATGAACACAATAAATTAGAACCGTTCTCGTCTTTGTTGTTTCTTAGGGTATGGAATAAACATAAAGGCTATCGTTGTTGGGACCACATCTCTACAAGCGATTGCGCATCTCGTCATGTCATCTTTTGGGAACATAAAATGTTTTCCTACTGTTCTTCATTTCATGTCTCGTCTCACCTCGCTCTCGCTTTTAATGTGGCCAAACTATTGATTTATTTCCTCACGACATTGCTCCATTACCGCCGTAGTACGGCTACGGCCTGCGTGTATGCACTCGCCTGGCGATCCTACCATAACAACGTCTTAGAGACCCAGTACGATTGTCGAGTCATCAACCGTCGTTACACTCGTGTAAGTAGTCTTCCTTTTCATCTTCGTGATTACCCGATGTTTCTACACTATTTTGTCATCATGAACCCCAGAAACTATAGAGAAGCTAGTTAACCCTTATTGGCAGCGTATATGACGGATGAATTACTGACGTTAACAAAAGCACGTATCGTGGGATCTTGTTGATCTTCGTCTAATAAATCTTTGATTGGTTGTAAGTGGATCTTCAAAATCAAAACTCGTTCGGATGGGTACGTGGAACGATATAAAGCTCGTACGGTTGCAAAGGGTTTTACACGGGAATATGGAATCGACTATGAAGAAACCTTTGCACGCATGGCTCGACTCGCACTGCATTCGAAGTATCATTCATTCTTCTATTTGCCGAAATTGGAACATGTTTCAAATGGATGTCAAAAATGCTTTTCTCGATGGAGACATGGCGAGGAAGTTTATATGAAACCTCTCACGGATACCTTCGTTCACACTCGTCAAGTATGCGGACTTCGTAGGTGCTTTCTCTGTCTTTCAAACAAGCTCGCTCGAGCTTGGTTTATAAGTCGGCCTACTACACTGCCGACTTTGGTTTCACTTGGTTCTTATGACTCAGGTCTCTCTTTATTCGGAAGACTCACATTTGGTGTAACATACACTCGCTTTATGTAGATGATATGATCATGCTTAGGGAATGACTCAATGGAATTATTGATCTCGAAAGCGGTTTTTGAGTCATCAATTTGAAATGAAAGACCTTGGTCGTCTCCACTACTTCTTGGGCCTAGAAATCTCGTCGATTCTCGAGGATATTTATCTCTCCAAGCAAAGTACTCTTGGAGATATTCTTAATCGGTGGCGCTTCTTGATTGTAAAAGCTAGCATCAACACTGCAGAAACCAATGTCAAACTTACTCCGTTAGATGGTCTTCTCTCGGATGCCACGTTATACGGTGACTAGTAAGCGACCTTGTTTATCTCGATCGCTCGTCACGACATTGCCTATCTTAAATGTTCATCTGGTTAGTCAATTCATGTATACCTCACGGTCACCCGGTTATCTTTGCGGTTCTTCGCATTCTTATTTACATCGAAAACCTTATGTTTCCACGGATGCTCCATTTCTCGACAAGTCTAATCTTAACTTTCGCCTCTTTCGATCTTTGATTGGGCGGGTGACCAATGATCGTCGCTACCGCTTTGGATATTGTTTCTTTCTTGGAAACTCTCTTATATCTTGGCGAAAGCGAGAAACGATCTCTCAACTTCTCGATCCGGTATTTGAGAAAGTGAATATCGTGCTTTCTTCTTGGCCTTTCGAGAACTTCTTTGGCTCGGATTGGTTGCTAACGATATGGGTGTTCTCGATCAAGCGCAACTATCTTATATTGTGACAATCAGTCTTGCTATTAGGATTGCTTCGATAATGTATTTCATGAGCGAAGCAAACATATCGAGATTGATTGTCATTTTGTTCGTCAACGTGTTCTTGAACCTTTGTTTGTCTCGAATCGATATCGCCATGAGATCAAACGGTGACATCTTACAAAATCTGCATCTACCAGGTAGATTTCAAAATTAGTTTGAAACTCAAGTTGATTGTTTCTCTTTACTCCTTGAGTTTGAGGGGGATGTTAAGTTATATTTGATATTGTAATTTACTTAAGCGCTCTTACTGCTTGTATTTGACACTTCTGCTTCTATTTCACTTGTCTACATTTGTCTCTAAGCCCTTATTTACTTGTCTTCTTGTCTTCTGCCAGCATTCTGATCGCATAAATAGGGTTACTACATGTATGCGTTAAACACTTCGTCTGACGTTAAATCGTTAACTTTCTTATGCTCTATACTCTTCACATCAAGGATGCTCAAAGTAAAATAGGTTGTCTGGAATGCAACTTGACCCTTTTTCTTTTTAAATTAGCAGTTTCCATAACAATATTGTTTTGTTCATTCTTTACAGGTATTTGGGCAGGAATGCATACTGTCAGATACTTTGATGGAAAAACATACAAGTGGGTGGGTTTAAGCCGTCAGCCTAATATTTTTGGAAAGGTATTTTAGTCTTCTAAGCCTGTTTTGCACAATTATTTCATGGTTGGAACTTTTCTCTTCTATGTTCAACAAAAGTAGACTTTTTTTTTTCTTTTTTTAATTCTCAAAGGTACTCTGTACTCTAAATAGCGTAGAATAAATATTACTTCTATATTTATACTTGATTGACAGCAATTGTACGAAAAGGCCAAGCAAGTTTCTCATCCTAAGACTTGCATTTTCTAGTTAGCAAATGTGCCTTCTTTGCTAGGTACTTTTGGGGCATGACAAATTTTCCTGTAGACATGGAAGTTCATATCCATAAAAATGGAAATTAACATTTGTTTTATTTTATTTTACTTTTCAAAAAGAATGAGATGTTGAAATTTACAATAATGTCTTATATGATCTATTTTTCATGTTTTCCTCCTCTTCTTTTCTTTCTTGCTACCCTCTGCCCCTTGCTCGTTGTCATGCATAATGCTACCAAGTTATGTGATGTTTAAGATCTACTTTTCATTGGTTTAGGTCAAACGAACATTGGGGCAATTTACACCAGCTCATTGGGACAAGGATGAATGGCATCCCCTCCTTGGTCCATGGCGTTTCATTCAAGTTCTTAGTCTTTGCATTGTGTTTCTAACAGTGGAGATTAATACATTCTTTCTGAAGTCCTGTTTATGGATTCCTCCTCGAAATCCAGTCATCATCTATAGGTTGATACTCTGGTGGCTAATTGCAATTCCTACAATCCGGGAGTATAATTCATACCTTCAAGACAGGTACTGTAAATCTCTTTCTCATGCTTATACACTGTCCTAGAAATCTTAATATCTACCTGGACTTGCATTTTTTTTAATTACCTTTATTTAACTACCATGTCTTCTACAGGAAACCAGTTAAGAAAGTAGGTGCATTTTGTTGGCTCTCCCTTGCTATTTGCATAATTGAACTTCTAATATGCATTAAGTTTGGGCATGGTATGTTCTTCTTGAACTCCTCTTTTTTCTTCTCCACCAAAAAGAGTTACACATTTGCTACTAAATAAATTGTCTCAGCTGATTTTGAGATAGTGATGATTCTTTTTTTTTTCGAAAACAGCTTTACAGGTCCTTTTAACTTTTCCAAAGTGTGCAATTTAGTCCTCTAATTGAGAGGTGTCAATTGTTGTTGAAAAATTAGTGTTGAGAACGCCAAGGCCAAAGGACAAGGCCTAGGCCTAACTAAATAAAACAAGCTCTCTCAAAGTTGTATTATTTCTTTCATATTTTCATTACAATTCTATAGCTATATATAAGGAGATTTACTCATTGAATTACTATTTGAATTAAACATTCCTTTATTTACTCCTTGAATTAAGGATTCATTGTTTTACTCATTGAATTAAGGATTCCTTGTTTTTCTCCTTGAATTAAGGATTTCTTGTTTTTCTCCTTGAATTAATCCTTAAATTAAGGATGATAACTTCTTGATTTACTCCTTAATTTATTCCTTAAATTAAGGTTCTTGATTTACTCCTTAAATTAAGAAGTTCACACTCCTTAAATTACTCATTAAATTATTCCTTAATTTTATCTCCAATACTCCCCCTCAAGCTGGATCCATAAGGTTTATGGATCTAAGCTTGCACAGAAGTCGTTGAAACTGATGAGAAGCCAAGGCATCAAATGTAAAACTAACAAAAAATGCTGATTACGATAGCAAAAAAAAAAAAAAACAAAAATATTGTTGTCGATGTGGGAGTTGCAGGAGAGATTTAATACATCATCGCCAAGAGCTTAGTTTCAATGTGGGACCTTTCCTTTTACCATAATACTCCTCCTCCACATCAGGTAGGTAGAAACTGTAGGAGAGATTTAATCCATCATCGCTAAGAGCTTGGTTGCAATGTGGGACCTTTCTTTTTACCACAATACTCCTCCTACACATCAAGTCGATAGAAGCTGCAGGAGAGATTTAATCCATCATCGCCAAGAGCTTGGTTTCAATGTGGGACCTTTCCTTTTACCACAATACTCCTCCTCCACATCAAGTCGGTAGAAGTTGCAAGAGAGATTTAATCCATCATCGCCAAGAACTTGGTTTCAATGTGGGACCTTTCCTTTTACCATAATACTTCCCCTCCAAATCGGGCAGGTAGGAGCTATAGGAGAGATTTAATCCATCATCACCAAGAGAATTTGGTTTGAAAAAACAAATAGAATAAGAAATCGCTTTGATAGAGTGTCAAACGCACTTTGAGCAGAGGAATAACAATTTTTGTCCAAGAAGATCGACTTGCTCTGATACCATGTTGAAAATTGGTGTTGAAAACGCTAAGGCCAAAGGCCAAAGGCCTTGCCAAATAAAAAAAGCTCTCTCAAAGTTGTATTCTTTTTTTCATATTTTCATTACAATTCTATAGCTATATATAAGGAGATTTACTCTTTGAATTACTATTTGAATTAAACATTCCTTGATTTACTCATTGAATTAAGGATTCCTTGTTTTTCTCCTTGAATTAATGATTCCTTGTTTTTCTCCTTGAATTAATGATTCCTTGTTTTTCTCCTTGAATTAAGGATTCCTTGTTTTTCTCATTGAATTAATCCTTAAATTAAGGATGATAACTACTTGATTTACTCCTTAATTTATTTCTTAAATTAAGGTTCTTGATTTACTCATTAAATTAAGAAGTTCACACTCCTTAATTTACTCCTTAAATTACTCATTAAATTATTCCTTAATTTACTCCTTAAATTACTCATTAAATTATTCCTTAATTTTATCTCCAATAATTGTATCGTGTTAGCCGTATACGTGTCATGTTCGTTTAGTGTTCTTCGTGTTGTGTTTTGGCATTAATCGTATCGGTTTTCGTATTAGTTGACACATAAAAAAATTACTTAATTTTTTTCGTATTGTCTATTTATAATAATAATAAATAATAAGATCTTTAAAGACATGACAAAATTATTGATTAATTCTTAATAAATTTTTTATTCATATCTTATCGGGTTCATTTTGTGTTATATTATCGTGTGACACCACTGCTCTAACGTTACATGGTGGAACATAGTTTATCCTTCACTCTTAATTTCTTTTGTTTTTGTTTTTATATTGGCAGGATTATACCCTAAATCTATGCCATTATGGCTGGCGATGTTCTGGAATTGTGTTTTAGTTGGGATTATATTATTCCTTATGGTTTGGTCCTGGAAATTACATCCAAGTTTAGGGAGAAAAAAAAAACAATGATTTGATATTATTCTTTGGTTTTTTCATATTCCATGTGAATCACAGTTTCTTAAATACATAATTGAACGGGGGCAATGTCACGTTATGAGCAAGTACAAATGCATGCTAAATGAACACAAATTTACACTCAAATCATTTATAATATATTCATTTATAATATATTTATAATATATTCATTTATAATATATATAGAAATAAATAATTTCATCATTTTCAAAATTATTTTACTAAGTGACACACCATAATTAAATTGACGCAAATTTATAGGTATTTAGTATTCATAGTATGATATCAAGTATGAACACAATTTTCCAAGGAAAAAAGAAAGTATCAAAACAACTTAATCCAAAATCAAAACATGAAAATTTAAGTCTAAATGCAACATTTAAAAAATTAATTATATTATCGTAATTATTTTTGTTATTATCACAATAAAAATATATAAAATATCTATTTTATTTATAATATTAATTATCTATTTTATTTATAATATTAATTATTCTTTAATGTTATTATTATTGAATAAATATTAGATAAAATGATTAATAATGAATTATTATTGTAATAATATTATTATCATTAAAACTATTTTGTAAATTTTAGCAGTATTAGTTTTGAACTCGTGGTATGCATCGGGTGAGTACATATAATATAATTATATTATTCAAGTTGTTTATTTTAAGAAAATGATACATAATAAAACTAACAAAATAATTAGGAGAATAACCAAAATAATATTTATGTACATTTTACTACAACCGTTTATAAGAAATGATTTATTATAGGGTCATTTTATACATAAAAAATAATGTATATTAATTAATCACAAATATTATCTATTTATAAATGAATTAAATAAAATAGATTTATTCATTAAATAAGTAACTATAAACCATATCTGTTTTCACATTTAATGTGATTAATTTACTAATGTACAAGACAAAAAAAATGAAAGAGATTAATCAAAACATTATTTATGGACATTTTATTATAACTATTTATAAAAAATATATTTATCATAATAATAATATTTTATGCTTAAAAATAAAATATATTAACTAACCATAAATTTTATGTATTTATAAATGAATAAGTTGAACTCATTTATTTATTAAATGAATAAACATGAATCACATTAGTTTTCACATTTATTATAATTAAAATAATTATCTAAAAATAATAATGTAAAATTACGTAATAGAATTATCAAAATAACTATTTATAAATAATATGTACATATTGAGTAAAATATTTACAAAAAAAAGTAGAATAACGAGAATTACTATTTACGATGATTTGTTACATTTAAAGTAAAGTGTTAAAATTTTGAAAATGTTTATGTGATTAAAATAGTTATCGAATAATAATAATGTAAAAATAAGATACAATAAAATTATTAAATATAATAATGTATAAAAATATGGTATATTAATATAGGAGCATTTTAATAGTTAGTAGTTTAAAAAATACAATAATTAAATAAAAAAATAGTTGAAGCTAGAAATAAAAAGGAAAAAAGCAATGGAAAAAATGGAAAAGAAAAAGAATGTGAGAAAAGACATCACTGTTCATGCTCATTGATTCTTTTTATATATATTAATTTTGAAATAAAGTTATTTATTTTAAAAAATTATTTAAATTAACATGTAATTTATTAAAAAATATATTTATTTTTATCTCATATTTTATATTAATACTTGATTTAAAATATTGATATAAATTTTTAAAAAATATAATAATATTACGTTATTTAAATTTAATAAGTATTTAGTAGTTTTAATTATCGAACAATAATTAATATTATTTTAAATTTATTAATTTAAAAAAATATCTTTAAATAAATATTTTTAAATTTAATAAATATATAGGAAAATTTTGATATTTATCATTATATAAGAAAATATAGACAATAAAAAAGAGAGAGAGTTATAAGTACATTTTTTTAAATAAAAGAATGAGATGTAAAATAGATAAAAATAAAAAAAATAATCAAAATAAAAAATAATTCAACTAACAAAATAATTATTTGTAAAAGTATATTTATTTTTGTATTTATTTGTGTATAAATAAAAATATATTTATTTTAAAAACATTTTAATATTTATTTATATTTAAAAAAATATAAAAATAGACAGTAAGAATAACCATATATATTTTTCATTGGTTATTTCTAATTTTTATTTATAATTGAAAAAAATGTATTTATTTTAAGGATATTTTTGTATTTATTTGTATGTATAAATAAAAGGTCTATTTATGTTAAAAATATTTTAGTATTTATTTGTATGTACAAATAAAAAATTTATTTATTTTAATGATATGTTGATATAATAAAGATAATTATATTATATAAAATAATTATTTATATAAATATATTTATTATATAGATATTTTTGTATTTAATAATAAAAAAAATTAAACCAAAGGGAAAATAAGAAAGTACAACTGTACAACGATCAAATACAGTAGCCATTGAGGCTTAAGATAAGAAGTAATGATTTTAGTCTATTTAAGACAATTTTGACCAATTTTAATCAAAATTAAAAAGCTTGTTACTCTTTAATCGTTTAAACCTATAGGCCTAACAATAGCCCATTTAAAATGGAATCCCATCTTCAAAATTCATGTATGGCGTATATAACAAAAGGTCCTCCAATTTATATGCTCAATACATCCAACCCTTTAGGTGCGGTGCATACAGGTCTTTTACATTATTTTGGATTATTAGTTTTGGATATTGATAATTTAAATTTAATAAATAATAATATTAATAGATAAATAATAATAATAATTATTTTTATTTTTATTAAAAAAAAATAAAAAATATTTAATTATGATAAGACGAAAAATTAATATTAAAATTTTATATAAAGATATGAAAATATACTATTAAACTAAATAATTAATTCATTTGTAACTTTTTAGTAAGTAGTAAATATATAAAAATTATTTTATTAGTAAAATATTAATTAAATTATTATTTTAATGAAAAATATATACATAATAATTATTATTTTATGAATATAAAGTATGACATGAGTGATACAAAATTTAAATATGAGTGATATTTTATTTAAAAAATGAATTAAATATAATAGAATGAAATATATGAATTCGATAAAACTTATAAATTTAATAAAAAAATTTAGAATATTTTTTTACTTAAATATATCATGATATTGATACGAAAAAATATAATTAATTATATACAATTATGACATCTAAAATAATAATTAAAAGTTAATAATATAAAATTAATATACGATAAAATTATCAAATATAAATTAAATTATTATTTAGTATAAAAATATGAAAAAAATAGCAAACCTAAAATAAAGCTTAAAAAATAATAATACAGAAAGCCAGAAAGGTAGAAAGAAAGAAAAGAAAAAAAAAAGAAAGAAAGAAAGGGAGAATGGTTAGGGCCTTTAGGCTTTTTATATATAAGATGTATTTGGTGTTGTTTGGTCAGGTATCTTAGATTTGAAAGTGTGTGCTTGTTTTTTGAAAAAAAAAAGGGAATTTATTAAAAATAAATTATATTATTTTAATATTATTTTATTAAAATATATTTTTATATATAATGATTAAAATATGAATTTTTAATTATATAAATTTTAATATAAAATTATTTAAATATATATATATATTATTTTAAAAAATAAAAAAAATAATAGCAATTAAAAAATATTTTATGATAAAATTTTATTTTAATTATTAATTATTAATTTTTAATATTTATATTTAATTACGTTTAATTATTTTATAAAAAAAATAATATTTTAATGTAAAACTTATGAAAATAATATAATTTTTTAATTTTTTAAATAAATAATAAATGATTAAATCAAGTAAAAGAAATAATATAGTGACTTTTATATCATTAATCTCATTCATATAAATTAATTATAAAACAAAATGTATATATTTAATAACAATATAAGACTTTTCATTAACACTCTGTTTCGCTCAAATCTAAACACCAGGAATTTTGGACTATAAGATGGGAATTTTTTTTTAATTACTCGGTACTTAAGAAAGGTATTTTTAGCGAAAGAGAGAGACTCAAAAATTTATATATATATATATATATATATTTATGTAGACTCATTTACCTTCTATTTTGCATTTATTTCCAATAAGAGAAAATTTACTCCTGCATTACTGAAAAAATTCTCATGTTTTAGAATTAGGTATAGGAATCATGTATTCAATTAGCCATGAAAAAATTCTCATGCCAGTTTTTCACGGGTCTGCTTTCTCTCTCTTTCTCCCTTTCATATGGATTAGGATCTCTGCTTCTTTTTTTTTCAGCTTGTTTATACTTGTTTTTAAATTTCAACCGTCCATTTTATATATAATGCATGTGGTGATTTAAAGCTCAGCTTTAATTTCTGTAATCTGAGATTGAATTTACTGGGTGAAATTTGAATTTATTGGGTGAAATTTGGATTTCGGATTTCTTTGTGTGCAGTTATGGGAGTCTAGATTTGAAGATTGCATTTCATGTGATCATGTCGTGATAAGGATGCCCAGCCATACGTAAACTCATATTCAAGGGTTGTGAATTTTCTGTTTTTTAATTATTTTTTCAATGCCAGCCATGGTGGTTCTGCCGCTGCAAATCAAATTTTTGGTTTCCAAAAAATTTGTGAAATTACAATAAACAAAAATAACACCTGAATTATATTGAAAAAGTTCAATAGAACGGTTTTCAATATTAAACGATTAAATTTAAACACTGTTCAATTGTATTGTGAAATAATGTGTTGGATTTTTTTCAATAGTTAAAATGTATAGAGTGAACAAAGGGTACTTTTCTTGTAATTACAAGTTTTAATGTGTAATTTCGGTTATTTTCCAAAAATATTTTATTGAAAATGAGCATGTTGTTGCTGATGATGTCATTGGCTTTCAAATATCCAATTGTGTTTATGGTTTTGGTTTTTGAAGGAGTTTGTGGGATGGGGTTTGGTTTGTGCTCATGGGTTCTTGTATGTGTTTTGTGCTCAAAATGGTACGTGTTTGGAAATTATTCACTTTTATCTTTTGTTTCTCCTTCGAAGAATTCCACTTGTGTTGTCGAGGTGTGATGTTTGGTTGTGAATCAAATATAAATTTTTTGGCTGTTAAAGGGTTCTGTTTTGTCTGGATGTGACTTCTTGTTGAATTATTGTTTTGACGGTTCCATGAATTACATATTTAGTTATTATTATTCAATTTATCTTCTCTCTTTCAGATTATTGGATTAAAAGAGTATCATCCTTTTTTTTCGTTGCTGATGCTAAAAGAGTATTAACTACAAGTGTATTCTGGTATTCTTTTGGTAATCAATCAGAAAGGAAAAAAATTCATAGGTGATCAATAAGAGCAACATGGTCATTCTAAATATTTCACAAAAATATGATACAACAGTTAATGCTAAAGACATGCATGACAGTCTTCTTTTAGTAATTCCTCTCTCAGCCCAGAGATACGTGTTCTCAAAATATCATATTCATAGATAATACACAGCTTATCGCTCTCATCTTTTTTCTCTTTTTGGGCTGAAAGACTACATTTCCCATTTTTAATTTTCTGGGTATTCTTCAATTACTGTGAAATAGCATGCACAGTTTTATTAGACCTGCTTTCATCCAAATTCAAGTGAAGGCAAATTGGAGATATGGGGAACCCTCTATAGGGTATAGAGCAAATCCACTTAATGCATCTTTATGCTTTCTATACCCTCTGTAATTATCTATATGAGTCTTTGTTAGGTAGAAAAAGGCATTTTCTTAACCTTTTTCTTCCATACACTTCTTCCTCTAACAATCTCTTCCTTTCTGTTTTCTGCTTTTGTTTGGAGGAGATGTGTATACCTTATTGGCCCCTTTTCCCAGGAATGTCCCAACAGTCCACTACCATCTAGAATATCAGTTGCTATAGAAAACCCGTTTAGTAGACTGATATCACTGTCTTGATTCATTCCATTTATGTGAATTTCATCTTCATCTGGTTGGCAAAGTGACTGCACTATATCTGAACTTCCACATTCCCTTCTGTATTCTAGGGTAATGCCAGATATTTGGTGAGACTCCAAAATATTATCAGGAATTGTCTGTTTAGAATTTTAGACAAGAAAATATATAGGAAAATTAATACTAATGTTAAAAAAAGGATCTAAGATAGATTGCGTTTTGGTTTTACCTCAAGCATCCATCTGACATATTTCACATTGTTTACATGGTGATTCATGTCCAAATCGCTTCTCTTCGGCTAAAAGTTCAGAAAGATGAATCAGTTTTAGTTGATTCTTTCATTGTTGCACGCTTGCATCTGTGGTTGAGCTATTGAAGTTTTGTTGTGATGTTTTTACTTACCTTCAAATCAGTGTTTACATACTTTGCTTTATCATCCAACTTGACAATTTTCTCGGAAGCATCTTCTTTGATTGCTTGTTTCTGTGTAAACCAAGGTGAAATCTCAGCCCTCACTTCTTCTGGCATTTTTGATAGGCGCCTTGTTTGGCGGTTCATCATTACCCAGGTACTGTTCATGTATTGAAGTTAATGCATGGATGATAAAACTTAAGGCATATTTAAGCTTAATCATAACAAATGCAAAACCAAGTCAAACAGACAAGAAGAGTAGCAAAAGCTAAAAAGTTTGAAGAAATTTATACCTGGTTCCACGTACAAAAACATGCCCAGTAGCTTGACTTCGGATTAGCCAATCTCTTCTCATTCCGTTCTTGCCTGATGCTCGAACCCATGTGTCAATTTCTAGTATCTCTCCCCTGCACAAATTATACAGAAACTTTGATGCTTAAAGAAGATTATGTTAAAACTCCTGTGATTGATAGATACGTAGATCCTGTTGAAATTATTTATTATAGCTTCTTTCTTGTTTTTTATTGGTATTTCTATTAAACAAGTAGTTCAAGTGTAAAGTTCAGTTAATAAGTGAAGTTTAAAACAAATAACATGACTAACCAATTATACGCATGACCTTTAAGGGTTTAACTTGAGGCACAACCGCAGACATTGGATATTTTGGTTGTGAAATTTTTAAGAAAGGAAATTTATGATCCTTTTATGCTTATATATGTAAACTTAGGAAAAATAGACCATCCTTATATGTCCGAATTGAGTTGCAAAAATTATTTTAACTAGATGAGTTATATACAGTACTTTTTAAACTTACCAGATTGGATATTGATCAATTTGAATTTGCATTTTTGAAACAACCCAAATGAGATTGCTCTTCATCATTTCACGTGTTGCCCCAAATCCATCACCAAGGAGCCCAGACATCCATACATGATTCAGTGCTGTTTCCTACATAAATTACTCATAAGAACTTGTTCCATCTATGTATAAAGTAAGAAAAAAAATTTCTACGAAGGTTTTTCATGCAAATAAGGATATTAGTATTTTAAAATGTTTATTATTTAACTAGGTTTAGATTATTATCTCTTGTGATTTTGATTTATGATAACAATATTTTTAAAATTTTATCTTTTAAATTTGAATACAACTATATTGTTCCAGAGAATCTTATAAATAAATAAGGACACATGTAAGGATTTGTTACCTTAATAATATTACGATTTTATTTTTTGTACCATTTTTTTATCCAAATTTTTTAAATAAATAATTTGGTATAATTTATCATTTAATTGAAATATTTTTACATGTATAACATTACATGTAATATTCATAGGCCAATTTCGAATAATAAATTAACTAAATGATATTCAAAACATATTTTGAGATAATCAATTAAAATATTTTTTGAATATTTTAAGTTTATTTATACGTTTAAAAAATCTTCGATTAAATGTAAATTGCATCAAATTGATACTTTATTTTTAACAATATATTATTAAGATATCAAAAAATATTAAAAGTAAAATCGTGTTAATCTAACATTATTGGTAATGTATTGTGAATTATACTTGAATATGAAATAGTTTTCAGTTTCTCCCTATTAATCAGAATCCCCTAACCCTGGTTCTCGATATTCTTCCTTTCGTGTCTTTTTTCTTCTCTCCCTCTGTTCTACATTAGTTTTGTTTTTCCCCCTCCTTATTTTGGTCTTCAGAACTTTCTGATATTGTGTGTGCTATTTTGCATAACATGTATAGTTCAATAAAGTAAAATTGTATCACCTGAAGAAGATTGAGGATGCTCTCTAATGTTGCAGTTTTATCGGGACCAACTTCATAGGATCTGATAACAACGGTCTGTCTGTACCCTACACCACTTTCTATAATAAGACCTTGTCGGTAAGGATCAATGAACTGCTTCTTTGTTGGAATATTTTGTCTAATCTGAAGATCATCAATAACACTGTTATTTTTAGTAACAGAAGCTACTGAAGTGCTAGCAACACCAATCTTCTGGCTGGGTGTATCAACCTTAGTATTTGACCTAGTAGCTGAAGCGATCTTAATCTTTACACCATTTATATTTTGCAAATTTGGGTCTTGATTCTCTTTAGTGAAGGAGCAATGTATAGTACAGGAAGCTGGACATGAGAAAGTTGCCATTATTATTTATTTTCTGGTGTAGATGGGAAAAGCTTGGAATTAACAAAGAAAATAGGCAATCTAATTGTTTAAATAGTTGGATGGTAGAGAGTAGAGAAAAGAATCATAGGAAAAGTTAAAAAAAGAATTTAGGGGGGAGGATAAAATTAGGCGAACTTTGTTATAGAGTTGAGTATATCAAAGAATTCCTTGTATGTGCTGTGATTTTTTTCTCTTCTGCAAATTTGAGATGTGGTATCTTAGGAATGATCGTTTGGAAAAGTAGGAAAATATATGTTTATATTGTCATGTTTTGTCTTTTTTAGCTCTTTTATGTTGTATACTATTATTGTATATCCTAAATTGGGACTCTTTCGTGGTTTTTGGTAGTACGTAGAATGTAATAAGTGTAAAAAATTTCAAAAGAGCCAAAAGATGTTTATAGTCTTGGATGAATTATATTATGTTATCTTTAACGCAATCATCTTTATAAAAAAAGACTTAAAAGTTCATTTTATAAAGATAATAGATTTGTATTATCTCACTTTTTAAAAAAATAATAGATTTATTTTATATTTTTTGAACTTATTTTACGCTATTTAATAAGTACGAGATTAAAATATATTTCTATTTGAATTATTTTTAATTAAAAAAGTATATGAATATTTTTTTGGTAGGTTTATTGGCTTATTGTTTATAAATAAGTCAAGTTCATGGTTCTTTGCCACCAAAAATAAAAAATGTTGAAGTTCGTGGTTGGTAGGTTAGCTTAGTAAGAAGTGAACCAACAAAACAAGTCATCATTTTTTTTTCTTTTCTTCTACCAAATACACATTTCAAAAGGAACGATATCCTTACAAAAAAAGCTTGTGTAAAAATAAGTAGAAAATACATTGTTAATAATCTTAGTATCTTACTAACACTTTGGTTTCATTCCTCAACAAGTGGGCATTTGAAATGTGTAATTGTTTTTTCTGTTATGATTTCTGAGCTACAACTAGAATTGATGAGTTTTGTTTTTGACTGAACTCAAGTTGGCTAAGTTGTTGTCCGAAATACGATGGAGCATGATTTTTGTTTATATCTTAATGTCTACTTTTAATATAAAGTATCATTCAAAACATTTATGAATTATGTAAAACTTAATATGAATAATGTAATGTTTAAATTGTTAGAGATTATTGTTATAAAGCTCCTTAATTTAAGGAGCAAATCATGGAACAAAACAAGGAGTAAAACATGGAGCTTAATTCTAGGAGCAATTCAAGGAACCATTAATTTAAGGAGTAATTCAAGGAGTGAATTTTCCTATAAATAGATGTGTAATTGTAATGAATTAACCATCCAAAGTGTTCATTCCAATTGAGAGAAAAGCTTAGAGAGAAAAACTTTTGTGAGAGAAAATTGAGAGTAATTTTCTTGGGTGTAATTGGGTTGTGAGTTGTGAGTGTCGTAAACACCTTGTGTAATTTCTCCTTTCAAAAAAAAGATCTCAAAGGTCCGAGACGTAAGCAAGATTAGGCAACTAGTTATCAAATCTTGTGTGTTATTGTTTCTATTCTTGCTTTCATAAATCTAGCTTATCGGAATTTAATTATTTCCCAACAATTGGTATCGAGCTATTGGTAGTGATTTCTGGCCAATTTTCTGCAAGAAATAGTCGAGAGAAACGATCCAGAGAAGTCGATTTTTAGTGGGAGCAATGGCCAGATGAAGGAAGGGTGAAACTCGAGAAATTTGATGGCACGGATTTCGGGTTTTGGAAAATGCAGATAGAGGATTATACGTATCAAAGAAATCTATATCAACCCTCTCGGGGAAGAAGCCGTAGGTTGAAGGAAGAAGATTGGAATCTTCTAGACAAACAAAGCTCGGGCTGGAAATGTCTCCAATACGAGAAGCCGTGACCTCGAAACAAAGTGCACTTGATGAAGGCATTGCTCAATTTGCGGATGACGGAAGGCGCGTCGTGTCTCGACATCTTCAATGAACTCAATACGCTTACAACCCAACAGTTCTGGAAATTGAATTCGATGAAGAATGCGGCATTGATACTTTTGTCTTCTACCAGGAAAATTTGGAATGCTACCGGCTTTGAGTAGCTCATCTGGGAAGCAATAAGTTGGGGAAATTTGATGATGTTCGTGATTTGGTTCTCGGTGAAGAGATCCGACGTAGAGACAAAGGAATCGTCAACCTCTTCGGATTTTGCATACAGAGTTAAGAGGAAGAAATTCAACCAAAGGAAATGGACGTGGTAACTAACTACCAGGTAGATCAAAAGACAGGAGGTCCAAATCTAGGAATCCTAATAATTCCTTCATAAAAAGACTATCGAGTGTTGGAATTGGGGAAAGAACCAGGCACTACAAAAATCGGTCAAGAATGCACCGAAGGACAAACAAGTGAAGGCGAGAGGCAAATGTTACTTCCACCTCGGGAGGAGACGATGCATTGATATGCTCTTTTGGAGGAAACGGAAGAATCTTGGGTGTTAGACTACGGAGCATCGTTCCATTGCTACTTCACAAAAAGAATTCTTCGAGAAATATGTCCCCTAAACCTTGGAAAGGTATATCTTGGTGATGATAAACCATGTGCTATTATTGGCAAAGGTGTAGTGAAGATTAAGTTGAACGGATCTGTTTGGGAAGGCGAAGGATGTCGTGCATATTCCGATCTCGGAAGGAACTTAATCTCGGTGGGGCCATTGGCAGTGAGAGGCCACTACGATCTTCCACGGTGATGATTGGAAGATTTCAAATGGTGTAACGACAATTGCTCGAGGCAAGAAAAGTGGCACTCTTTACACGACAACAGGACGGGCACGTTGTTCAATTACGTGTTAAGCAATGAAACACCAAATCGTGGCACCGCAGACTAGGCCATATGAGTGAGAAGGGGATGAAGATTATGCCTCAAAGGGAAAACTTCCCAGGTCTACGCCTGCGGAGATAGACATGTGCGAGATTGCGTACTTGGAAAGCAAAAGAGAGTCACTTTCAAACAAGTTGCGAATCCCAAAGAAGGAAAGCACTAGAGCTTATTCACTCGATGTTTGAGACCAACGACCGGCCTCATCTATTGGTGGGAAACACTACTTCGTGACTTTCATTGATGATCACTCTCGGAAGGTATGGGTTTACTTTCTAAAGCATAAGTACGAAGTATTTGAGGCTTTCGGAAGATGGAAAGCTATGGTGGAAAATGAGACGGGTTTAAAGATCAAAAAGCTCGAGAAATAATGGTGGTGAATATGAAGACACCGGATTCAAAAATTTCGCTATGAGCACGGGATCGAATGGAAAGAACTGCTGTGCCGAGACGCCTCAACACAATGGGTGTGGGCGAGGCGTAGATGAGCCGAACGTTGACGGAAAGAGCCGAAAGCATGGTATACAGTCGGGTCTCACCAAGCAATTTTGGGCGAGGAAATCAACACGGCGGCTTACTTGATCAACCGAGGCCCATCCGTTCCATTGGAGCATAGAATACCGAGAGGGAGGTATGGAGCGGGAAAGAGGTGGAAACTATCACATCTAAAAGTTTTCGGTTGTGTAGCATTTCAGTGCATATCGGTGATCAAGGCGGGAATAAGCTTGATCCCAAATCCAAGAAATGCACATTCATTGGCTATGGTGAGGATGAGTTTGGCTCACCGCATTTGGGATGACGAAGAAGAAAGTTATCCGTAGTAGAGATGTGATTTTCAACGAAAGGGTGATGTATAAGGACATGCGCATAAAAATGGGACGCCAATGCCTCGGAGCGAGAATGAGTCGGTATTTGCGCATGCGGATGATGTCCCGTATACTTCCCCCAAGAACCAATTGTAATAAGTCCTCGACCAAAGGAACTTGTTGGACAAAGCAAGACACGCATTCGACACACCACAACCTCTTTACTCCAGCCTCCTGTATTGAGAAGGTCTTCTCGACCTCGTATGCCTAACCGTGAGATACATGAACTATATGTTGTCACGATGGAGGGGCCGATGCTATGATGAAGCTTGTCGGACTCGAGATTCCAACAAGTGGGAGCTTGCTATGAAAAGAAGAAATGAAATCTCTCATCTCCAACTGCATAGAACTACCGAGTTACCTGTGGAAAGAAGGCAACTTCACAACAAATGGGTGTACCTGGTGAAGAGGAGCATAATGGTTCCAAGAGATACAAAGCCCGCCTAGTTGTCAAAGGCTTTCAACGGAAGGAAGGAGTTGACTACACCGACATTTTTGCTCCGTCATGTGAAGCTTAATACCATCGCATCGGTATTGAGCATTGTAGCCATCGAAGATCTTCATCTTGAGCAGTTGGATGTAAGACCGCATTCCTTACATGGAGATTTAGATGAAGAGATATACATGTACTGACCAAGAAGGTTTCTCGAAAGAGGAGAGAAGAGCATGGTGTGCGGACTTAAGAAGAGTTTGTATGGCACGAAACAAGCCCCGAGACAATGGTACGGAAAGTTTGATAGCTTCACGCACGAAGGTTTCCCAGAAGTGCAATCGACCATTGTTGCTACTTCAAGAGATATAGGTCCAGCTTATATCATTTTACTACTTTATGTTGATGATATGTTAGTACAGGTTCGGATATGGATGATATCGAAGATTGAAGCATCAATTGTCAAAGGAGTTTGACATGAAAGACTTTCGTCCAAAGAAAAAGATTCTTGGAATGCAAATCACAAGAAATAAGAAGAAAGGATCCTCATAGCTTATCTCGGGCATGAAGACATCAATCGTGTTTTGCATAGATTCAACATGAAGCGATGCCAAGCGCGGTTAGCACACCGGCTAGTCATTTTCGCCATCCGAGGATCGGTCCTCGCGAGGAAGAGAAGAGTGAGAGAGAGAATTCACGGCTAAGGTTCCTTATGCCCGGCCATTGGAAGTTTGATGTACGCAATGGTTCCATGCAAGACCGGCATTGGCAAGTACGCAGGGAGTTGTTAGCAGTTTATGTCAAATCCAGGGAAAACTCATCGTGGGAAGCGATCAGTGGATTTTGAGGTATCCGCGAGGCACCACAGAAAAGTGTTTGTACTTTAGTAAGGAGAGTTAAAAGTACAAGGATACGTAGATGCAGACTTTGGAGGTGAAGTTGATCGCAGAAGCACCACCGGTTATATATTCTTTACCGGCTACGGTGTAGTTGGATGTCACAAATACAAAATTGTCACTCTATCCACTACAGGTGCCGAAGTATGTAGCGAATGGCCAGCAGTAAAGAGATGATACGCTTGAGTTTGTTAACCGAGTTGGATTCAAACAAGAGAAGAATGTTACTCGCATAGTGATAGTCAAAGTGCAATACACTTGGCGAAGAATTCAACATTTCATTCTAGAACCAAACATATTGGACTTCGTTATCACTTCGTGATCTCTATTAGAAGATGATGTGTTAATCTTGGTAAGATTCAAGGAAGCAAAAATCCAAATGAGATATGTTAACAAAGGTGGTGATTATTGACAAATCAAGTTCAGGCTCAACTTCGGTTAGTCCGCAAAGTAACAGACTAGAAAAGCATTTCGCATTGATCGAGGTGTGAAAGGCAGTTGAAATCGGTCTTGAAGTGGGAGATTGTTAGAGATTATTGTTATAAAGCTCCTTAATTTAAGGAAGCGAATTAAGGAGCAAAACATGGAACAAAACAAGGAGTAAAACACGTAGCTTAATTTAGGAGCAATTCAAGGAACCATTAATTTAGAGTAATTCAAGGAGTGAATTTTCCTATAAATAGATGTGTAATTGTAATGAATTAACCATCCAAAGTGTTCATTCCAATTGAGAGAAAAGCTTGTAGAGAAAAGCTTTGTGAGAGAAAATTGAGAGTAATTTTCTTGGGGTGTAATTGGGTCATGTGAGTTGTGAGTGTAACACCTCAGGTAATTTCTCCTCTTTCAGTAAAAAAAAAAAGATCTGCAGCAGGTCCGGAGACGTAAGCAAGATTGGCCGAACTCCGTTATCAAATCTTGTGTGTTATTGTTTCTATTCTTGCTTTCTCATAAATCTAACTTATAGAGAATTTGCGTTATTTCCCAACATAAATTTGATAAGTAGAGAATCCTATTTTAAATAAGATAGGCTTAGAAAAATAATGCTTTGTTTTGTTTTGTTTTAGGTATCAAACAATGATTATGGTAAGTGGTAAAAAGAGTGTTCTACGGTACAAACCATGCTAAATAAACAATTAACAAATGAATGAACGAATGGAGATTATTATTTGCTGCTTGAGGTTTATAATTTGTGCATTTGTCTTGTGAGTCACACGCATAGGGAGGTACAAGTATACTTAAAAAGAGGTATTATTAATTATTTTTAAAATATATTTTTTTACAATAAAAGATGTGAAGTTGGTTTTTTGTTATTTATAAAAAAGAAAGAGAAACAGTCAATTTTGACTTTTAATGGTCATTATTAACATGGTGAAAAGAAAAAATCGATATGATTCAAGTTAAAAAAATCAATAAATAAATAAAAACTAAAACTTCGTGACCTATTAAAAATCAATTTTGATTGAAATTTAATCTAATCTTGGAAGTTGGAACGCCGAATAACCTTGAACATATACCCAAGAGATAATATTTAATTAAACAAACCTGTTGGATTAGAAGAATTTGAGAAAAAAATCTAGGACTATTATTTTGTTCCATGTATATCATTAAACATAAATATTTTAATCATAAATAATTAAAGTTATAATTAATCGTATAAATTTAATATTTTTTTTAAAATAATCTTAATTGATAAAACATAAGTGAGTATAATTAGGTTAATTAAAACGAAACATATATTAATATTATTTTTTATATACATTTCATTACATAAAAAATATACTTTTAATAATAAATATATAATATTTAAAATAATTAGATAAAATTTTATTTATTCTTATTTTTATATCTTTTATTTTATTTAGAGATGTTTTAAATTAGTAAAAAAAATAAAAATTAATATCAATATTTTAAATAATATAATAGAGTAAGAATTATGTTAAGATTTAATTTTTAAAACTAAATATATTTTTGAATAAATATTAAAAATAAAAAACGTGATTAAAACATTGAAAAATACTACGATTCATAATTGATGTTTATTACTTGAATGTACTTAAAATTAATATGAAATAATTATGATTGTTAATATAATCATCCGCGATAATCCATGCCTATTCCTATTACTATATACCATAAACTATTACTTAAGTTTCAAATTCTTACAAATTTTCTCACTTTATTATGTTAATTTTACTTCACATCTACTATTGTATGCTTAAACGAGATAAAAATTATTTATTATTTTTAAAATATATAATAATGTGGTATTTTATGTCAATAAAATTTAAGATTTGTGTAATTTTTTTTAAAAAATAAATACTCAATAAAAAAATAAGAAAGAAAATAATAAAAAATATAATTCAAGAATAATAAATAACCAATAAGAAATTATCTTAGTGGATGTTATATACCACTACTCAAAAATATAACATGAGATTTTTATTGGATAACATCTCAGTAGTTTTTCTAACTTTAGTATCTTCTCTCTTGCAATGTCAAGATATAAATATGTATTGATTAATCATAATCTCATGCAGTCAGGAAAAAATAAATTTTTTTTTGTACTATAAAACTCAAATACTAAAAACAAAATAAAATAATTTTTTTTTCAATAATGTAGTTAATAAAGCAGGAGAAAAAAAAACACTCAACTTACACCTACAAGGCTATAGGTTCGAACCATGAGCTCCATGACATATTAGTCCGATTGCTATGACATAAAAGAATTCGAATAGTTCTCAATGTTCTTCCTTTTATGTATATTTTTTTTGTTGATTATTATAAATCATATTTATTATTAAATCATATGAAATAACAATAATTAATTTATTTTTAAATAGAAATGAAATAATAAGAGATATTTAGAGTTTTGCAAAGAATTCTCGTCCTTTTTCTAACATTTGGAGAAACTATAAAATAATTAAAATATGGAATTTGAACACTAATTATTTCCCAGAAGAGAACAAAAAGTAGAATAGTTCAATTTGGCCGAAGGGAGAATCGCAACCAAGTGATGAATTTTTCTAGTTTCCAGAAGAAACTGCAAAGCTTCATATTTTTTTTTAAATATTCATTAATCATGAAACAAGAAAAGAAAAGATATATGAAGCTGAATTTTAAGCAACAGAAGGCCGATGTTGTGCAATTAACTACTCAGAGTCATTCAAACCGAAAGCACAGATAGTATTAGCCACAAATGTGCATGTGATTGTCCAAAGAAATAAATGCATAAAGAATACTCAGAGTATTGTACAGAACATAACATAAACTGCAATCATTAAATCAATTGTCATAATGTTGTATTATTAATTACTTCTTTGTAAATCATAATTTCATCAATGGCATTGATCTACATCAGCCATCTTCAATGAAACAAAGAATAGATAGCAAGCAAGCTAGATAAAAAATAAAACAGAAAAAAGCACGATTGCTTATTAGATTGTGTACAAAAAATACCCTGTTCATTAAAGACATATTCTATAATATCAATTTCTATAAGACAAGCAAATAGAAAGTGGAATGGGTAGAAACAAGATAAGAAATCTGATTCTTTCGAAAGAGAAGAGTGAGAACCTTATGCTAAAAATAGAACTGTAATAGCTGAAAATCTTACAGTTTTGGTGCCTCTACCTTCTGCATAACTAAATGGAATTGTCTGGTAATTAGCAATCAGAACTGATAATTTTTGAAGTCTTCTGTAATCTTAATCAAAGGACAGTGCAAGGAGTTTAATTCCGTATATGGTTATCTGCTACTTAGCAACTGCAAACATTCAAAAGAAGCAAACCATAAATAGTTACATACAAATGAACTCCAAAGGCTTATCAGGGCAATGTAGTTTAATACTTCACCGTGCTATAAGCTCATCTATAACTCTCCAAATTATTCTGACCACCCCTCTGTCTATGAGTTTCTACGTGTTGAACACTGTCGGTGTAATTCAATATGTACCCAGGAAAAGTTTCTATTGCAGAAGAAGTACATTAATTACCATCTCTTGGAACAACCTATCACACCCAAAAAAGCTCTTGTTTATGGAGCACCTTCAGCTCCTTTTCCTTTTTCACTCTTCAAACCAAATGTCACTACAAATCTTTGAATACCTTGTCTTGAAATAAGCTTTTTGTTTACAGTAAGCACTGTTGATCTCCCCCGGGCAAAAAGAAACACCTCCTCCCTTCCCTCCCTTCTTTCTCTTTTTTTCTCATCCAAATTTCAATGATTTAAGAGTGTTCTTCATAAATAAATTAAAAAAATAGACAATGAGCCCTAGCCCAGTCTCTACTGTTGCATGCAACTGTTTGGCACAATTAATTTATCAGAGAAGGAGAAGTGAAATGTGAACATCATCTTTACCTAGGTGTTCATTTTCCCTTCCGTCGAAATAAGAGTCACTTGAATGTTCACGAGCCAGTCAAGTGTAATTTCAAACTAAACAGATCAAGTGATTTCTAAGATCAAATATCATATAATATTAAGAAAAACATGTCAAACTCTGATATTGGTTGTTGCTTATGAACCTTTATAGGAAAATAATAATAATAATGGACACATGTATCAAAATTTTATCCAATACAACCATACACGAAGAGGGAAAACATCTTATCCTCTCCCTAGGATATTCTTATCTCCTAAATTTTTTTGAAAGAATTAATAAACAAATACGTTAGAAATTTATTTGAAACAACTTCATACAGCTGTGAAAAATTCTGTATACCTGTTGTTGAGAGTTTGCTCCCATATCTTTCTTTTATTAAGAATTGTTAAAGGTCCAATTCAACTAAGGTTTTCAAGTGTACTTGTGCAGCACAAGTTGGTCTGAGGTTAAGGTAAATATTGGATCCAACTTTCGGATGCCAAAATTTCTCATCACCAGCTCCATTAAGAGAAATCTGCAGCAAGAATTAAGAAACCAAGAACAACATTGCGATAAGAAAACATTTGTAACAAACATGGATAAACATTGTTGTAGTATAATCCATAAGGCAATTACCCATTGGTTGAAAAGAGCTTGGAGCTTGAGTTGATAAATTTCTCTATGTCTTTCTCTTAATGTTTATCTGAAAAACCAGAATTACATCAATTTTCTTATCAGGTCTCTGGATCTGCAACTGCAATCTCTCGACTAGGTCAAATTAGGATCTCAAGCAATTTGACTGCATGTTGTTTGTAGTCTTTGTGAAGTTGCTTTAAAAGAGCATTGTGTGTACAAGAATCAGGTTGAACTTCCTTATCAAGCATTTGCTTATACAACCTCAAGGCCTCCGGCCAATTACCCATGTCAATATTCTCACTAATCAAAATAGTGTATGAATACTTATTTGGAACTACTCCTTTCTCTTCCATCTCTGCAAAAACTCTGTAGGCATGATTCATTTTCTTTGCTTTGCATAGACCATTTATTAGAGCATTGTAGGTGACTACATTTGGAGAAACACCCTTCTTTTGCATTCCTGATAAATACCAATAAGCCATTTCTAGCCTGCCGTTGGAAGCATGGGCATGGATCAACAGTGTATAAGTTACAACTGAAGGGGATAATCCTTTGCTTACCATTTCATTAAATGTTTCTCTGGCTTTTCTGAGGTGTCCACTTTCTGAGTATGCATGAATGATGCTAGTATATGCTATGCAATCACAAAAACCATCACAAGCCATTTTCTGCAATAGATTATGTGCTTCTTCAAAATTGCCCAACTTACTGTGTCCCCTCACCAGTATATTGTAAGTAATCAAATCAGGACGGAAACCTTTTGTGTCCATTTCTTCTTGCATATTAAAGGCCATCGTTGTGTCTCCGAGCTTCAACTCTACCTCTAATTGAGTATTGTATGCAAAACAATCTGGTTGTATCCCTTCACGCAACATCTCATTGAACAATTTCTTTGCCATTAACAAATTTCCGGCTTTGTAATATCCATTTATCATGGTCGTATATGTGAAAACATCAGGGTGAAGCCCTCCATTGGTCATTTCTTGCTTTAAACGCAACACAGCCTCCAAGTCCCCCAATTTGCAAGCACCATCTATAAGAATATTATAAGTAACAGCAGTAGGACCATAGTTCATGCATCTCAATTCATCAAGCAATAGAAAAGCTTCCCTTACTCTCTCCATCCTGCAATAGCCGTTTATAAGAGCATTATAAGTGACTATATCAGGCTTCAAATTCTTCCGTGACATCTCAAAAAACCAATGTTGAGCATCATCCATTCTTCCCGACTTGCTAAGACCATGTATAATTGTATTGTAAGTTGCAACAGTGGGCAAAACTCCTCTGTTCGCCATCTCCTCCTCTGTCCTTAACGCCTCCACCACCAATCCTCTATCGCAATACCCACGAATCAAAGGGTTATATGTATGTGCTGAAACTTTTAAACCTGATTTTGTCATCTCCTGTATGAGTCTTTTGGCATATTCAAGTTCTCCTTTCTTTGACAAACCATTGATCAAAATATTATAAGTTATATCATTTGGCATACACCCTCTCTTTTGCATCTCTGATAAAAGGTTAATTGCTTGCTGCAATTGCCCTTCCTTGCAAAACGAATCCAACATAGTATTATATGAGACAATGTTCAACCTTATTCCTGCTTCACCCATCTTTTTATAGACTTCTTTAGCTCTATTTATGCGATCTTTGTCTCTAAACATCTTCAGAATCCTATTGCAATTCCTAATATCCGGCAAAACCCCATGTCCAATCATCTTATTAAAAAGCTCCAAACATTGCTCAACCATTGATTTTTTTGTATATATCCACAACAAAAGATCAAGAAGCTTAATACAAACCTCAGTAGGCACATACCCTTTAATCAAAACATCCACGATTTCAAGCATATTAACTTCAATAACCCTCTCCATCACCCAGTAAGCAGACCTCATTAAGTTGTTCTGCACCAGAATATCTAGAATGGCACAAAATACAAACTCAGACCTTTTAAAGTCCGGTTGGCACTCAACCCATCTAAAGAACCGTAAAGCTACTCTGGGTCTTTTCCTTATCGAACTAAGAACACGTATAAACAAATCAGGGTCAACAATAACAGATTGAAATTCGTCAGATACCCACTTACTGTTACAAAAAGCCCAGGGCTTTTCTTCAATTGTATCCAATATAAGGTCCTTGTAATGGGTTTCTGAGATTGTGGCTATGCTAACACTTGATAGGCAGGTGTGTAAACGAGATAAGAATGGATAGAAAAGGCATACCTTGATTTTGAAGAAGGGTTTTGCAGAGGCAACTAGAGCTTTTGAAGCTCTAATGCAGAGGAACATTGATAGAGGGATTACTCATGCGGATTGGAAGATTT
This sequence comes from Hippophae rhamnoides, assembly GCA_033030585.1. Lineage (NCBI taxonomy): Eukaryota > Viridiplantae > Streptophyta > Magnoliopsida > Rosales > Elaeagnaceae > Hippophae > Hippophae rhamnoides. Next base: position 43,272,257 of record CM065434.1, read on the forward strand.
GTAGAATAATGGTGATATTATCGGGAGGCATAGATGGGTTCTGGCGGCTATTGTCGGCGCATCCGCAAAGGTGTGAGCTTTAAGTTTGTCTCAGGTTGATTTGCGTCTTTGTTGATCGCAAACATCGTCGAAGCAAGTATGAAGATGATTTGTTCAGAAGAAAAGGAAGAAAAAAAAAGGGAGAGAGAGAGACAGAGAGGAGATTTACCATGGAAATTCTTGTTTGACGGCATTCCCTTAAAACTAACAAAAAAAAAACTTATTATAGGGCCGGTGACCGGTGACCGGATACTTATACTAGATTTTTAGAATAAATCGATTACACGTTATAACCGAGAGTATACACAAAATTAAATTAAAAAATCGAATTCAATCAAATAGTTTTTACAAATTAAAATATTCGATATGATTTAATCCGATTATATTAATTTTTAAATCAGTTAAATCTAACCAGATTAAATCAATTTTAATAATATATTAAATTTTTCATATCAATTATCACAAATCGTTGATTAAATCTCTTATATTTTGATTAAAGTTATATCATATTTATGTATTATTGATCAGACTAAACTCTTAAAAACTGTTAATAAAAATGTTTGATTCGATTACAATATTTTTAATAATCAAATGATACAATCAAATCTAATTTAAATAATATAAACAATCAAATAAAGTTAATTTTTTTTTACCAAAATCAAATCGAATTGAATAATTAATATCCCTAATTATAATTGTGACTAATATATGATATTTAATCTTAAATTAAGATAGGGAGTTTATCTTCATCTCTTATTTAAATAATTGTTCAAGCTTATTTATATAATTGTTGAGTGTAACGGAAATTTTTTATCATAGTTTTAAATATTTTTTTTATATTAATTAATTTTTTTATTGAAAAATAATATCAATTATATATTAAATGGTTTAATTAAACATAAAATTTTAATTATATATGTTTATTATGTAATTAAATATAATAAATTTTAAATATAAATAATAATTATACTTAATTTTGTTATTTTAATATATTATTATAATGTAGATTTTAAACCTGATAGAAGAATGTGGGAATACCGATTCCGTTATGTTAAAAGTACATTTTTTTCACAATATTCCTTTATAAATTAATATACTAATAAAGTTTCATTTTGGGATTGGTAAATTAGTAATAGGATGGATTAATTATTCTTATTTAATTCGCATATTTGTTAAATATTTTAATTATATATTTTTTTATAATTATATAAATTATATTATATAATATAAAAATAACATAATTATATACAAATTTAATATAATAAAAAGATATAGTTTAAATCGTACTAAATATTTAACTTAATCTATCGTAATTATTAATTATAAAATTATATTTTTAATTTTTTTTATATTAAATTAAAAATAATTTTTTAATTTTAAAATATAATAAAAAAAATTAAATATTAATTTAAAAAAAATATAATAATTTTTTTTCATATAAATTATTTTATTAAAATATTTATAATTAATTTTGTTTGATTATATTATAAAACATATCATCAAACATTTTACAAACTAAATATAATATAATTAAATACAGTTTAATCAAATATAATTATACATATAATTTATCCAATATAATGCAATTATATAAATTTAATACCCTTTCCTCTCCTTTTTTCTTTCACCCTTGTTTTTTTCTTTTTTTTCTTTTTTTCCTACTCATTTTTTATCAAACACTCATCATTTTCTCTTTATTTTTTTAAAATATTAGAAAGTTCGTGTCAAAGATTTGGTGGTGATGCTTATAAAGATTTTAAGTTTAAAGATTATATAGGTGGTATATATAGTCAATTATATAAAAAATAATCACTATATTATCACACTAAATCAATTAGACTTAGATAATCTAATAATAATGAGAAGAATAATTTATTAAAGTTTCCTCTATTATATCATAAATTTAATTTAAAAGGCATGTAAAAATTATCTTTATTTATTTATTTTTTATAAAAATGAACTTTTTGTAAAATAATTCAAAAATAATAAATATAAAAAAGATGATTGTTGGGTGAAGATGTGAGAAGGGAGAGGGAGAAAAATAGAAAGAAAAGGGAAGAAAATATATATAAAAAAATCTAGAAAAAAGATTAAATTATCATCTATTTCACATATGAGGTATATTATAAAAAAAAATTAAACTAATTTTTTTATCCCGAGTGTCAATTATTAAATTAGGATATTGAATTAATATCTTTTAGTAAAATATCACATAATATATTAATTCAATAACTAAGATAATACTAATATATCAAACGGGTGGACGCTGGTTGTGTGGTGCGTGGTGCGTGGTGGTGTGATGGAGACTGTCAACCACGCCATATGGGGATGCGTTGCAGTAAAGGAAGCCTGATAGAGTTCAGATTTGACTGGTCTCTACAGGCAGTTCAAGTTCATGGAATTTTTCGGAGGTGGTGTGGCATGTACTGTCAAATTTGCAAGCATGACAGTAAAAAAGATATCAAACCCTTTTAACCCTTAATATTTTATTTTTCGTATAATGTAAAAGTATATATATATATTAAAAAATAAAATACATATATTTTTCTTTTTAATAAAAAGCTCAAAATTTACTCTATTATTTTAAAACTTATCATTTTTCATTTCTAGTTATACATTTATTTCATTCAAAATAGAAAATCAGACAATATAAGTCTTTAGATTATACAGTTGGTATTATTTGTTTCCTGATGTTATTTTTTAAA